>FWCC01000266.1:0-114884 GCA_900169235.1 Zarea fungicola
ACCAGACCATTCCGATCACTGCCTATTGCCGAGGGCAAGCCCCTAACGCCCAATTGGATTAGGCTTACTCCTCCAACAATGTACAGCTATAAAACCAAGTAGTAAGTTTCTAGTAGCAAAATCGGGTTCGGGGGTTTGAACATACATATATGGCATAATAGTTTATAATACTTGACACGATTAATCCATGTACAAGGGTAATGGTATATGCGGAAACAGCAGTCTGGTTGCTGAAAATGCGCATGGGATAAAGGGGCTCGACCTTGATATAAACTGTAGCCACATAGGTTTCATGGACAACGAATAATATTATCGCGAGGGCACCGATAATAAGTGGCGCTAGGATCCTTGGAGACGTCCACGGATAGATGGAGCCACCGCTCAAGATACTGTACAATAAACCGCTGAGACCTCCTGTGACTAAACCAATACCGATCCAGTCCATGGACTTTAGCTGTTGAACGATGGATTTGGAAGATTTTGGAACGTCTATTAAAATGAACAATAGAAAGAGAGGGATAGTGGCAAATGGAACATTGAGCCAAAATATTCTGCTCAGATCAATTAGCCTCATGCACTGAGGAGAGGTCAAATATGAGGAGCAAACTTACACTCTCCAAGACGTCTTCTCAACAATGACGGCGCCAATCAGGAGTCCTAATATGACTCCTGAGCCACCAGAAATTTGAAGGACGGCGTCGTAATTTGCTCGTCTGGCCAGCGGGATCAACTGTGTAACAATAACATAAAATGATACATCCATCCCACCTGACCCAATGCCTTGAATCTAGATAAAAACAGCATGTTAGTGTTGCGGAGATTTGTCTGGAAAGAGAAAATATACAAGACGGGCGCCAATGAGCCAGTGAATATTAGGAGCTACTGCGGACAACACACTTGCGACGATAAAGGTTGTGATGGTGGCAGTAACGCATAGTCTACGACCAAAGGCTTGGATGAGTCCTCCAAAAACGGGCTGGCACGCTGTCTGGGCAAACAAGTAGACTGATCCGCTCCAGTAAGTATCTGTGCTACTTGAGTGAAAGTCGCTTGCAATGCCCTTCAAGAGCACAGGCGAGGCCCCGGCATCCACTCCACGAAGAAACTCGAGGACACTGAAGCTAGCCATGATGAGTGGCAGTGTGTACTTTGTTTGAGGGTGCCATGCTCGCAGCCGCGCAACGAGTGACCGCCTAGGCGGCGTAGGCAAACTTTTGTTTAGCATCTGGTGCTCGAAATAATCTTCGGCATCAGAACCCTCAATCCTTGCAAAGGAATGGGACGGAAGTGGTGCTCGCGACTCCATCGTTATTCGCCAGAAGGACACAATCCCAATTGTCGGCTGAGCAGTAAAGAGTCTCGGTTATGCTTCACCAAGGGAACAGGCTTATGTAGAAGTAGAAGATACTATAAAATCGACACGAATTTCTAGATTGGAGAGGCCAACGGATGCAGTCAAAGTACAAAGTAACAGGTTCATATACGTATCGCTGCGAGCAGAGGCCAATATACACCTAGCATTCTGCTTCATCGGACAAAGCTCTCCTACTACAGTAAGCATCATAAGCGCTAACACGAAGAAGTACTAAAAATAGCTTGATTTTCATCTAAATAGCACTTATTTAATACATAAAAATATTGCCTAGGCACAGAGCTGCTGGTGGTCTTGCCGGTTCTTGGCGCAGGCGCCGTCGCGGGATGCTACGGTACACTGAGCCTGATAAGGAATATGATGCGGCCAGAAATGATGGCAGAGCCTATTTGTGAATAGATTCAACTGCCAATAGTAAGGTGGGAGGGGTATTTGTTAACCCCAGCGGCAAAAATTAGGACAAGACACCTAACATACGTATAAGCAGCGGGCAAGCAACAACGCTAACATCATCTGTACTGGCAGCTTAGATACCTCTTAGTATTGTGCCTGACTCGCAGGCATGAGAGGAAAAGGTGGCCCTTACTTGGTGACACTGGTCACAGCCTACTAACAATAATCCGTAGAATTAGGTGTCCAGATATCGAGTTTCTTTGAATCGTGGAAAACGCCATGGCTCTGAATTCCGCCTCTACTTGTACTGGAGCAGCGGAAATTTGAAGAGTCTTCTCAAAAGAGCGAAATTAATAACTTTCGCATACACGCGCCATAGAAGTTCTCTTGCGAATTTCCTCCAAATCTAGCGAGACCAACATGATTACAGCATCGGGCCGAACGTACTGCCCTCCCACTAGACGGCCGTTCACGGCTATCTCTTGGCACAGTGGCTTCTGCTCACTCGCGCGCACACCCTGCAGTCTCTTTTTAGGCACACTTTGCTTACAAATGTACTATATATTGTTATGACCCCGGGATCTCTATAGCTGTCGCTTCCTCGCGAGAGGAAGCGTACGAGGGAGAGGCCTGATTGGCCAGGATCGCCGAAGTGCCCCCCTTTTCGACACCTCCGAAACTTTCGGAGGTGATCAACAACTAGGCTAGAAGAAGAAGCAATCTACACATGCATAACGAACCAAGCAAGGAATTCCTTCATATGGCCTTAATGACCTGTACCAATAGTAGCCGCCGTTACAGGTCTTCTGTCAGCGACGCTTAAACTGGTAAAGTTTAGTTGCCGGGGCACGCACTTATTGCCTTGAGCTACCTCGGCTGTTACCCTGGGTGTCATGGAGTAGCCAGGATTCAAACTATCGACCTTCGAGTAAAGGTCACCGACCTTGAATCCTTAGTTTGTTTATTATTATAGCCTGGCATTCTATAAGGTCTAGGGTGCTAGTAACTACTCGGCCGCAGTGACCAAAAGGTCGAGTAATGCCAGGCCGTACCTGGGCATCCCGAGCACTTCTAATAGAGATACCCGGTACGCCTCAGTAATGTGGCGTGTTGGTTACCCCATTACAATCTCCACTGTCTCCTGTAGTTTAACAACGAACTCCACAATGTAGTGTCATTCAACACCAGAAGAAGGGTTTGTCTACAAGTGGCTAGAGGAAAAATGAGCATATCTTATCAGCGCCGAGTCGGGATGTTGTACAAAAGTCCAGATTCTGAGGTACCGTCGAAATTTTGAATAATATCAATGCTCCTGAGCGGTAGCTTACGACGTCGAGTATAGGTCAGTCTCATCTCCAACACTCGTCGCGGGAGCTCGTGGTGATACAGTTCTACGTTATATGATACTGTATCTTGACTCATCAACTCACATTCTCATCCGACCCATCTTTGACGCGGCAATGTCAGCGTCACAAAAGGATGGAGGGGAACTGCTGGAGCTCATGCAATCCTGCGAGGCTACTCGATACCTAGATAACCACACTGCGATGCAGCTGATGCTACAGAGTGAATGTGTTGACATAACAGCTGGTGAGTTTAACTGTTTGGCGATAAAAATGATGACGGTTGAACACTGTTTTCCTAAGCACGCCAATAGGTACAACGTTCAACCCGTGGTCTCCCGCGGATGAACTCGCTGTGTGTATTGTTGTGGAAGGCGTCGTTCTGGTGTCGCTCTCCAACAACTCCAGCAACGCGCCCGGCTTTGAGCCAGACGCTGTGAACGGCAATAAAATATCAAACAGTTTCAAGATTGTTGGTCCTGGCAACCATCTTAACTCAACATCACAGTTGCTTGAGTGTCTTTCAAGCGAGATGACACATAGTCGAAAAGCTGACACAGTCTCGCCCACATTTGGAGAGCTAAAGGCAACCTACCAAGCAAGAACACCTGTAAAGGTGGTGCGCCTATTATTGAGGAAACATGGACATATCCCCAAGGAGGTATACTCTCCTATAGTTCAGGCACTGATGAAAAAGCTTTATTCCATTACCTTTCGCTATGCTCGATCACACTTTGGACTTGACAGCGACGTCTTTGACTGTGAACACAAGTTCAACACCATAAAGCAGACTGCTCCGCGCAATCTCAACTCAACAAGCTCGAGTTTTCCGCCCGGGAACTCTGCTGACGAGACTTTATATCGCAGTAGCGAGCATCCTCTTGAATTGATTCATGGTGAAAGAGTCGCATCATCAGATACAGCGTCAACATCAAACCTATCACCTGCTGCCCCGTCTAAGAAATGCCACCTTCAACAGGCTTTGCGACAAAGGAAGTCACTAAACCGAGCTGATTTGTCAAAATCTCGCAAGGATCCGATACTTCACCTCCAGACAGGCCATAATGACAAAAAGTCGGCGGGCGCCACTACCATCATTTCACCATCAATTCTCTCCCAGACTGAACGCAAAGAGAAGAAATTCGCCAAATTCGAACCAAAGTCATTGGATACTTCATCGCTGAAGAGTACTGCGATGGACGCAATACTCCACATACTTGGACTTGTGGCTGACGGTGGAGCAGAAAGCCCAGATCAATGCACCGCTAATGAACAAGTTAGATCAGAATTGGCATCTAAAATAGAAATCGTTTCGCTTGAGAAAGGCGCATATCTCGCCCACGCAAATGAACGACACCCCGGCTTGTCCTTTGTACTGGAAGGGGAGTTACTGGCGTCACTGCCACCATATCCAGTATGGAAGAGCCGCATATGTAAAGACATAATTGGCAATGACAAATTGGTACCGAAGCATGTTCTTCCTGGGAGCTTGGTCGGTTATAGCTGTTTATTGGCGAATAATAGATCGGTGCTTGACTGGCAGGCGTCGAAGCAGACCGTCGTTGCCATTCTTCCGCGAACCTCGGTTCGCAAGCTGTCAGAACTTGATCCTCGTTACCTATTAGTAATGGCAGGAAGAATGGCAACGCTGCTTTCACCGCTTCTCTCGTTGATGGATTTTGCAACTGAATGGTCGCTCGTCAACGCTGGCGATCACGTGTATAAGGAAGGCGATGAAAGGTATGAACTCAATGATGTTCTCGCATCCCGCTCCCCGAAATTATTTGTCAATCACTAACGTGCTCAGCGATTCACTATACTTTGTTATCAAGGGACGAGTCCGGACTGTTGAGCCTGTACCAGGCCAAGAAGGATTGCAGACCAGAGAAGTCGGTCTCGGCAACACAATCGGTACTCTGCAGCTCTATCTGGATCAGCCGAGGCAGTCAGCGGCTACGGCAACAAGGAAATCGGAAATAGCCAAGCTGCAAAAGCTATCATTCCTCCAGATGGTACAGCAACGTCCCGCATTGGCAGCGATACTCTGGAATGGCATCCTGCACGCCGCGGTACCCAACTTGATTGGAGAATCATCGTCTGTATCTGCAAATAGAGAATCGGCCCCATTTCGGACAGTCACAGTCTTACCGCTGTCTATCGACGTGCCAACTGAGAGGTTTGTTTCTCAACTTCTTACCGCCTTTGTTGACTTGAGGATATACGACAAGGATAGTGCAATTTCTGTCAACATTGCCAGTGTGATGATGTCCTCTGTAGGAGAAAATGGGTATACTAGTACAGGCAGGGTCTTTCTAGAGGACTATTTGACTCAACTTGAGGAAAATACGGAGCTCTCCATTCTCATAGGGGACCATAATCCTGATTCAACATGGAACGACGTTTGTCTTGCACATGTACGTTATATAAGCCTGTTCCTGAGAGCAATTCGAGTTGCTAATTCGCGAGCAAAATAGGCCGATTACATTATACTAGTAGCCATGGAGGACAGCAACCCATCCATGACGCAAGTTGAGAAAAATCTCAACAGTCTAGGGACGCTAGCCAAGAGGTCACTTGTCCTTCTTGATCCTACCGAGGTTGATCATGATGACCTCCAGCCAGTCACACGACAATGGATGAAGGCAAGTTCCACGGGGATGCTTTGGTGATATCTTGCCGCTAACCCATTCATTAGGAACGGTCGTGGCTGCTTGATGCCGCATCTCAAATTCTGCGGGCACGATTATGCAAGTCTGCCATTCAAGCCGATTTCGAGCGGCTTGCCCGACGCATTTCCGGACGCGCCATTGCGGTAGTCTTTGGTGGTGGCGGCGCTCGCGGCTTCGCGCACCTAGGGACACTGCAAGCACTGGAAGAGGAAGGAATCCCATTCGACATTGTTGGAGGAACATCGATGGGCGCGTATGTGGGCGCCTCGTATGCGGCCAGCCTCTCGGTCGAGCGGACATACCAGATGGCCAAGCGCTTCAGCATTCTTTCTCGCTGGTGGAACTATCTCACGGATGCCACGATTCCCTTTCTCTCATGCACATCGGGATCTCATTTTACCGAGATTGTCTCGTCGACAATGGGGACAGCCCTGGACTCTAGTGATCTGCGTCTGGCATACTATTGCAACGCTACCAACTTGAGCAACATGGCACAGGCACTGACGCTATTGCCGCACGCCAGGCCTGTGTGGGAGATGGTGCGGGCCAGTATGGGACTTCCGATTCTCATCCCTCCATATGCAATCCAGGGGCAAGGCGACGTGCTCATTGACGGATGCTTCGCGGGAAACGTTCCCGTCATGCCAGCCTTTACCCTTGGTGCAGAAATAGTGCTTGCCTTTAACGTATCCGTAACAACGGGGTCTCCGCCGCCACAGCAGATTGACAGGTCAGTTTCAGGCTGGCCAGGATTTGTTTATTGGATTCGGGGATGCTGTGGCAGACGGCGACGGCACAAGGATGGTTCCGAGGGGCTGGATGATCAAGCAAGGATCATCACACTAGCTGGTAAGCCGCTAGGTTGGTTGAGCATGCTTGAGCAATTGGCCTTCTCAAGTAATGACAGCGAAATTGCGGCGATTGAAAAGATACCAGAGTGTCTATATATGTCGCAGCCGGTAGGTTTTATTGGTGCTCTGGCCATGGATAAGATTGACCTGGCAAGAAATATTGGGTATGAAAATGCAAAGGCCTGGCTAAAGCAGCTCAAGGCTGACGGGAAGTTTGATCATTTGGCTGTCAGGAAGCGTTTTGCATATGAGGCAGGGCGAACAAGCAGGGAAACAACCAATTAAGTAGGCCACGGGACTAGACCACTGTAAATTACAGTAAGCTTGCAGAAATTGAAGGTTGTATTTTCCGGTGTCATTGCGACGATGGGAAAATGTTTTTGCCGCATGTGATTGAGCTCCATGGCCAATTTCCGTCTCGGTGACGATGTCAACAGTCAGAACTATAATAAATTATCCGCCCCAGGTTGTTGCTGTGCTCCAGGTCAGACGCACGGCCAAGCATTTGCACGTAATTATATAGTAGAGCACTCGCTGCAAAGACTCTTCGAGGAGGCATTAATAGCTCCATAATCGCTATTGGCACCCCGGATGTAATTAAACATCATTTCCGAAAGCATAAGGCTAGTTATAGCTTACTAGTACGCCAGCATCTGTAATCTTCGCTGCAGATCGGGTATCACTGAGCTTCCACTCTCATCCCTGTAATGCTTAAAAAGCGCCCGTCTCATCAGCCCCCTCGGTGCCCTCCTTCCAGTAAAAAGCTCAAACTGAGCAAACCCTTGCTCCGGGAGGAGGTCAAGCCCGTCCATGGCAATCCACCCCTTTGCGGCCCCCTCCCTCGCCTGCCGAAGCAGTGGCGTGTCCAGTGTCTTGTAGCCAAGCTCAAAAATGACGCCACCCGTTGGACTGGCGAGCCATGATGCCGGCGCAGTAAAGTTGGGCGCCGGCTCGTCCCCAATCTGATGTGTAGGCACGCACGATATGAGGATGGTGGGCGCCCGAAAGTCAGCTGGCCACGGCGCGTCGCGGGTTTTCAAAACATGGAATCGAACCTGCGGCCCGTCTTCTCCAAACGGCAGCTCTCCTCTGCCACCACTCTCGAAAATCCGCTCAAAGTGTGCCGCCACCTTTTGCGCATTGGCCGGCGTGCGATTGTACATGACAATGTGGCGCACGCCAATCTGAAGCATCGCATAGGTTGCTGCCCGCGCCATGCCGCCCGCGCCAATGATGACGCCGCAAGTCGTCGGACGCACTGCATTCGCTGGTGACAGGCCACGCTGGATGCAGGCCTTGATTCCAATCCAATCCGTGTTCTCACCATAGAACGCCTGCGCCTTGCCCGAGCGATTGACGCCATTGAAGAATTCCGATCCCGTCGACACGGAGCCATCCTCTTTTAGCTGCCGGATTGGAATCAGCGTATTAACAGCGCCAATTATTCGTGCGTGGCGGCTGAAGGAGTGTGCCAGAGCCATCACCTCCACTTTGAAGGGAAGTCCAATTGATGCTCCACCAAAGTAGGGATCCTCGAGCAGATGTTGGATGCCACTCAGAGAGCTAGTTGAGTGAGGTCGATACTGATGAGGTATCCCGTATGCCTCGAGTGCCGAGTTGTGCATGATGGGCGACATGCTATAGTCAACCTTGGCGCCAAAGACATACAGCTTCATTGGCTCATAGATGAAGGATGCAAAAAGCGCAGCGGTCGCCTGCATGGGTGTTATAGTTCCGTCAATGGCAGTCTCTTTTGCCATTTCAGACGTTGGCGCTATCGATGTCACAGTGAGCAAAGAATTAAAGCATGCCGACGTTCGGCCAATGGGTCCGGAGTTGTATGCGGCTACTGGTATTCTGCCGCCTGGTGCTGTCTCCAATATTGCCCGAAATTGCGCGACTTCGACATTGTCACGCGGTGACGATGCTGGACGGGTAAATCGAGCAGTGTCACAACCCAGTTCAACTGCTTTTCCATACAGCGCTCTCCAGGATTGGCTGCTCCATGGCTCTGTGTGTGCGGACGTCTCATAGCAGCCCATTACTTTCGACCGGTGTCGGCTTTGGAGGACTCTTTTTATGTTGTCACTTTCTAGACGCAAATCTATCGTGACCATCTCCGGCGCAAGTTTAAACGCATGGACAATTAGCTTCATATAAATGTCCCACGTAGAAGCTCCGGCCCCGTGAACTCTTAGGTGACAGATGATGGGCAAGACTGTACTCCGTCTGACGATTGCCACTGCCTTTGTTATCTGAGCGGCTAGAGTTGAAGTGGCCACGCCAATCCCACTCGAATCGTCTACTTCAGGGATGTCGACCATTACCTGAACAGCATCTGCACCACACAGAGCCTCCTCGATATCAAATGTGGCCGACAAGATGTCGGCAGTCGCAAGTGGTATGATGTAAGTAAACTGGCGCTCCTCTAGAGGAACAGATGCCAGTGGAAACGCCGAGTCGACAAAGGGGATTGCACCGACGGGGTACAGCAAGGACAAGAATTTTGTAAAGTGAGTTTCAACCCGCTTGAGTATAAGAGATGGTATAAAGGCGCTGCGGAGCGATGCCGGTTCTGAGACGGGCAGGGACTTTTCGGTAATATTGAAAAACTCAAAACTGGAACATTCTCGGAAGAATGGCGTGGCAAAGGCGAGCAGGCTCTCGACCTTTTGGTCACTGTCGACTCTGAGGTGGGATTTGATTGCCTCTGCATCGCGAACAATATGAACAACTGGATTGGTCATGGCGAATTCCCGCAACAGCGATCGGACCTGTTGGTCTATCCACGAGCAAACCAGAATGCGACTGGTTGCATTCTGCTTTAGTACGTCTCGTAGGATTTCGGCTTGCTGCAGCTGGCAGTCTTCGGAACCGTGCGATTTCCTGTAGGATGACGTCGTGACCCCGTGGGCGCGTTGAAATGCCGCCTCGAGGTCAACTACAGTTCTATTGAGAGCTGTAGATGCCATGACGGCCAGTGTAGATTTTCCGCTGCCGCGAAGTCCAACCAGCACCAGAGTTGCATCATGGCGAAATCCAGGCACTTTGCCAGACGGAGGCGAAAGAGAACCGATTCGACTTGGCGGGGTGACAGAGCTCGCCTCTTCATATCGAATCGACTTGAGCTTGCTTTTTGCTACTTCAACGGCATCACTGCCCGTAGATGAGGCAAACGGCCGCTTGACGCCCGCCGTGGTCATGCTGCTCTGTTCTCGTTCATGACTGTGGCTGGCTGCCGAGAAGGGATCTAAGGTCAGAGACCAAAAGTATTCTCTGGGTTTGAACGCAGGCAAACGTAGATGGAGAAAGACAGTCGCATGATCTGGGGTCTCATGCTGATGGGTTGAAGCGGGAAACGCCTCTGGGTAAGCGATTATCCGGCAGTCTATTCCCCGCATACCTACCCCACGATCTTCCCCACGTCACCACCACAGTGCAAGTCAATGGAGCTTTGTCAATCAATAATTCATGTAAACTGAGAGAAATTTTCATTCCATCGCTGTCCATTTCCTTCATCCGACGCCAAAATTGCTTCACATCAATCGGGCCATGGCTCGCGGAAACTGAAAAATGCCACCGCGCAAGCGTGGCCGGACTGCGACAGAAGCCGTGGACATCGCCAAGACTTCGGACCAGCCGAAGCGACAGCGTGTATCGCTCGCTTGCGATGCATGTAGGAGCGCTCGAGAAAAATGCGACGGCGTGAGGCCACAATGCGGCACATGCTCAGCAGAGAAGCGGAGCTGCTCCTACACGCCAGCGCTTAGGAAACGCGGCATCAGAACGGGCTACTTGAGAGCAGTAGAGCTTTCCCTTGCCTGGATATTCTCCCGCTTACCCAACGCCGAAGAAGCTCTACACCAAATCTTTGTCGAGAATGGAGGCAGCGCGGCTGACCAGCTCTTCGTCTCCAAGGGTAAAGCGAGCAGGCGTCTCTACAAGCAATGGATCAGGGGTCGAATATATAACGACATCGACAAGCTTCTGTCCGAGGATCGACCGGCTCAAGCCGATACATCGACAGATTGCTCAGATTCTGAGTCGTCTCCAGGAGAGGCCGCTCAAGATCTTGGCAGTGTCGCTGGAGGAGCAGCATCTGCGCCACCATTCGCTGGTTTAGAAGCCTCCCCGCTGTCTGCCCGAGTACAAGCAGCGACAACTACGCAACTTATAAAATATCCCAAGCTGCCTGCTTCATGGCGCCGCCTGGTTGACATTTACTTTACGTACACGCACTGCTGGCTGCCCATTGTCCAGCAGGAAGAGGTATATTTTGCTGCGATGCTATATACCTCAAACGGCCTGCAGATATCTGCAAACAGCGACCCATATGCTATGGCCTGTCACGCACAGCTTTGGGCGATTCTTGCCATGGGCTCATTCCAGGAGGTGGTCTGGCCGTCGCAAGAGCTCGTTTCTCCAAATGAGTTGTACGCCTTTGCCAAGAGCCTCATTCCAAATGACGACTCTAATCACGAGCGGCCCATGATATGCGTCATGGTGCTTCATTCCTTGATTCTCATGGGGAGGGGTAGCACTGTAGCTGCGTGGCTTGCTCTTGGGCGAGCCACACGACTGATTCTGTCGACTGAACAGGATTTGGACTCGAAAAACAGCATTGGCAGCCCCTTGCTAGTGAAAAATCCAGCGCTAGCGGCTTGCTGCTTTTTAGACGCACTGCTCTCGATTTGCCTGGGGAAGCCGCCCCATCTCATCATCAATGCTAACGCAACAAACCCATCAACAGTTCTGTCATTACCTGCCGAAGTACCAGTACCCTGGCGACCGATGCCTGGATTTGGGTCGGCTTCCAAAACCCAGCCTGCTACCAGCTGCCCTTCCCTCACACTCTACCAGCTTGTTGAGTTCAGCATACGAACGCAAATGAAGGTAATTACAACAGAGAGGCTGAGCAAGGAACCATCCAGAGTTCGGGAAAGTCTAGTCAAATGTCTACACCCGCAGCTGCATTTTTGCAACTCCCTCAACGTCGGCGAATCTATGCCTCATCTCCCATCCGCTCTACTACTGCAAGTGGCCTTCTTGGCAAGCTCTATTCTTGTCTCGGGATACCGCGCATCGCTGCTCTTCACCCTGCTAGAGATAGTGGAGCTGAGCATTGAGTATTTTGGCGAGGGAGGGACGCCACCGGTATTGGCCTGCTATATGGAGTCGATTGAGAAACAAATCGACGTAGAGGATATGCGACCGAGCGACCGCAATAAATGGTCAGTTCTGCTACAGAAGCTGAAGGCGCCTTGGCAGGGTAGCCGGTCTACAGAAGATGACGGCTCTTATGGGCTTGCCGTAGTTGAGACTCCACGGATACCGTTGAACACTCAACACGCCTTTTCCCCACAACTCTTCGCTGAAAGCCACGGTTCCATTGCGAGAGGCGAGCCGGCCGAAGAACGTTCCACAGACCAGCATGGGACTTGCCTGTATCCTTTTAACCCAGGCAACTATTCTGTTCAGCCAATGGGTGTCGGGTTGTCCCCTTCCCTCAATACCCCCAATCTGGACTTCCAGACCTCTTCAGATCCAGCATTGTCGCAGCATCTGGCATCCACTACTGGCCCGTCCCTAGATTATGATGCAATACTAGAGGAACTTGCGTCGATTGATTACACAGATAGCATGGAACTAGACTCTCAATTCATGGCAAATCTCGGATTCGCACCTGGAAGCAAGGCGTCTGACGGAATTGGTGATTTGGGGCATTGATCGCATCACTACCCGGTAGCTGGTGGCTGTTTTGAAACATGATTCAGCTCGAGCAATTACAGATCTATTAAAGCATCACGCACTTATATAAATATATACTGATACTCGGCTTTGGATTTTGTTAGTAAGGCGTACACTCCTCATTGCGGCGTACTATTATGGGCAGTCACATGTATCATTTTGCAACCGCGCTTGACCTGTAGGCGAACCTAATATACTGTCTAGCCCAGGTTGGATGCAGCTGAAAAGGACAACACCACGAGCCGTAACAGACTCTGGCTGTTGAGACTATGGAAAAAAAAGAGAAGCATAGCTAGACACAAGGTCAAAAATTTAGATGGACCAAAAATTATCCCACAAGGCAAAAGAGATGGACCTACGGGATTTGAACCCCGGACCTTTCAATCGCCGTGCATCACTCCCAGACCATAGTCGGCCAGTAGGAAGAAACATGCGGGTCGAAAATCATACCCCTAGACCACAGGCCCAAACTATACTGGTTTGGGCCGAAGATAAAGAGATTGATAAATAGTTTAATCTTGAAGTGAGAAATCTAAAAAGATTTCACCGTGAAAGGCAAAAGGAAACTGGACCTACGGGGATTTGAACCCCGGACCTTTCAATAACCGAGCGCCACAACCAGCAATCACAGGTGATTCACTGATAGCAAAGTGCGGGTCGAAAATCATACCCCTAGACCACAGGCCCAATTCATACTGAGATAAGCTCTTATTATCCTATATATTCTAAGTTACTTGCTCTCGCAGTTTCCCAACGTCGAATCGCCGCCACTAATCAGCATGTATTGATCTTAATTAAGAAAAGTTCTAATTATTATTACTCCACTTTCCTATAGTTATAACTTGATTCCTGCTCAATAATTCTTTCAAAAATTTTACTTTACGCCGTAACCTTTGCGCCGAATAATTCTTCAGTTCCTGGTTCTTATTGTGATCCCATCGATGTATTTACCGCCGCCCTCAACCTCGTTCACCTCACTAGTCTTTGTGCATTAAAGAATATAGGAGTAGACTGCTTATAGGTATATGTGCGTATAAGTGCGAGCACATGTCTACACTGCCAGTGCTAGCCCAACTAAGATATCAAACAGCAGAAAAGAATATGGCGGCCCACCGGTTAACTGCTGAGGGAGGATGATTCCCAATGCTAGCTCAAGTCCGAACTTCATTCCGAAGATTGTCTAATTTTACTAGCGCATAATTTGACCGAGTAGTCGGGGACAAGCAGCTGCTTATGGGCCTTAACTAACCATTTTGTCAATTTATTCCTTGATAAAGAAAAGAGAAAGAGCAAAAAAAGGGAAGCAAGGAAGGAAAGGGGGGAAAGAAAATAAGAGACAAATTCGCACCAGTATCTATCTCTGCTAAAACTGGTTGAGCGTAATGAAACTATGTTCCACAAAGTCGAGCACGATTGAAGATGCATTTCAGCCAGTCTGCTACAGCGTACACGAAGCTCTTTGTCGCTTCTCTGGTCGTCCGCCCCCATCTCCGGCCCTAAGCTCCTCCCGTCTTGATCTTTTGACAGCGGATTCAATTGGATCCAGCGCCTCGTGCTCAGTTCTCGCTCCGAGTGAAGCCCCTGCTTCCGGCAGAAGTGCCTTCTCCATAGCTTGCAGCAACGGCGGCCTGATTTCCCAGTCTTGATTCCGAATCCAGCACTCCATGCTTTCTCCCAGCACAGATGCACTAGAGCTGACATCAGCACCGGCCCTCAAAAACAATTCAATGCTGCTTGCCACCAAATTAATATCTTCGGGTGAGAATTCCTTCATTCTGGCCCACCTATCCATCTTTGAGAGCCATGATAACCAAGGAGTGCTTCTTTTGCCGTTTTCACTTGCGAACTCCTCGTTCGGGTCGCTCCCAGTGTCAAACAAATACAACAGCAATTCCACCGAGTGTTCCATCTTCGATACCAGTCCTCCCCCGTATACGGGGTGAATGGCATGATACAGTAATGGGTATCGTCTCACTCCAGGTACAGACGTAGTATGTGTGGAATAACTACGACTTTGAAGAAATCGGACTAGCCCAGCTTCGGTTGCGAGGCCGAGAAATATCTGCTTTCCATGACTTCCATTTTCAGGCAGGCTAGGGCTCTCCAGACTGAGATACAAAGATTCAGCTGCCGATGCCATGTGGAAAGCGATTTCTGGTCTAGACTTTTCCGTGGCCCGCAGGTACTTGAGAGATGTTTGAAGCAACTGCTGGGATTCTTGTCGGAGCCCATCAAGATACTGTACTTGAAATAAGATTAGGGACAAAGACGCGAGCGCTGCATTCGCATCAAAATCCTCGTCATGAATCTGCAGGCAGTCTTGCTGCCATGTACCGGGTAGGTTCAAGTACTCCAACACAGTGCGATGGATAAATTCTACCGACGAATCGACCAAGCGAGAGTGGACTCTAGACCGGAGACCACAAAGATAACCGCAATAGCAGTAATCCTCAAACAAAGTCGAGTCTACACTGCCTCTACTCAATTCCAGCAACCCGCAGCTGCGACTTCTTAGACGACCCTCTATTTGACGGCATTTGGATTCGCGAAATTTGGCGGTCAAACGCTCGTGCAGTCTTGGTACCGTTATTTTCATGCCGTTATCGTCCATGAGTGCAAAGCCCAGAGCTTGAAGCACCATGTCTTCTCCCTGTATAAGCCGCGCGTGATATCTGATGCGGAGATACTTGGCCGCATGTTGTTGATACCGAGCAGGTATTTTCTGCAACATGTGCGAAAACAAATGTTGCAGCTCAGGAGGCACCTCATTAACTCGCTGCCGAAGATCGGATATGTCGTCAAAGGAGGAGAACCCTTCCAATAGCGATTGGCAAGCCAGAAAGATCCATAAAAACACGCCAGATGATTTCCTGACAAGCTCCTCCAATATACTAGAGACGGCTTCTTGGTCGGATTGGGACAAATTCTGGAGATAACGGTGGTCGCGAAGCCTGTCATTGACGTAGGCTTCGATGTCGGATCTATTTAGATCCTGTAAGCTCAGCTTACTAGAGTCGGAAAATGCATCCACGCAGGCTGGGATCGGTCGACTAGACACGACCACCTTGACGTTGGGATTAGAAGTAAGCATTTGGATGAAGGCTACCGCTTGAGAATAGTCCCCCAAATACTCATCTAATCCGTCGATGAAGAAGCAAAATCGAAAACCGGAGCAGTTGCGAAGTTTGTAAAAGGCCGCTTCCATTTCTTTGATTGATGGCAGCTCCAGGTTTGGCTCATCCACTCCTTGTGCTTCCCTCCACATGTGAGGAAGTAACTGCGGAATCAGTGACTGATCTGCCTCTATGCATTGATACAAGAGACCTCTATACAATCCATCTTGTGTTTGCTGATCAGAGGTCCCAAGTGTGTATAGAAAGAAATGCGGCGTAATCAACTTGTCGCTGCCGGCCCAGCTGCGTAGTAGTGCTTTCGTGATGGAGTGCCCGTATACATATTTCATCAGTGTAGACTTGCCACTACCGGCCTTTCCAGACATCCAGTATATTTTCTCCCCGGACTGAAACCAATCTGGAAGGCTATCCCAGTCGGACTTGTTCGACTCCGGGGATAGTGACCACTGGAGTGTGCGGTGGTGAGCGGTGGCTACCCCTAACCTACGATCATCCAACTTGCGAAACCACAATCTGCCCAAGATCTTTGTGCGGCAGTATCCATCAATAGCACTCTGTGCTAGGCGAGCTGTGACCAGCTCGCGCCCCTCAGTAGCCTGGAAGACCAGTCGCAGCTTCCAAAGGCTGTGGATTTGACTCAGTTCATCCTCAATCAGCTGTTCGCCCTTATTGTTCAGATCAGGCACCAAGTTATCCAGCCGAGCGTTGAAATATGATATTTCCTGGATAAGACCTTCCAGCTTTTCCTTATCCTGAGCCACCCATCTGAACCTATGTATGAGCGAAGTCGCTGTCTCGGTAGACTTCAGACGAATCGAGAGCTGCTTAAAGTCCTCTTGAAATTTGATCGTTTGCGGTCGGCTGATGATAGCCCCTTCACGCGTAGCCAAGAAGTTTGAACTTGCAACTTTCGGAATCTCATCCTTGCGTGCTTCCCTCATGCCATAGCGACCCTGGAGAATGGATGTCTCCCCAAGTAAATGCTGGATGCACTCAAGGATGCGGAATACCGCTCTTTTAACATCATAATCCTCAAGCCGGGCGTCGCATGAGTCGCCAAGCAAGCTAACACGCTTGGCCCAGTGCAGCATGCGAAGCTTTTCAAGATCCAGTTTAGTGTTGAGTATATTGTATTCATTTCCCATCGCTTTGGACGCTGATATAGCCGACATGAGATCGATGCAATCTTTAAACAAACCAGCTAAAGACAGCACGCCTAGCGCTAACCCTGCTGCCTCAGCCATGTTTGCCGGTGAGAATGACTGTCCTGTGTGATTGCAAAAGCCTACCCAGTATCTTCCCAGGAATAGCTTGCCAAGAAGAAAAGTGGGAGGAGGAATAGAGGATGAAGGGGAACCAGGAGAAGAAGGGGAAGGAGGAGGAGGAGGATGAGACAGCCTAGGCCGCTGCGCCTCATGAAGCATTCAGCCTCACCATTACTTGCAGTAAGGCATAATTAAACATTATTAGGCAGAAATTAGTGCTAGCATCGAGCTGAGGCACCTTCTTGGAGTCTCCGATCACCGATTATCTCTCCGATCACCGGTAATCTCTGCCCATCGGAAAGCGGACTTAGAAAAGCCTTGGATATCTCCTAAGCCACCGGTCTCATGAATAAATAAGTGCGGCGTCGCGGAAAAGTCGTCTCCAATCTAGTGGGCACGTGCGCTCTTACCACACCTGTTTAGTAAATGATGCTTCGCCTGACCCAAGTATTTCTTTTATTATATGTAACATTTACGGTGGCGACTTTATTGTTGCTCTGATTCGTAGGAAGAAGCCAAAAAGATAGACAAATGCTCAAACAGTTATACATGATTAAAGTTTGATGCTTCAACGTATTACTAGGTCGCATTAATGCGCGCTCTTTTGTAACTAGTCTCTCAACTTATACACTGTGTGAATGGCTGGCTATTAAACCGCAACTAAATGTTATACCCATCTAAAGGCATTATAAGACATCCCAAAAAAAATTGGTCAGGCGGTTAACCTACTTGTTGCTATTAGTCGGCTCGGGCGCTGACATCATTTTTGTAACACAGCCGCATACGTTTCTGTAAGCCAGCCGCGAGGCGTTGCACCCGCCTCACTGGATACTCAATCAACTGCATCATAACTATGAGATACTCCTGCTCTGGGTAACAGCAAGTGAGACCCTCTGCTTAGGTATCTAGCCTCACCATTTCGGTGTTGCTGTCCTACCTGCCTGTGTGCCTGTAGCCTTCTCCTATTTTCCGGGAGATGCACTTATATAACTATATGCGCAGCGTACATAGGTTTACATGCTATAGCACAAGGAACACCAATGCGTCTCTTCAACGCCGTGGGTATCCGTTCACGATAGAATTTCTACCCGAAAAACATCTGTTAGTATTAAATAATGAATTGCCATTCCTCGCTGAGCTGTTTGCGTTTTCCTTTTTCCGTGCAGATGTCGATACCATTGCCAGGCCACTGGTACGGTACACCGCCACCGTACGTGCCAAAACAGCCCCGACATTAATGGGCAGCGTTGCTTCATCAGCTTTCACAATCACGCCTATCCCAATTGGAGTCGCAATTGCCTTGAATTCCGAGTCTATTAACTGTTAAACAAACGAGCATTTGCCATTGGCTTGCCCGTCCGGGTAAATCTTTACCCCCGGCTACGTACCCCGTCTGCTAGCGAAACGCCACAACCCCAGATCGACAACAGCAGCCGCGAAATAGAAGAGGGCGAATTATTCTGGTACGATGCAGGCAGCGTTTACCCCACCCAAACGAAAACGCCCAGACACAACGACTGTTGAGCAAAATGTCCTTGCTCATGTGCAAGCCATGGTGCAATTTAGGGTATAAATGCTTGGGAACGCAGATGTGTCTTTGGCTTTCCAACCCGAAGCTTGACTCTGAGCACCCTCGACAATCCCACTTCCCACAATGACAATCCTAGCACTGAGAGAAGACCGCCCGACGCCAAAAGCAGTTTATAACTGGCGTGTATACGTCTGTGCCGCCACGGCCTCTTTCGCATCATGCATGATAGGCTACGACTCGGCCTTTATCGGCACAACGCTGGCTCTGCCATCGTTCGTGGCCGAGTTCAAGTTTGCCCAGTACTCGCCCTCGCGGCTCGCCCTTCTTAAACAAAACATTGTTTCCGTTTACCAAGCGGGTGCATTCTTTGGCAGTCTGCTCGCGTACTACTCCAGCTACTCTCTTGGCCGCCGCAAGACCCTCTTCCTCTTCACCCTCGTCTTCATCCTCGGCGCCGGCATGATGCTTGGCGCCAATGCCGAGCGCGGCTTGGGACTCATCCTCGCTGGCCGCGTGCTTGCCGGGCTGGGTGTGGGCGGATGCTCCAACATGACGCCCATCTACATCTCGGAGCTCGCGCCTCCCGCGGTGCGCGGCCGGCTGGTGGGCATATACGAGCTCGGCTGGCAGATTGGCGGCCTCGTGGGCTTCTGGATCAACTACGGCGTGAACAGGACCATGGCGCCGAGTCACTCTCAATGGCTGATTCCCTTTGCGGTCCAGCTGATTCCTGCTGGTCTGCTTCTTATTGGAACCCTCTTCATCCCAGAGTCTCCCCGCTGGTTGTTCTCCAAAGGCCGACGGGAACAGGCCACCTCTGTCCTCTGCTGGATGAGAAATCTCGAGCCGACGGATACGTATATCCAGGAAGAGATTCGTGCCATTGACGACGAGTTTGATCGCTTCAACGCCGAGGTTGGTGCTGGCTTTTGGCGGCCGTTCCGGGCCTTGAAGGAGAGGAGGATCCAGTGGCGCTTTGCTCTGAGTACACTGCTATTCATGTTTCAAAATGGTGAGACACGCAGACGATGTGACCATGAGATGGCGCCTTGCTAATAATTCGTCACTAGCCTCCGGCATCAACGCAATCAACTACTACAGCCCTACTGTCTTCTCAAGTCTAGGCATCACGGGAACCAACACGAGCTTCCTAACGACGGGCATCTTTGGCGTAGTCAAGACCGTCCTCACCGTCATCTGGCTGCTGGTGCTCATCGACAACCTCGGCCGTCGCACTCTTCTCATGGTGGGCAGTCTCGGAGGTTCGCTGTGCATGTGGTTCATCGGCGGCTACATTAAAGTCTCTGGTGCCACTGCCACCGCATCATCTGGAGGAGGCACCAAGCGCCTTTCGTCGGGTGGCATCGCCGGCATCTTCTTCTTCTACCTCTGGACAGCATTTTACACGCCGTCCTGGAACGGCACCCCGTGGGTCCTCTGCTCCGAGATGTTTGACCAGAACACGCGCTCTCTGGGCCAGGCGAACGCGGCCGCCAACAACTGGCTGTGGAATTTTCTGATTGCGCGCTTCACGGAGCAAATGTTTAATGCGTGGGGGTATGGGGTGTACTTTTTCTTTGCCTCGCTCATGCTCGTTTCGTGTGTGTTTGTGTTTTTCTGCGTGCCCGAGACCAAGTCCATCCCGCTCGAGGCCATGGACCAGCTCTTCCGCGAGAAGCCCGTGTGGCGGGCGCATGACAAGCTCATGGCAGACCTTGCTCAGAACGGCCGAGAGCAGCATATTTCTGGTTCGGGGAGCGCAGAAAAGGCACAAAGCGAAGAAATTGAATAGCTTGGACGGCTTAACCGGTTAATAATGGCGAAGTCGCTGCCATTTGCTATAGCCAGCGAGCAGCAATATGATTAGAATACAGTAAATAAGTGTTGCTTATCATTTTAATCTTACCGAAACCCTCTTTTCTTGCATGTGGTGTCGAGTCTTGGTCCTACTTTAATTCCATTTGGCTCATCACGATGAGACTATAATTTGGGTAAATGGGGTTGGCGAATCGAAGAGCGTAGTTAACCTATCCTCGCAGGCTTTGGGCCAAGGTTAGAAACACCTGGATTGTCGTCAACCAAAGGAGAGAGCCTGGTCATTGTGTGCAATACAGAGCGTCAACCTTGGCTTTTCCATGCCATCCCCAGAGTCACGGGCTATTGAAACAAGAACGGCCAGCTAACATGAACCGAAGTGTATGGATACATGTATATTGAAAAAATGTCACTAGTTATGGTCTTTAATTAGTTTCCCCCTCACTTTACAATCTTGAGGCTAAGCGCTCTGCAACTTGCGCTGCAACGGCGGCCTGCACTTTGGCAACAGGCAGCTCGCTGATGGCCTTGCCTGTCCAATACGTATCCTGCTCCAGCCCTTGCCAAATCAGCGCCTCCGTTCCCAGAATGACCTGCCACCCCAACCCTTCCGCCACAGAGGCCAGCCGCGTAAATGGCGTCGGGTTGTAGCACATGTCCAGCATGGCACCCTTGTGGCCCGGTCGAGCCAGTATCGCATCTGTAATCTGTCGCGCCAGACGCTCCCCATCTGTCTGCGGCTCCATGTCCGGGATGCACGAGACAATGGCCCCCGGTAGTTCCAGCGTTTGGGCCTCCTCCACTGCTGCGACATGTATCAATCCGGCGCCATAACCCCGCGCGGCACAGTCGCTCATCATGGTCTGCACCTCGGCTGGGTCTCTGTTGACTAGGTAAATGGCCGTCACATGCATCCATTTGCGCAGTGCGTAGATGGCACTTCGGGCCGCGCCGCCGCCGCCAATGACGAGGGCGGGACGGTTGTGGAAGACGGACGCCGGTGCGGCGACGTTGTGGTAGAAGGAGCCGCGGATGCCAATGACGTCTGTGTTGGCGCCGCAGAGAAGACGGCGGCCAGTTGGGCCTGTGCGGAGGAAGAGAGTGTTGCAGGCGCCTACATCACGGCATTCCTCCGTCATTTCGTCTAAATGGGGTAAAATGGCCACTTTATTTGGCATTGTTACGGAAGCCCCTTTGCAGAAGAAGTCAATATCAGCCAAACTCGTTGTTTAGCATCTGGAATCGAAAAAACACGCCGTACCGTAGAAGCTGGGGTGCTGAACAAGCTGAAGGAATTGGTCCATGTCTGCCGAGTCGAGTCGCAGCTGCGCCCAGTTCAGACCAAGGTCTTTGTAAATCAGTTTATGCAAATTTGGTGACCACGAATGCTGAATCTTTTTGCCAAAGAGGTAGCCATGACGGTCTAATTGTGTGGCTTCCACTTCTCTTACTTCAGCGGTGGGTGGCATCTTCTCTGGGTGTTGGCTGTCGAAACACTTGAGATGTCTGAACATTGGATCTTTTTCATCTAAATTCTGATCGTTTTTCTGGGCAGCCGGCCATAATCTATAAATCCAGCGGTGTTGAAGAACAAGTTGAACAACTGCTGAATCCTCAGAGCTTCAATGGTTGCCACTCGAATCTGTCCCGGAAGCCGACCAGCAACTTGTTTCCCGCGCCGCGCCGGCTACTGGATAAAGACTTACCCGCCAACATCCAGTGTCGATCAACACAACCCTATGTGTTGGGCTAGCCGAAAATGAAGGGATAAATATATTTTGCGCAGTTCTAATCGATATGCCGTTGTTTTTATCCGGAGCTGGATTACCGATATGCAACCACCACGGGATAGAAGATCGCGGGATGACGGCTGTAGACGGCATTTCCAGTAGAGAGTATGCTTAGGCTACGAGTTACACGTCTAAACTGTATTAGCGGCAAATGCATTATTAATTCAGTTTCATCTTTTAAATAGTTTACAAGAACATATCTAGTACTGATTTGTCTCATTCTCTACTTGCAGCGTAAGTCACCACCATGGCGTATAAGTCGAGTATATGCACAGTGTCCCTCGGCCGCGCCTTTGCCGGCCACGGCTTGGAACACAAACTGGACATGGCCCAGAAATACGGTTTCCAAGGCATCGAGCTCTTTTATGAAGATCTCGAGCACGCGACCAAGTCCCTGCTGGGCGACTGCTCAGAACCGAACCTGCTTACGGCGGCCCGACATACTCGACACTGGTGCGCTGCTCGCCATCTGGAGATTATATGCCTACAGCCCTTTATGCACTATGGAGGACTTGTCGATCGCGAGCGACAGCGAAAGCAACTTGTTGAAATTAACTTTTGGATCGAGTTGGCACACGCGTTGGGGACCGACTTGATTCTGTTTCCCAGCTCATTTCTACCTGCTGACCATCTCACCAAGGAACTTTCCTGCCTTGTCCGAGATTTTCAAGATGCGGCCGATGCTGGGATGAGAAGCGCACCAACAGTGCGTTTTGCATTCGAAGCGCTTTGCTGGGGCACGCAGGTGCACACCTGGGAGGACAGCTGGAGGGTCGTAGCGGCCGTGAATCGACCAAACTTTGGCCTGTGCCTGGATACATTCAACATTGCCGGTCGGACTTTTGCCGATCCAGCAGCCAGAAGCGGCCGCACGTGGAATAGCAATGCCACACTCGAGCGCTCCATGAAGCGGCTCATGGAGCAGGTGGACGTGGGCAAGCTATTCCTCGTCCAGGTTGCCGATGCGGAGAGACTGGAACAGCCGTTGGATAAAAGACACCATTTTTACAACGCGGAGCAGCCCGCAAGGATGAGCTGGTCGCGAAACTGCCGCCTGTTCTACGGCGAGGCAGGACTGAGAGGGTATTTACCCGTCAAGGCGGTACTGCAGACTGTTCTTCATGGGCTGGGATACAAAGGCTGGATGAGCTTTGAGGTGTTTCATCGGAAACTGGCAGATCGTGATGCGGCTACGCCTGAATATTTAGCAGCGCGGGCCTCACAATCGTGGACTAGACTTGCTCGTGACTTGGCCTTGGAGGTAAATGATTCTCCATCAGTGGTACGTGCAGTATTGTAGAAATCTTTTTATATATAAATTCTATTTATAAAATTCCATGCTATTTTAGTTATATTAATCTACAAATGTGCCTTGATTTTCAGCTTGATGTGCCGGGCAGCAAACTCAATGGCGGCGGTATATCCAAATACGCCTAGGCCGCAGATGACGGCCTCTGCCTTGTCGCTCAAGTAGCTCTTGCTCCGAAACGGCTCGCGGGCGTGGACGTTGGAAATGTGCACCTCCACAAAAGGAATCTCGACGCCGAGCAGGGCATCGCGGATGGCGACGCTCGTATGAGTAAAGGCGCCCGGGTTGATGACGACGACGTCAATGGCACCGCGGGCTGCATGAAGTCTGTCCACAATCGCGCCTTCGTGGTTGGACTGGAATGCCTCCACTTCGGCAAACATGGATTTTGCGTGGTCTTTTGCTTGTTGAACCACGTCGTCCAGCGTGTTTGAGCCGTAGATGTGTGGTTCGCGCGTGCCGAGTAGGTTCAGATTCGGGCCGTTGATGAGTAGGATGCGTCGTGACATGGTGTTTCTGTTCACTCTTCAGTTGAGGTGTTTTGTTACGAAGTGAAAGGTATCTCTGGATTTGGAGTTAACAGGGTCTTTTCAATGCTTCTGTAATTCATGTCAGAGAGGCCAAAAGATGGGACCAGAGAAAGATCATTGGAGCACTAATAAGTGCGGGTAAGAATTTAGCCGGTTGGCTGTACGTGGGTTGGTTTCCAGGACGCCCATGTAAAATAGTCATTGTAAGCTATTGTTAGTTTGATCTCTGATACTATTTAGTGGTAAATCACAGTGATGGCTTTCTGAAGTCGTTGAGCACTGGCTGGTGCTTGAATCTGCATCACCCATGATTTTGTCAAAGCAGCCCAAGACAACCAGAGCGTGTGCATTCATTTCCGCCTGCACTTTGAAGTCTACAGTGCCATGTTTACTTGATTACGAGCAATTTTAGGCAAGTAAATTCTCCCTTTTCTCTGGCTTGTAATTTTGTGTTTGCGATTGAGGCGCAAGGCAGTCACGGCAAAAGGTTACTTGAACCTTGAGTTACAATGATGCATTGATATCAATGCCGTCTATATTCCCGTGTAAACTGCGTATTGATAAATCTATGCTACTTTCGATAAAATCTAGACAGATAACAATGTTGCCTCCCATTCCTCATAACTTCTCAAGCAGTGCTCTCCACCTTCCACCCATAGCGATTATTCGGCTTGCCCATGATGCCAAACAGGTGATAATCCAGATAATTAAACGCCAGCCTCAGACACTCGAGCTGCCACCCTTTGCTCCCCTCCGGATACGCCGCCTGCCAAAACTCGACCGACCACGTCAGCTTGTTGAGCTTGTCCACGTACAGCCGCAGCGCCTCCTTTTCGTCCAGCCCGTGCTCGCGGATCCCCACGCGCACGAGGTTCAGGTACGCCGAGCCGTCATTCTGCTGCTCCACGGCCCTCAGGTCCTTGTACAGGCCGATAATGTCATTCATGAGAATCATGAGCACGGAAGCCTGAATCATGCCCAGGTTGTCGCTCGCGCACTGCGCCGCCTGGCTGTCCGTCATGGTCAGCGCCATGGGGAGGAGCCCGCCGACGGTGACCGCGCGGGTCTGGAGGACCTCGGTCGACGAGGCCTCGGTGCAGAACTTGCGGCCCTCGTCAAACTCAAAGTCAAAGAACTGGACGAGAATGTCGACGCAGAGCCGGAGGTGGTGCGGCGCGAGGAGCCGGCGCTTGAGCGGCATCAGGTCCTCGGCAAAGATGCGCTGGGCGAGGAGCGCGGCGTCGATGACCTCCTGGGGACACGTTCCCGCAAAGCGCGTCAGGTCATGCATTGCCGAATCATCGCTGCCATCATCGTCGCCCTCGTTTATGAGAATGGTCTTGAGATTGTCCAGGTACTGGCGCCCCGCAGTGTCGTGGAGATTGTACAAGGGCAGCGCCTCGGTAACGTCGTCCATGAGAAAGATCCAGGCGACGTGGCGGTGCAGAAGCACCCTGCGCTCATACGACAGCGAGGCGCTCTGGAAGGAGCAAAAGTGCGAGAGGTGCAGCGCCAGCTGGGCAAACTTGGGCGGCAGCAGGGGGAAGAAGGACCACTGCCGCATGTCCGTGGCCAGCCGGGCCTCGAGATCCCCGTCGTACGCGAGGTCCAGCGTCCCGGGAAAGTACAAGGCCATGGTGTTGTTGGCGCGGGTGCGCATGTTGCGCTCGACGGCGGCCCAGTCGGAGGAGACAATCATGCTTGATTCGCTCTGCTCATGCTTAAAGGCCACAGTGGCGTCAACATAGTGAGGGTATCGCGACTGTTGCTCAAACATTTTTTGTTAAACTACGCTGGCTGCGTAAATGTTTAAATATAAAAGAAACGAATAAATGATTGGAGAAATGACAATGAGGAGGAGTTAATGATATGGCTTAGATCGAATCTGCTTCTTACTCGAGAGAAAAGTCGATTTTCCCATTGGGATAGTTTTGTATTTATACTTGGCCATGGCATGTACTCAAAGACAAGAATGAATTTAACTTATCCCTTAACCTCATAACTATGACTTTGGCGATCACCGCCGTGTCTCATTTTGTAGCCAGCCACATCGCGGAGTACAGGCAGCCACAAAATCCACCAAACGGCGTGTCCGCTGCAGCCATGCATATGCCGTCGAACGAGCTGTGGTCGCCTTGCCAAAACAAGTAGCATCTTGGGTGGAACGAGACAACCGAGTCAAGAAAATGGCGGCGCCTTCGGCAATGAGCGAAGTTGAGTCGGCCAATTCTGTCGCCACGCCACTATAGAGGAGAAAGTATGTCGTGATGTGACGTCTCATTGCGCAGAATGCCAGAGTATACGAGGCTGGTGGTATGGGTGCAAGCGGCGGGTGCGGGAACCGGGAAAGGGATGAGAAGGATGCAACGCTAGAAAGATGGGATTTCATTCCACTGCCATGAGGAAAATGCATGTTTGCTCTGATGGCTATCCATCCTCGCAGTGTGGAATGTTGGACTGGTTCAAACGTGGGGGTTCTCATTCGTCCACAGCATCTTATTCTTGAATCAGGGGCCCAGGCTTATAAAAATAGGGTGTTTCATTAAAAAAACGGTACAATGATATTTATGGTAATCATTAATGTATACTTGTAATCACCGTGGGCTCCCAAGACAACAGACATGGGCAAGAGTTGATGGAGGACTCAAGATCAGACAACTAGGTGCGACTCAACTGTCTAGAGGATTTCAACTACCGAGTCAAATGGAGGTTGAAAACGTGTCCGCACTTCGGGCATGGAGCCGCTTTTTGTCTAAGAACTTGGGTCGAGACTTGAGAGTATATATCCTGACAATCAAATTCCTTATGCGGAACCTGCATGTCTCACTGCGGGCTTTTCAAGCGGATAGGCTCTCGGGTATTCTCAAACTATAACATGTCTCATAGAAAAGAAACGGAAAAAATGTAGAGTGGCAATATCATGTATTCATGACACCGGGGATGCGTTGCCGCATAGCTAACCAACACAAGGTAGGCAGCCAGGTATATGTAAATGTACTCCGTTTCGACCCCTGTTGGCTCTTCCATCTATAGCTTCTGCCCGTTGTGTATCTAGCTAGAAGAAAATGGCATAAATCCAAAACGCCTTGTAATATGACTCCAGTATAATACTTTTTAAACATCAAATCAAATCAAGAAGGGAGATTCTTCAGTTGCTTAGCCCGCCAACTGTTCAAAGATGCCCCGTAAGCTCCTCACGCCCCTCAAGAGATTCTCGTCCGGCCCTTGCCCAGGGGTCCACTGGGCATGGGCAAAATCAATGAGTTTTAATGAGAAAATCTGCGGCGAGCTCTCCATATCCGAATCCATATCATCATCATCATCGTCGTCATCATCCTGATTGGCGTTGCCATTTCTCATCACGGCAGCGTGTATCAGCTCGTCGTTGCCATTTCCCATCACAGCAGCGTGTATCAGTTCGTCGTTGCCATTCCCCAGCACAGAAGCGTGTATCAGCTCATCGTCGTCGCCCATGGCAATGCCGCTATCCGTGCGCAGGGTCGTCCTCGTCGCGAGTTTCCGCTCCACGGCATGCACAATCTCGTTATTCGTCTCAATGGCGCTCCTTAGCGCCTCGCCGTCGCCCTCAAAGATGAAGAGCAGCGACGACGAGTACATGCGCGTCTCGTGCGCCTCCATGATATCCTGTATCCGGCCAATCTCGCGCGCAAACGCGGCGCAGACGGCCTGGCCGAGATCCTCGTCAATGCCGGCGGCCTTGTTAAAGACGAAATTGCGAAAGCCGTCGAGAATATTGTCGCTGTTCATGGTGACGCGCCCATAGTCCTTGTCGTAAATCAGGTAGCCCTCGTCGTCTAGGAGGGCGTCGTCGTCGGAACCGCGAAAGACGCGCATGCCGGCTATGCGGAAGCCGAGCTGGTGATGTGTGGTTTCCGAGGCGATGCGATCGAAGCGCGCCTTTTTGGCGGCGGGGGCGTCGTCGGCCCAGAGGCGGGTGCCGAGCTTGACGTCGAGAATGTTTGGTCTTTTATACTCGCTGGTGGCGTTTTCGAGGACGACGGCCCGGTTGGTCTTTATCTTTTTGCCGTTGGTAGGGACCCATGACGGGGCAGCCGACGCAGGATCAGGAGCGGAATGGTCGCTTGGGGGCGGTGGTAGGGCCTCTGGGGGCGCGGCGCGGGAGACTTGCTCGGCGACGAGGGCCTGCATCTGCTCCTTGGCGGTCTGGATGGCGCCGTCGTCGGCAATGACACCCGTGACGGACTCGTCAATCTTGAGATCAGAGGGGTCGCTGAGGGTCAGGGAGCCCATGTAGATGGGCATGATGTCGGCGAACTCGGGGTGGCGTCGGGCGGACTGGTAAAAGTCAATCTCGGCCTGGGTGCAGGGCTTGATGAAGAGTTGGCCATCGGCGTCGCATAGCGTGCCAGCACTACCAGGGGGGTTAGTTGGAGGTTTGAGTAGGGTTTCCGCCTATTTCTGGATACGTACTGTCCAGCGACGGCATAGTTGTAGTCTCGCAGTTGGTCGCGCTCAGGCATGCGCAGCTCTTTCGTCATGGCTGCGTTGTGGGCTGTGTGTCCAGCTAGGGACTATGCTGAATAGCGAGAGAGAGGCTCCAGTTCAAGCAACATGTAAATGTGTGTAAATGTGTAAATGGGTAGGGTATCAAGAGTATATCCGGCTTGGCAAGAAAAGAAGGCGGGGTGAATGGTGAGGGGTGGCCAAGTTATGTATGTCCGTCGTTGTCGGTGACTGTGACAGGGAGAGGCACGGGCCGTATGCAGGAGCGGGAGCGTCCTGTTTCGCGGAGGGTCGCAAGCTTAGTGTGGCAGGCAGGGAGTGTCAACATGGGACAAGATGTGATGGAGCTGGCGTTGGAGAGTACTATTGTTGGAAAAGATGGCGCGCGTCTAGTAAAAGTATATGTTGTCGTGGTCGTGTTTGCACAGGATTGAGATGGGACAAGTCTAATAATTTAAAAAGTCGGGATTGGGCACTCAAAAAGGCGGTACAGAGGACAAGGTACATTTACCGCCATTTTTATTGGGCGAGGTACCTTGTGGCTGGTCCCGCCCTGTAGGCAGCCTGGAGCGCCACTGGGCAAGCTGGGGTCGCTGCCCAGCAGGCCATGCGTATCATGTCGACAGTCTGACGAGCGCTTCGACTCACGGTACAGCCCACTGTACAGGGGCCCCTAGCCAAAGGTGTACAAGGGGCAGTGCCCCCAACGTCACTGGCTGAATAGCGGGTCCTGAGTAGAGGCTCTGGGGTTGAGAGAGACGCTAAATCCAGGAGTCCCTTTTCTGGAATGCAGAGAGACGCCTGGCGTCGTTCTAGCTGACCTGGCAGACTGGCAGACTGGCTGACTTGTAGGCTGGCAAGCTGGCAAGCTGTGGCTGCGGGCAATACCGGCAGACTGGCACATGCACACTAATAATAATAAAGACCGTTACACAGCCACACATTAAAACCCTCAAGTGGCGTTGCTCCTTTAGCCTCTTGCTGTGACATGCAGACGAGCACCATCTCTGCCTCTCGCCACCATCTCACCCATCACAATTGCTGTTGGCTAACTAGATGGGGAGCATAGTTCCTCCACATCGCCACGTCGCTCACGACCAACGTGGCCATGGCCCAGCAGGTCAGAAGATGATTCAGCCAGAATTCAGTCAGCACCCAGCAGTGAGCACCAGCAGTAGCACCAACACTGCTACTGCTTTGGTTCGGCCTGCATCTACTGGTATGCTAGCTTCCGTTGAGCTGTAACATCCGAAAACCGCCTACGAATCTGCCTTGCATCAACGGCTCGCATCGCACCCGAATTGGTCATGGCTTGCTCTGTACGCATACCGCGCTTTCACGTTCTGAAACCGAACAATATAAAAATATAAAAATATAACTAAAATGTAAAAAATAATCCTCAAACAATATGAATACCCCATAGTAAATACACTTTTCTCAGATCCCCAAATTCTCAACAAAACCTTCACTCTTGACCACAACTGCGCCTACCATTCCCCACCGATTCTGTGAAGCAGCTGCAGGGCTTCAGTCGGGACTCAATCATCCAGTACAAGTTTCCCCAGATCAAGGCTGCAATTCATGCCTAGCTAGACCGACGTACCGACGTGCGGCTAGGCTGCGACAGCCATGGTTGGTCCTCTATCCTCTCAGATACATGAACGCTTGTGCAACACGCCGTTGCGGTATACATGATGCATATTATGCCAATTTCCCGTGCCCATTCCGGGTGCCTTGAACACCAAAGTAAAACATGGCAAAAGGGGCCAGGACATCAATCGCCGTGATGGCTTGGATCCACGGCGCGCTAAAGCCATATTGTAGAGCAGATGCCGCCCGACCAACACCGGAGACGAAGAGAATGCCGGCCAGCAGGGCCAGTGGGGTACGTCTGTTGACCACGTCGTTGCTCGTCCACCACAGCATCACGCCGTAGCCCGCCCACATTGCCCCAAAGAAGCGAGTCTGCGTGTCTACAAGTGCAGCAAAGGATGAGGTGGCGGGAATCGCTGTGGGAGCAAGCGGCTCACAAAGTGCCTTGATGCCCTCGAGACCAAGAAAGATGTCAAAAGAGCCAGTAGCGATGGAAACCAACGAGAACGCCTTTAATGAGCCTGAGAGCAGCGCTGAGGCTCTTTGAGTAGAAGGGGAAGACATGGCGGGAAAGAGATGGGCTTGGAAGATGAGAATAGTCTTGAAAGTGAGGATGGAGAGAGAAAAACAATGAGGGCACGTTAACGTGTCTGCCAATTCCTCTTGCTTGCTGATGAATGCGATAATCTAGCTGACAGAGGGTAGTGGTTGAATATGCCAACTCGGAATCGGGTATTGCCTGTTGGATAGCCTATCCTTATTCCACCGGAAATGGACGTCTTGTCCAAATCCTGACCTTCCCATTAAACATGGAAACTAATTAAAATTCCATTAAAGCTCAAGACGAAACCTTTTAAATTTTGTAAACTAAGAAATGGAAAATGATACAGTGCGACCGTGGCTGAAAATGCCCGGCTCCCGATAGTGTCCGACTCCTCCTCCCCTCATCTTCCAAGCATTGCATCTACACTTGACCAATGTTGACATCCTTGACCACGTCAAACACCGTCTTGCCCAACGCACCCTTGCCCCGATACGTCTGCGCACATGCCTCGCGCACCCTGTCCAAATCCCGCATGTCTACGCGCGCACCCACCACGGGCCGCAGCAGCCCCTGCTCAGCATAGCCCCCGAGCAGACCCAGATCCTTGCCGTTGGGGTTGACAAACATAAACTTGTACCCGACGCCGTAGTATCTCGCCTTGAGCTGGCGCAGCGCATCGCTCGCGTCGAGGAACAGCCGGGCCGCGATGGGGAGGCGTGGTCTGTCCGGCCCGTTCATGACGCTCGAGTTTTGCAGGGTGGCGCCCGAGGGCATGGTGGCGATGGAGACGACGAGCCCGCTGCCCTTGACGAGGAGGGGCAGGAAGGCGACGGCCTGGCCCGTCGTGTCGAAGATGAAGTCGACGGACCTGGGGGGGATGACCTGGAGGGGGTCATCTTTGGTGTAGTCGATGACTGACCAAGTTAGCCCATCTACTAGAAATGCTGATATGTTGTGTGTACGTACTCTGATCAACTACATTCTCTCCAAGCAATTCCGGCACCTTGGGGACTTTGCTCGTCGATACCGTGGTTATGACCTTGGCAGCTTTAAAGACGTTTTTGGCGAGCTGGAGTGCATACGCGCCGGTGCCACCCACTTGACCATGTTAGCTGTACATCCCTACATCCATTTTGCTTCAATTTTTTTCTTCAAATAGACCTACATCCTGCTGGCACAAAGACCGTCTTTCCCTCCAGCGAGCCGCTGTACTCATTCAGCGCCTGCAGAGCCGTCAGACCTGCGAGCGGAATCGACGCTGCATCGCCAAACGACAGGTTCTTGGGCTTGTGCGCAATGTAGCGCTCGGGACACACGGCGTATTCAGCCCATGAGCCTGTGAAAATTCAGGTCAGCATCGCTAATAAACGTTGTCATAAACATTACATACCTCTACTCGACTCCGGAAGGCGTACAAAGACCTCGTCGCCCGCCTTGAACAATGTGACACTACTTCCAACCGCTTCAATTATGCCAGAGGCGTCATACCCAATGACATATGGAAACCTTGGCCATTATTAGTCATACAAGTCTGAGAAAAAGTGCTCGATATGGAACGTACGTGTCCGTGAGCGCCATCTTGAACGCGCCATCGGCCTTTTTCACGTCCACCGGGTTGATGCTCGCCGCATGCACCTTGATGAGAATCTCATCCGGGCTGGTAATGGCCGGCTTGGGCACACTGGTGAGCTCGTAGGCGTCGGGCTTGGAGTGCTTGGGAATGGTGATAGCCTGCATCGTGTCTGTCTTTGTACCTGAACTTGACACTTGATTCCTGAGACTATTTTGGGTTGGAAAATTATGGATTACATTAATTACATTGAGGATTGATGGGGATTAAATAAAACAATAAAGTTGCCCTTGTTCTAGATGCAGCGAATTTTTCTCTTGTCCTTTACTAATTACGCGACGACATGCCTCGGCTCCGTCAAGACGAAAGCGACTAGGCGCTGCGATGCGATGGAAAAGTGGGGGACAAGTCCGCAAGCAAAGTGCGGACATGAACTTAATAATGCATGATTGTCCATTTATAAGTTATTAAGCTAGTAGTATGCAGAGTATTTAGTGCTTTTTAATTGCTTGGATCGACTGGCTCTTGTAAGGCTGCGGAGTTGGAAACGTGGTCCTATAATTATAATTATAAACTCCGTTTCAGACCACTTTTTAATCAAATCAATCCTGGTTAATCTCCGTATTATGTGATGCACCAACAATTCAGAGATTCCCTTTTCGTCCTCGGTAAACCGGCCCGAATTGAAAACGCCGATGCAACTAGTTATCCCGGCTTACACAGATTAACCCGCTGGTGCATCGGAACAATCGTGCGTGAATCAGACTTGTTGTGTGATGTTGAGTGATGTTGAGTTGAATGGCCTCATACAACTTATTTTTAATGAGTGTCACCTAATGAATGTTACTCTTTGCTAATTAGACTCATTTCTCGTCTTGTTGTTTCTGTACTTGCCGTCTGTAAGATGTTGTGCAACACAAGCTGTATGAGCCAGGCTCACTTCACCGGCCGCAGCCAAGGCAAACGGCAGTTTGTTTGCTGAGCAAAAAGTGAACGGCTGGCCGCAGACGAAACTGGCACCTGTTCTTTTCTGCCTTTTCTTCATCTTCCTTCTTTCAAACCCAAACAATCACTCTTTCTTCAACGTCTTCTCTTTGCGGAAAAAAAATCATGGACTCCGACGACGAAATTGAAGCCATTCAAGGTCGCAATTTGGACCACGAGCAGAAGCCGAAGAAGAGGAAGAAGAACAGGCGCCCAAAGAAAAAGAAAATCACTGGATTTGAAGGTACGCAACTAACAATGTTCCATCTGGCAAATGACTGAGCCCGAAATATAGAATACTACGCTGATGCTCCCACGACACCAGAAGAAGCGCTCAAAGAGCAACAGGAGCTCTACTCGAGGTATGCCACCAACTATTCCTCCGCCATTACCACTTGCAGATTCATACTAACTTCTCCTCATAGTACGGTCCCGTTTGAACAGTCAGTTAAGCGTCTTCGTCATTTTGAAAAACAGTCTGCTAACTACAAACAGACGCATCCAGACCTGCATCCACCGCTACCGCTCCCGCCGGCGCTTCGACAATGAAGCCGCCCTCTACTTTGAGGAGTACGCCTTTCTTGGCGGCATAGACATCAGCGGCAGCCGCTTCACCGAGCAGGGCCTCGAACCCACCTCCCTCCTCCCCCAAGCCCATACCGCTTCCCAAGACCAAGACGCCTCGGCCACCACCACCACCGCCCCATCACGCTTCTACGACGGCAACACCGACAACTGGACCGTCGACTTTTCCACCGTCGTCGCCGGCTTCCTCTCCATCTCCCTCGTCGGCCTCACGGGCCTCGAGCCCACCCCGACCGAAAAGGCCATCGCTGTCATTGAGAATTTCCTCCGCTACGTCCTCCAGCACGACGTCTGCCCCGAATACGCAGACGACGTCCGCGGCGCGCTGCAGGTGTGCAAGCAGGCGCGGGAGGAGTGGCCGCGCACGTACCGCTTCAAGAGCAAGCTCCCGGGCGCCTTTCAGCTCGCCGCCGCGCAGACTTTTGACGTGCATGAACAATCCGACTGGTCGCGCTGCCAGCCCGACACCACTGGTACATGCACGCCCCCGGTAGTGTTTTACGCATCGCTCGTGGCCGCGGGACTGCCCGCGCCGCCCAAGGACGCTGATACGGGCCGCAGCGCTGTCGAGATTGTGCGGCAGTTTACCGCCTCGCTGGCGCTGCGGAGATTGGAGATGCCGAGCGAGGCCACGGTGAATTACTTTTGTCGTCTGGCTCTTGCACCGGCGGCTGCAACCTCGCCTTCCTCGTTAGACGGAGATCAGCAACATACACCACTGGGACTGCAGCCGCTTGGTCGCGCCGTGTTTCGTCCGACGGTGATTCAGGACGGGTGGGTGCGTCAGAGCAAAGCCAGTCCCATCGGGGAGGAGGAAGACGTCGTCTTCTTCTTTGAAAAGGAAATTCTCGAGGAAATGACGCTGGGCATGAAGGTGACGGCGTGCGTGGCGGAGCTGAGCATGGGGTTCCGGTTCGTCAAGAAGTTCGAGGTGGTGCAGCCTTCCTTCTATGTGTTTCTGCCGCAGCACCTCACGAGGTACTTTAAACCGCCGACTGTTAATGACCGGCCTCCGAGGTCGATTCATGATGCTGCGGGGGCGACGGCTATGGAGGAGGATGGAGAGGGACAGGAGGAGTAAATGACTTTGGGGTTTTCGCCACATTGCTAGTTTTTATTCAAGATGAAAGTCCTTGCCTTGAGGCTTCTTCTCCCGATTACATGGGAAGAAGTGGGCGACACATTTGCTGTTCAGAGATGAGCTGTTTTAATGTGAAAAGTATATGCAGATTATTAACTCGCTATATCCATCCCGTCTGCGAAATCCATGAAATAAACACAAACAGCTGCTTCTAATACAGGCCCTGACCAAATAAGAACAAATGTGCAGCCAACGCCGTAAATCAAAAACGGATTGAACCAGCGTAAACAGAAATTACCAAGTTGAGACTTTGCAAAATAACAAAATAACAAAACACCAAAACTCAGACAGCGGATCTGACTCACTGTCCAAGTTTTGCACACTGGTGATGACAATATCCATCAAAATCATTGCCGCCAAGAGACAAATCGGCAAGAGGCAATCGCCAATCGGTACAATATCAGACCTCAGATTCAACCGTCAGCCCGACATTTAATCGTGCGACTGAACCTTGTGATCTCCAGCAACGGCCGCCGCATACGTAGGAGGAGTCTGCTCCTCAGAGCGCCCAGCACCACCGTTATTCGTCACGCCCTGCTGCTGCTGTGAGGAAGCAGAAGCATTGTTGTTGTTGCTGCTGGCGGCCGTCGCGCCATAGTTCATGCCACCGTGGGGAGGAGGCTGGTGCTGCTGCTGGCCGTTGGGCGGCGGCGACTGGACGTAGACGTAGGTGACGCGGCCGCTCTCGCCGTCGTGGTGGTGGTGCAGCGTCTCGTACTCGTAGGGCGGCTCGGGGAACTTGGCAATGATGTACCAGGCGTGCAGCAGGCCGGGGATGTAGCCGAGGCAGCAGAGGAGGATGTTGATGAGGGAGTCGGCGCTGCAGATGCCGCACTTGACCCAGACTGTAAAAGTCAGTATACGCACATGAATAAATAAGTCCATATATGTATATATGTAGAAGCATTTCGTGGCAATTTTGAAATAAATGTCGAGTTTTGCATCGAGACTTCATCATGCCGGTGGCGGGGTTCAAAACGTACCAGGCAGAGGAGGGAAGAGAATGGCCAAAACGCCGAGGAAAATGTCTGCGGAGCACATGATGATTGAGGAATGAAAGAAATCACAGCCGTCTATCGTTAAGCAGTCGAGCGCAGAATGGATTCAATCAACAGAGATACCGTTGAAGAAGCGTTGTTTTTGTTGTTGCAAAGTCAACCGGCTGCCTAGGCATTTAGTCTTTACGCTGTAAACGAGCGCAGACGTCACGAGGGGACGAGGTACAAGGTACATGGCCAGCTTTTTTGTGGAGCCTCTTTTCACCTGGAGAGCTTGCGTAAGGCTGGCGCGGCTCGAGGCATCTGATTGGATGGGACTGGTGGCGTGAGTGGATCAGCTGCGATGACTCTACCGGGTCTCAATGTGGAAGTTACTGCGGCTTACAAGGAAAAATTCTGAAGTCGGAAGATTACGTAGTGGACGACGAGTACGGTGTAGGGTCTGATACAATATGATTAAAATTTAGAACAATGGAAATATTGGTATTGCGGCATGTGTACTCTGTACGGCCCTAGGCATACAGGCCTTCCACTGTATAAAGTCGTTCCCTTTTTCTACCAGGAGACCAGCGAGAAATAGCAACTCTCTGGTTACTGTGTAGCACTCTCTACTACTATCCAGCAGCTGGAAATGGCAAAAGCGGGTGGTCTTGGACCGGCCGATTTGGGTCCCTGCAATCATACATGTTATCGACTATTCTGTACCAGGCAGGCCGTTTTTATAAAAAAAAAAAAAAAAAGTCTTGTCTTGTGCCTTATTAGTCCTCTCCGGGAGTTTTAAAGTAATTACTTTCCCACATCTTTCACCAGCACTGTCTTACACATATGGACCAACCTGCCTTCAGTTCGGCAACTAACTCCATAACCTACTTCGAGGTAGCAAAAAGAAAAAAGAAAAAAAGGTCAAATTTTCTCGGAGCAACCTCGAATTGAAAGTAAACTCATTGAGCGCTTTAAGACCTGGCCAACAATTTATTTCGGTCACAGCAAGCTGCCAGGCGGTATGTAAGACCTCACGAACGAATGTCTGAATACATGGGCACGGCCATTTCCGCTCCAGTTAAGAGTACCTTTCCGGCATTTGCGTCAATACAAGTATATCGAAACTTGATAATCTTTGTGGTACATGTCCTTGGATTCACTGGGTAACTTTTGCTGCGAAACGGTACTGTCTTCTCCTGTTAAATAATACTTGATTGTTTCACCGGTCATCGCCCAGATTACCGAACCCCCCCCCCCCAAAACATCGCTGTCTAAGACGGCAGCGCATTCCAGCAAGGTTCATTTAAGTTTGCGACAGCATTCAGACTTCACGGCTGAATAACTAACCAACCAGTTGCCTGTCCATTCCAAGTACATTAGCCTTCCCACAAAAGATGCCTATATAAGCCCCTCCCTCTACTTTCATCAGTTACTCTTGCGTTTAGACTCTTTGGTATAGAAAACTACAAGGAACTAAAAATGAAATTCGTCACCATCGCCATCTCGTCCCTTTTGGCTGGCCTCGCTCTGGCGGCCCACCCCAACTGCGATAGGGAATGTCCCCCTGGCGAGCATTTGGTAAAGTTAATGCTTTCTCTTTATTATGCCAGTATTACTAACACAGTCTTCTGCTAGGAACCCAACTATTGGAGTCCCAAGTCTGGTTGTGTGTGTATTCCTGATGGTGCAGTCCAGTAGTTGAGGGCGTGCTGGTACAAGGTATCAATTTCGAAGCCCGACAAGAGGAATTGGTTTCACCTTGACTCGCTGTTACTTTACACCATGTAGGGCAGGCCGTTGTTTACAAAATCAGAAACCATTTTTGTCAATGACTGCGTGTATATATTGTAAGCCTGACGGCCTCTATTGACGCCGTGTCCCTCATCAACGAACTATTATTCGTATCGTACTCTTTATTATCCAAAATATTCCCAGTTGTGTCGTATATCTTAAAATAGGACTCGCCCCAAGTTGTGTAAAGGGGCGAAAAAAATAATTAAAGCGACCGTAACATCATATACCATGCCCATGTTCCATGTATCGCCAAAGAAAAACCGGAGAAAGAAAAATGAAGGAAAGGACGCCATAATCGTGTACAAGGTCTCTAGATGCATAAAACTTGAAAAAAAAAAACCATTGAATACCCGTGTACCCATCCATCACTGATCCCCGTCTCCAGCCTCGCTCGTCGCCGGCGTGAGAATATTCATAGCCTCCAGCGCCGCCCCAAGAGCCTTGAGCCGAACCGGCTTCGTCAGGAACATGTCCACCCCGCTGTCCGTCGCCTCGTGCTGCACGCTCCGCGACGCCAGGCCCGTGAGCGCCAGGATCGCCACGCCCTTGAGCCGGTGCGCCCGCTCGTGCGCCCTGATCCGCCGCGTCGCCTCGAGCCCGTCCATGACGGGCATGGAAATGTCCATCAGGATCGCCGCAAACTGGCCCGGCCGCGCCGTGTACGCCTCCACCGCCTCCTTGCCGTTCACCACCATCTCGTGCACCCGCCCCAGCTTGTCCATGTAGGCGCCGAGGACCTTGAGGTTGATGTGGTTGTCGTCGACGAGCAGGATGCAGTGGCCTTGCTCCTCTTCCTCTTCCTCCTCCTCCCCCGTCGTCGTCGTCGTCAATGCCGTCCCAATCTGCGTCTCTTCCTCCGCTTCCGGCGTGGGCTCATCCGATAGCCACACGTCGGCAGTTGGTGGAGGCGGTGGCGGGCTGCTCACTATATCCGCAAGGCTTGCTCGGGGCTCGGGTATCGTCTCCGCATCCGAATACACGCGCCGTATCATGGGCGGCGGCGGCGACGACGCTGCCGCCACATGGTCGCCGCTGGCTTTTGTCAGGAGCTTGGCGTTGTTGTACAGGCTCTGCGCCCGGCTCGGTCCCTTGGGCCGCACAGCCGCCACGACCTTGGACAGGCCCATCCACCGCTGGTACGCGAGGAGGAGCGACTTGGCAAACGCGCGCGGGCCGATGGGCTGCGATATAAACTCCAGCACGCCGCCCTGCCCAATCCTCTCGTACCTGGACAGCTGCTGGTACGCCGCCACCGCGTCCTTGCACACCACCACGTTGGGCGTCTTGGCCAGCTGCGCCGTCGCCGCAAAGGTGTCTGGCAGCGTGTCCGCCGACCGGAGCACCACGTCGGGCGAGTTGCCGCCCTCCTGATCCGACACAACCTCCATCTGCAGCCAGTCGCGGCAGATGCCCTCCACGATCCCTCGCTCATCGTCATCGTCGTCGTCGTGCGCCGCCGCCGCCGCGTTCCGCTCAAAGCCGCATATGCGGACGCGCATACCGCGCAGCTCGCGAAGCTGCTGCTCAAAGAGGCGCTCCTCTTCCGCCATGGCAATGGGCTCGTCAGGCGCCGCCTGCGAGGACTGCTCGAGCGGCAGCTTCACGGTTACCGTAGTGCCGACGCCGCGCGTGCTGTTGACGCGGATTCGGCCGCCGAGCTGGGACACCATCGTCTTGACCAGGCTCAAGCCCAAACCCGTCCCGGGCGTCAGCTCGTCCTCTTGCGAAAATGGCTTGAAGAGCCTGTGCCGTATAAACTCCTCGCTCATCCCCTTTCCCGTGTCCTGCACCGTCAGCTTGACAACCCGCTCCCCGGCCGCTAATCGCCCCGACTTGGGCGTCTCTTGGGTGAGCGACACGCGGATATGGCCGCTTGTTGTATACTTGAGAGAGTTGCCAAACAGATTCATAAAGATTCGACGAATGGCGCCCGGCTGCATGTAAAACATCCAGTTGCATTTGGGGTCGATGCACAGATACACCGATACGACGTCCAACTCAAACCCCTCAGTGCCCACGCCGCTGTCCTGGCCCGGGCTCAGCTGCTCCACGGCCTGCATAAAGTCCAGCTTGGTATATCCCGCAATGTCGTTTAATGGCGACTTTGGCTGATGGGAGAGCTGCTGGATCGATTTGTGCTGAAAGTTGAACCCTGCAAAGATGCTCTGCGCGACTTCCTCGACAATGCCATCGAGTCGGATGTTGGCATGAAGCTTCTTGTCGAGGTGCTTAGAGTCCATCCTCTTTCGATGTCTCGCTGGCGCATTTCCGGGAAGAGCTGACTCCTCTTTCAGCTTTCGCTGGAAGCTGTTGACTTTTGAGTGGTCTAGCAAATGATCAATGGTATCCAGCAGCGTCCGGCAGCACGTTTCAATCACATGCGCAATGTTGCCCTGGAATCCGCTCAGCTCCGTGTCGCTCAGAAGCTCGGCGCCTAGAATGATACCATGCAACGGGGAGCGAAGCTCGTGCGATAGGGAGCCGAGTGCATCGGATCGTGCCCTGTCGACCAACACCCTCTCCAGCTCGAGAAGCTCGGCAATGATGGCTTTTTCAAACGCGCGGAGAAAGCTCAGCTCGCCTTCGACGGAAAAGATGCGCGCGGGATTGAGTGTGTAGATGAAGCCGCCAGCCAACCAGCGGTCCCTTTTCAAGTCGCGCACCGGAATAAATGCAACGCTGCGAGCAGATGGGAATGCTTGGTGGATCAGTGTTCCTTCCTTGTTTCGGCTGAAACGGCCATGACGCCGCTTCTCCTGTGGTTCGTGCCCTGCGCTGCCGTTGACGCCAGCATCGCCAGCAGCGTTGGCGGGTCTAGATCGCACCCGATCATCGTCGTCAGAGGAGGAATCGGTGGACTGCAGTTCTCCACTGGCATCAAAATTGAAAATCTTTCCTTCGGGGTACCGGCGCAGCAGCTTGGCGAGGAAGCGACTTGGTAACTTGCCAACGGTGCTAGGAGCTGGCCCAATACCGTCAATACTAGAAGTGTCTGTAGTAGAGAATCCGAGCATGTCGCATAAGAGGTCCGGCCTGGGTTCCTCGGCCGACTGATGATCATCGCCACTAGTCGAGGGTGATGCGTTGCCAGCAGATTCATTAGGGTCGGGGTCTGGCTCTGACGAAAGGGCATACGCTCCAACCGAGACCTCCATGAAAACGCACCCCTCTACTTCATAAGACTCCCTGATAATGTTGGCGGCCTTTGAGAAGACGAGTTTCGACTCGTCCTCATCTGTATCGGTGTTTCTTGCGTCGTCGTAGTTCGCGTCACTGGCCACTGGAGTGGCTGGCCGTCGAATACTGGTCCGTGACGACGGAAGCGACGGGGCATCAGAGGCGTGCTGGGCTTCGTTTTGCACGCTGCTCCATTTTGCGGTGGGATTCTCCGTCAGGGCTGCGCTTTGGGCAACCTCTGCCAACTCATCCTCTTCCAAGGTGGCTTGTTTCTGTTGCTCCATTTGCTGCTGTTTTACGTTGAGCGCCCCTTCCATCCCGACACTCTCTTGGAAATTGTCTTGGTTTAACGACGTCTGCCAGCCAGTAATAGTAGCTTTGCCTTCAATAAAGGAACCCAAGCCCCTGTTCATACGCTCGTGTACCCGGGATGTGTTCATGGATCGGCAATTCTCCAGGTGTTCCATAATAGCATGCGACACGTCCCTAAGATGCCGCGTGCTGTCGTCATTCCACCCCTCGGGCATGGTCTGGCTCATGACACAGTATGCGCCAATGTTGATGCCCCGGCGCGTCCGGATCGGTACGCCGGCGTAAAATTGGCCAGCCTCTCCAAACTGGCAGTATGGTCTCGTTGCGAAGCGCGCATCCGTCACCAGATTCGGTACAAAGGACAGCGGGAGTTCAGCGGCGTCGTCGGTCTCAGTGCTCGGGCTCAGATAGAGCACATGGTCGCATGTTCCCTGGTGGCGAGGGATCGCACTGCCGCGCAGCGCAAGAGGGCTCGTGAGACTGTCGCTGGCGAGCTCTGGCGCTATCCGCATAAACGGCGCCGCCTCGGCAATGATATACTGGTGCGTCGCATCGAAGAGAGAGACAAACGCTCGGTCCGTCCTTGTCTGGTACGCCCCGAGCTGTGCGAGACCGCTCAGGACGGCGTCGCCCGCGTTGGTGAGACTGGCGCTGGGCAGTACATTGCCGTCTTGGAGGAAGTTAAACTTTGTGGCGAGCGATGGCTCGTACCTGGGCAAGGTTAGGACGACATGGCCGCCAGAGGGGTGGACGTGGGGTTGGCGACAAACCTAAAGGTCTCGCGGGCTCTCGTTGCCTCGGACACAGCCTTTGCAGGCTTCCGGCCGTCGCTTGAGGCAGTCATTGAACGGATACTAGAATATCGTTGCAGTGAGTAGTCAAGTAGTGTATGCACCGTCTGTGGGGGAGGGGCCACGATACCAATACTTTTCATACCTTCTTATTAGTAACGGTCATCGGTAGTGCGATCGGCGATGAAGTCGCCCCACCAAAAAATGTCATGACTCTGACGAGTGTGTCTCATCATCAACTTTTGCAACGAGGAGCGTGATTCGTTTACCTCTTTTTAATTCAGTAGACTATCCTTGAATGATTTTCGTTTCAATTCTGTTTATGAAGCACCCAGAATTCAGCATTAACCCTCATCTGCTGATGCAAGTCTCCCAGATGTCTATGACTACATGATACAATGCCAACCAAAAGATGTAGAAAGTGTAAATAAGCTGCAGAACAAACATTTGCCCAAGAAACGCCAAGCGCCATTCCGGATGGAATCTGAAGCAAAATCCCCTGACCTCGGTTTAGCCCCAAGTGCCGCCGCCGCCACCACGCCCACCCCGCCTCTGCGCACTCAATCTCCAATCGTCATCGGCTGCGTATTTGTTATACAACGGCAAGATTCTCTCCTGTGCCTTTCGCTTGCTCAACTTCTCCGTTCCGGCAACCTTGAAGAAGGTCGGCGCCGCTTCCACCAGCCACTTAGGCTCAATCGTCGTCGTCCAGTGCATGTACTCCTTCGTCGTCAACACCAGCTCGTGGTAGATGACCCATTCGGCCTGCTTCCCAAAGAGCGCCGACGACGGGTGCAGGTATACCGGCGTGCCTTCTGTTAGCGTCTTGTATCCCTCCTGGGGATCCTTGCGAGCCGCACAGCGGAAGAAGCCGGTGCAGAGAGCCTGGCGAACCTTTTGCGTGTCGCGACCGCAGGAGATGACGGGGTGTCGATGACGCTCCATGATGCGAAGAATTTGGTCGCGGACATCCTTGGCACGGCGCATAGAGCGGGCCTGGATGAAATTCTCAAAGCACCACGGGCTTGAGAAGCCGCTGTGCTTCCATGAATTGTACACGTTGAGTAGCGTCAGATGGTCGCCGTGGGGATCGTGGAACTTGGCCTTCTTTTGATCGGCCTGTGTCTGCTTCTCCTTGGGGCGGTAGAAAATGGTCGACTGGTTGAGCATGGCCACGATGCTCAGCATCTCATCGGAGCACTGATAATCGACGGCAGTGATGAGAACCTTGGCCAAGGAAGGCTCCATGGGAAAGTCTGACATTTTGCGGCCAAGCCGGGTAAGAAGACCTTCGTCATCGAGTGCGCTCAAAGCATAGAGCTCTTCCAAAGCTGTAAGCATAGTGTTGACGGGCGGAGGGTCCATAAAGTCAAAGTGTAAAAGATCATTGATACCCATAGCCTTCAGCATGAGAATGGTGAGCGACAGATTGGTTCGTTGAATTTCAGGAATCGAAGTCGGCAACATTTCAGACTGATAGGCAGCCTCGGTGTATAGGCGGAAGCACTTTCCGGGTCCAGTGCGTCCAGCGCGTCCAGCTCTTTGGTTTGCCGCAGCTTGGGATACAGGGGTGACAATTAGTGAATCCATGCCCAATTTCGGATCGTACGCCTTTTGCTTCACAAATCCAGGATCAATAACATAGTAAATCTCATCAATCGTGATCGATGTCTCTGCAATGTTGGTGGCAATGACAACCTTTCTGGAACCTGCGGGCGCTGGGTCGAAAATTCGGCTCTGCATCTCGCTGGGAAGCTGTGCATAGACTGGAAGAATGAGAAGATCGGGTACGCCCGGTCCCAGGGCCTTCATTCGCTCAAAGAGAACCTCACACGCCGTATCAATTTCTTCTTGACCTGTAAGGAAGAGAAGAATGTCACCCTTTGGCTCCGTCAAGTGAATCTGCATGACCGTCACAAGAGCGGTGTCCAAGTAGTCCGATTCAGGCTCTCTCGAGTACAGAATCTCAACAGGGAATGTTCGGCCAGGAATCGTAAAGATGGGGCATTCGTTAAAGTACATGGAGAACTTGTCGGCATCGAGGGTAGCGGAAGTGACAATAATCTTGAGGTCGGGACGGCGTTTCAGCGCCTTTTTGAGTAGCGCAAACAGAACATCGGTAGAAATGGTACGTTCGTGAGCCTCATCCAGCATAATGACGGAATAGCGCTTCATATCAGGATCACCAAGAATTTCTCGGAGAAGCATACCATCAGTCATGTACTTGATCTTTGTCATAGGACTCGTCATGTCATCAAATCGAACATAATAACCAACTTCTTCTCCAAGCTTGCAGCCAACCTCTTCGGCAACACGCTTGGCCACGGACATGGCAGCGACTCGTCGGGGTTGCGTACATCCAATAACGCCATTGTTAGCAAAACCACCCTCAGCAAGATACTGGGTCAGCTGCGTGGTCTTGCCGGAACCAGTCTCTCCAACGACGATGAGGATCTGGTTATCCTCTACGGCCTTGAGAAGCTGAGAGCGAAAGGCAAACACGGGTAGGGTTTCGCGCTGCTCCTTCATGCTCAAATTTGTTCTCTTGCCTAGGGATTGACCACGAGGTACAATTGCCTTCTTCCACTCTGGGACATCCTCTGTGCCGGCATTCATCCTAGCATTGCGCAGGTCGCTGGCAAACTGGCGCTTGTCAGGGTCAGCCATGGGGTCCTCCCATTGCGATGCAAGGTTTTCTTTTGGCTTGTTTTTAGCAGCATCTGCTTCTTGCTGCTTTAGCTCCTTTCTCTCCTTGGCTAGGTTTGTGCCCGACATGGCAGCTCGGTTCATCGATCCATCGGGAGCCTTGACGACACGGATAGGTGAGAGCTCCAGAGACTGTTTCGTTTGGCCGGCAAGGAAGGGAGGTTCCTCATCACGCACTTCGATATCGACGTCCTCTTCAAGCTCCAACTCTCCATCGCCACGGAGAGTCGCATTGTAGTCTTCTTCAAGGTCAGGGTAGTCTGAGGCTTTGGCAACACCAGATGCAATCAGCTGTCTAATCTCCCATCGCTCGGGCGACGTCATTCGCTTCTTGTGTTTTCTGGGGGCACCAATATCGTCGCGCGGCATGCCAGATGGTGCCTCGGCGAAGCCCCTGCTGCCCCCGCCACCAAGGGCTTCCATATTGGCGCCAGTGGTCATTCTCGCCTGGGGCTCTGTATCCATGCCCGTTGCCTGGTCCACTGCAGCCATGGAAAGACTGATTCGTTTACCCTCAATGCTGACCACCTTGACCCAAACTTCCTGTCCTTTCTCGAGAAGGTCGGATGGGTGGTTGACGCGCTGATGGGCCGCAATCTTGGAAATGTGCACGAGGCCGTCTTGGCGTCCTCGCACGTTGTGCAGGTTGACAAAGGCACCAAAATCCTTGATGCCTGTGACATGACCGCTGTAGACTTTGTTTAGCTGTGGCTCATCGTCCATTTCGGGCGCTGGGGGTCGTCTAAAATCCCTGTCGTCGTCGTCGTGATCGTCTCTGCGCCTGTGGCGACTCTTACGCGAGTCCCTGTATCCATCGCGCCAGTCCTCGTCGCCCCGATCCTGTGATCGTGAGCGGGACCGGAATCTGTCGCGCTTGCGTCCGTCTCTGGAACGTGATCTGTCTCGTCTCCTTCGGCGTGAGTCGTCCACAGGGCTGCGACTTCGTTTGCGCATGTCCTTGCCTTTGCGAGCTTTGCCTTCGAGGCCCTCGAGCAGTGCTAGCGTATCATCGATGGCGTCGCCGTCGTCGTTGAATTCGAGCTTTCCATCCGCAAGAGACAGCGCGCTGAAAACTTTCTCCTTTTCCTCGAGCGATCGGACATGGTGCTCCGCCTCGGGCTCGGCGGCTGAAGATCCATTCTGGGCCTTGCCTTTGAATCGCGGATGCATAGTAAGCACCAGTCGATCCAGGCTGTCGACCAGACTGGGACGGAATTCGGCGCCGAGGCCATTCAGTTTCTGGCGGAACTCGTCGATGTTCTTGCTGTCGATGCGCTGCGCGATGAGGAATTCGGCCAGGGTCTTGTCATTGACGCCGACATGGTTCTGAAGTTCTGAAGTGACCTTGGATACGAGCGAGAGCAGCTCCAAGTTCAGAAAGTCATCCATGGTGACGGCCGTGCCTGCGCGCTGCAGGTTCTCGGGACAAGGCGTCGTGGTGTTGATCGCGGGGATGTGCTTGGAGGAAATGATCAAAACTTTTGAAGTGGCGTTTTCAAAACTGTAGATCGAGACAGCCTGGTGGGTCCGAAGGCATCACTCCCAGCAGACATTTATGTGAATTTTCAACCACAAAAATAGAGGGAAATGAGGATATTCTACTGGGTATGAATTTAATTCTAAAATAAAAAATACTTTTCGACGCTGGAATTTTATTAGTTTTTGCACTTCTCGCACGGAAGTTTTCATGCTCTCCAGATGCTAGCATACTTCTGTCCACAGGAAAGCGACAACAGAAAGACATGGGATACGTAAAAAAGATACAACAGTTGGACCCCAGTGAATTGAAACGAGTCTTGCACCTGTAGGTTTCTTTCTTGATAATAACTTTAGATAGAATCTTCACATGCAAGAATACTACAAAGAGCGCACTGCACTACGTGGTATAGGGTAAGTTAGGCAGGGTGGTGCTTATTACTGTACATGAAGTAAAGTTTGCAAAATAAGTCCTATAAAGATGGAAGCCGTAGACCGGAGTGTAATTGTATAAAACTATTTAATTTGATGATTATATTTGAGAAATAGTGATTGGTGAACCAAGATTGACGGTTCATAGCATTCCCAGTTTACTGCTCCAGTCCAAGGCATAGCCTCAAAAACCAATATTGCATTGCCAACAGAAACCGCATGGCTGGTCTAAGAACTTTACGAATCGAGTTGTTCAACTTTGATAAAGCCATGCCCTGCGGAACAGCCAAGCTGCATCAACCATTCTGAAAAAGGGCCAGTCGCACCACGAATATTCCAGTCTGCGCCTTTCTGTTTGTCATTTTCATTTTCATTTTCTTTTAATTTATTTCAAAAACATTCACTGTTGTAAAAATGTGTCCGATAGTGAGTAATGTTACATTTCGCGCAACTCGGCCGGGTTGAGTCTTGAGCTCTCAAACAAGATTATGACAATTCTGCACCACCTTTCCCAGTACAGGATCACATAGCAACGTCCGCTTTCAGGCCCAGGATGCGTAGTTACACTTGTAACACATTGTTTTCGGCGAAATTACCTGCATAATTCCATGACTCGCATTTGCGCCCGCCAACGGCTGTGATATCTTACACGGCGTCTACAAGCCGACGGTGTAACCATCAGTGCAGAGCACCCTTCCGCGGCATGCAAACGTCAAAGTGTCGCTTACATCGGATGGAATCAATATTGATTGTAAACTGGAGTCAATATCCTTCTAAACGCAAACATGTAAGAAAGCTACTTTCTCACACCGACAACCGAGGTAGAAAGCAAGATCAAAACCTGGATTGATGACGTGCATATACTCCACAAACAAAGAGAACGCACCAGTTTACATTCGCCAAAGTTTACTCCATAATTGAAATTGCCAACAGTTGAAAACGCTGCATTGTGGTCTGGCTGTGTGACGGTGACAAACATCAGAGGAAACTGTGATGATGTTGAACCAAGCACTTCTAAATGGACCACAATGGCGCTCCTTTGGTGGTACTTTACAACCGCGACCAACAAACATAACATTAGCCGCTGGATGAATCAAACCATAATAGAAAATGAGACCAAGGCTTTCCAAGTCAGACCAAGCGCTTGTGCGTCCTCATTGCAGGTAGAGTTGTCACAACAGCCAGGTAGAAAAGTACTTAAAGAGCCGAAAATCCCGACCAAAGCAGTTAAAAAGCGGACAGTTTCAATTTCATCCTTACAAGTACAAAATGGTTCGCCCTTGGTCATCAACGAGCTCGGCGACCACCTCTTCCCCCGGCCTCTGGCACATGGACGGTACGGTTTCTGGCCTGCGACTCGGACTGCACATAGGATGGCGGCGGTCCGACTGGTAGCGATGCTGCTTCTGCTGGTCTGTAAGGCTGCTGCAGTCTCTGACCCGAATCGTCAACGTGCGTTGGCGAAGGGTTTGTAATAGTACAGCGCTGAGGATTCGGTGGCGGCGGCTGGACAGCATGCGAGGATGCCTCAGCTCGAGTTGGTACAACGGCAGCGACGGGGTCATGCTCGAGTTTGTCGACGCGCCCAGCCAATACTTCCCCAAGGAGGTCAAGCACTCCCAACAGGGAGCCAGCGTGTTTAGCCTTGACGTTGGCCTGGGCGCCGCGGGCGCTGCACGCCTTCTCCCGGACATCTATACCAGCAGTCTGGAGTATAATCCCGTGCCATGACACGGAGAATGACGTACCGATTTCAAGATCGGCACCAGCTTTCTCTACGATGAAAGCGATGCTAAAGCCACCAGAATCTGGTGCCATCTCAATTATTGGTCAGCCCCAAACTATGGTGGAAGTCCACGACGACCGAAGAAAAGTTTTACGGTATGTACGCTGACGTGACTGTCTAACTCTACTAGAGAAGACTATTTTACAGTTTTTGGCGGAGGACACGCAGTTTACTGCAAGATGGCTGCCCAGTATAAATTGCTGTAGCATCTCCAATTTTCACGGAGTAATTGAAACAAAAGCAACAAAGCGTGAGCTACAATAGGCCACAACCTATTTTCGAAATTTCAATTTATTAACTAGACAATAGTCTGCCTCCTAAGCTCATTAAACCCGGCGCATGTCACCATTCGGCGCACCAAAAAGCCAGAATGCTGGTTTACGCTGCCATCAGCAACCAACTTCCCGGTCCCAAGGCATTTTTGTCATGAAGACATCCTCCACTTTTGAAGAATCTCTGGGAAATTAATCCGCGGACTTTATGGAGTTGCGTGGAAGGTCCGTATATTTGCGCGAAGAACGTCTGCGGACAGACCAACAGACATTCTTATATGCTGGACCCTTTCTTCTTCCTCCTGGCTCTATTCATCTTGTATCAAAAGCATAGATACAAAAATCGCCCTACACGACTCAACTATGGATATGTCATCAGGGAATACTACTCTGGAGAGCTAGTTTTAAACCTAGGAAGCAGTAAACCGCCACAATGCTTCCGTTGCTGCCGAGACATGGCAGCTTGATGGCAATCACCATGTCAAGCAGCCACGGGGGTACAATGGCTCCGTCGCGCCACAGCAGGCCATTCCTATGCAGATAGCAAGGAATGCCGCAGAGCACTGTTGTTATGGGTATTAATCTCGCCGCGCAACACTTTCATCATCGTCACGGAAAAGTCGTTTGCGCGACGTCCACATCCATCATAGTTACGTCCATGTCCTTGTCGAACACCGTGAATTCGCCATCACCGGCAGTGGTGCCGTACGTGCCGCTGTTGACGAGTCACGCCTGCCCGTGACGGGATATAGTTGAGACAGCGGGAGTCAATACACCAATGCAAAGCATGGTGGGTAGATCTAGATGCTCGAGTCGAGTCAATCCTCGAATTGAGCTCCTATTGGGCTTTGTAAACACTCCTGCATGACACAGCCTCTTTGGGTTGGAAACTAGTCATGAAGCCTCGCATGGAAGGGTCTACAAGCCAGTCGGTCAGAAAAAGTCGGGTGGTTTGCGTGAGGGATACGCGGCCCAAAAATGTCCCGAACGTTAAAATCATACCGTTGCGAGCTGCAAATCTCTGATTTGATCTGCCATAGGAATGCTGCCTGGGCCGTTTCAAGTTTCTCTACTATGTTATTACAGCAGCTCCGCCGAACTCAGAGCTCCCTTTCTGGAAAACTTGGAGTGTACCATGGCGCTGGTAGCGGCCTCTTGCATGGCCCAGGACCTCTTCTGGCTTTCGATACTGTCCTGTACAGTGCTTGGGCTTTTCTGTTTACTAGACGTGGCAGGCACAGTTCAGTTGCAAAACTATCAGCCTGAACCTCTTGGAGTTGAATTGCAGACAGTCTCACTCGATGCCGGTGCTGACAGTGTTTGCGCCTGGAGGGGGTGGAGAGGTAGAGCATTGCATTGTTGCTTTGGAGCTGATAGCAGCTTCTTGTTCTCGATTAAATAAATTGAATTTGTTACTTTAAAATGCTATTATAATGTTCTTAAAATGTGATGATTAAAACCCAAAGAATAGACGTATATTTCGAATGGAGATTGAGGTACTTATACATCACAGCTTTGACTGTACGTATAGCCATGAATCGACGGTTTACAACAGGATCCCACCAAGGAAATTGGTAAATAGAACAAAGAAAGTAGAGAAATTGCTGCTAAACATTATGTTAGGGCGTAATCCGTCGCAAAACTGGGTATGTTGGTAGTACGATGCGGCGCAGACGACAATGTAATGGCCTCAAAGCCGGCGTCACGGCCGTCTACGCGGTTCTCAACCTTGGTTCAAGCCAGCCACTTGGTTTCCACAATAACACAAGTCACATTTCACGCAAGTTAAACCACATTTTATATTCAAAATTGACTCATTCCTTGCAGCGGTGAAACGTGGGCGGCGTAGACTTGGAGGCAACAGTTTGCCCTGCTTGTAGACTGCGGTATAGGCAAAGTACGAGACGGTCAAGTATGAGGCTGTATTTCTTTATTCTACTTCCATTCACAATTAACTAGAAGACAACGGGAATATATTCTTGTAATACCTTGAGATAAATCAATTGTACAACATTATATGGTATGTACTTCAAGGACCGAGGGTGCCGAATCTCATTCGAATCTCGATCTCTGTGTAAGTCGAACAGCAGCGCCGACTGAACAAACGAGCGGAGTTTTGGTTCGCATATGGACCAGAACTTCCCTAATTGTAGAAACAATTTTACTGATTATTTTATGATGCTTGTACAATTACATGAAGATGCTGTTGGAACAAGTGCAGAAAAGACATTTGAAGCCTCACTGTCGCGGCTCACATTCGACTCCCCACCCATGCGCACCGGGGAATAGCGAGTGCTTGGCTATCTACGCTGCAGGTGCGCGGTAATACCCTACCTCTGAATGGTACGCTGTCGCACTGCTGCTGAGTTTCTTTGTGCTTTCATCACAAGGCTCGAATGCTGTACTCTTGTATGCAGCCAATCTGGAGGTGGTCACCCAAGTTGGCCACGGTACACTGGCAAGCGGCATTCAACGCCTCACGGCTGAAAACCGTCCATATAATCAAAGGCGTTGAGACTACGAAGTCCGTCTTTCGCCCAATAAATAAATAGTTTTATTGGAGTGCACAATCCTGTATAGGTTTACTGTAGGCTAGCACCCAGCGCGTTTTACTTGGCCGGTCGCCTGAGGGCTGGGTATTAGATGGTTTTAGCAGACAAAGATCTCTCAATTTATAGAATGGAGTATAACAGAGCCAAATTGCGACATATTGTAGCCGGAAGAAACGCAACCCTCCCATGGTGCACACATATACTTCTCAGCGGCTTTGGCCGGTTTTGTTTTGGTAGTGACCAGGAGTAACCCAGCCTGACAAGACGACATAGTCGGGCCGGCGACGATATTCCTGCTGATTTGACAGATAAAGATGGACATATGTCAATGAAGGCTGTGCAGTCGCCAGACGGGTAGCCGCTGATCTGCAGAACTCCATTGTAGCGACGGCCCACGCTTGTGCCATGCAGCTAACCCCTGTAGCACTGGCGAATTGGGTCAGCCCAAGCCCCTATGACACCGATTCACTGTCAATTTAGGTAAATCTGTTAGTTTTATTGGGATGAGGCGTATTTCTCTTGCCATGGGCATTTCTTGGAGCCCGTCGGCTTCGCCACTCACAAAGCGCATAAGATGGAGTTGCACGCAGCAAGGTGGGCTCCCGAAACGTTGTCAAATACACGAAAGGGGAGCACTGCATGAAAGAAGAAATAATCAAAGGCGGTGGATTAGTCTTTTGGATATTTCTAGGTGCTCTTTCTAATCCATCCCTGGTCATTTTGGCGGGCGGACCAGCCAGTAAGTGTCGTACAGGCAGTCCCGGAGAGGACGCAAGTCCTGGTGTCTCTCAGCAAGCTGCTCGCAGCCGTGCTTCAGGTATGCGGCCCTCGCCTTCTCCCCCATTGCGTAGATGCAAATCGGTTGCTGCAGCTTGTCTGCCTGGTCGCAGCCTGATTGGAGAAGCATGCTGGCCACGCCACGCCTTTGGTGTGCTTGCTTGCAGCAAAGGTAGTCCAATGCTGATGGAAGAGAGTTATTCATTAGGACAAGAGTTTCTTTTTTTTAATTGACATAATGCAGATTAAACAAGTCAATACTGGGGCATTGTAGGTTTCACGTTACGTACTCATAATAGGACCATTTGGCGTTAGAGTTGCCCGCCAGCCCGGCACATGTCCATCCGTGTCAAAATCGTCTGGGACAAACTTCCAGAATACGCTGCTGTGTTGCGCTTTGAAGCGTGCTTCCTCCTCCTCGCTCACTGGTGGCGTCTGAGCCTCAAGCCAATCGTCCGCAGACGACACGATCCATCGCGCGTAGCCAACAATTTCCCCTGTAGGAACATGAATGACTTTCTGGTGGCGGCGAGCACTTCTTCCCGTAAGCTGGTTGTAAGGCTCGCGGAGAATCATGGAGTCTAGGATGGTCTCGTTGCGATCTGCGGGGAACACGCTTGTCCACCAAGGCTCGCGGTGAAAGGATTCGAATTTGGCTTGAGAGATGCCCAAGCCATCGTCAACAGTGCAGTTGGGGATCAGCTTATATTCAGAGGTCATTCTGGAGGAGGTGAGTAGACCAAAATCTAGTGAAGATGGCGGAGATATTTTAGGACAACTCGGAACATAGACAGCATAGATGCTATTTATCTACTCCCGAACTACACAGCGAAACTATTGCATTGAATTAATTAATACATAAAGGACAGATGTCATAAACTTCCCACGGCGTCGGCATTGCCTCTATTGCTATCGCCAGGCTGCCGGGATTAAACACTGCCGTGATTCTAGGCACCGAGATAAATTACCTGAAATGGGCTTGATTAAAGCAACAGCCCCGCGGATCGTGTATCCGGCGGCTTGTAGGCTGTGGGTGAGCCCCTGGATTAAGCTTGAGGCTGAACTCCACCGCACCGTGCATACTAGACTGTCCCCGTGCGTCGCGGTAGTTGGTTGACGACTAAACCAGCCGATGTAATGAAGTCATCTGAAGAATTAAATAAACCATTCATGGATATGATATACTGGATAAAATTTTACTCGAAGCCTTTACTGAAAATATAATCTGTGTCGCGCCTGTTCTCCACCATGGCCACAGTGCGCAATGCATGTCTCACGAATATACACTGTAGACAATTAATCCCTTTCGAATCCGCCAGCCATGAGTGTTTTTGTCCCCACGACATCTCATTCACACGACGGGCAAGGGGCGGCGATCCATCAATTGACATTCATTTTGCAATCCTCAAGGGTCCATAGAAACGGCTCAGTTGCATTTTGACACCTCTTCCCTGGCTTTCGTGCACATGTGGATTAGAGAGTATAGGTTTCTGAGCCTTTATCTGCGCAAGGCGGCGATGCATTGGTCGCGCACGAGATGATGGCCGAGACCAACTATGGAATTTCCACGATCACAAAGAAGCTCAACGTGATCAATGAAACTACTGCGGCGCAGCCCACGGCACTGAAAGTCGAGGCACGGGCTGCAGCATCAGAGCCATCCGCTGAGCTTGTGGCGTCATGGCTTCACACCTTGCTGGATGCGGGCATGGACAGAGAGCCCGAGGAGTTTTATCTTGAGAGAAACATACTTCGGGAGTATCGGGCAAAGGTTCCAGAATACTCGGAAGCTGCGAGGAAATGGCCAGAATACGCAGTTCGCCACTGGGAGACGGTTGGCACGACTGTGGAATGCCTGTTCTCACGGCGATTCAATTTTATCCAATGGGTTCTCGAGTACGCCAGAGAAACATATCCAGACATCTATGGCCCCCATGCGCCTTCAAATGACGCTATTCTCGACCTAACCGACATCTTGTACGACGGATCCTTTTCTCCATTGCACGTCAGCGCAGCTTTGGGCCTTGAACCTATGTGTCTGGAATTGATGGAACACTCCAAGACAAGTGGCATCCCGCTCAGCAACCGCGCTGCCTCTCCTTTGCTATGCTCGCTGGCTGGGCCGCAGATTTTTACCTGCGGAACGTCGACAGAAAAGTGGAACAAGGTTATGCACTTGCACTATCCAGACCTGCGCTCCCGTCTTCCCGTCGTATTGAAACTACTGGAGCTCCATCGGCAAAAGCGTGTACCACATGAAGCAATGGGTCAGAGAGGGCGCTTACTAATGTTTCTCGTGTTTCGGGCCACAGTGTTGACAGGAACCCATGGACTTTTGAAGCAAGTTCTCGAGGGCGGCGGCAGCGTCAGTGCTGTTATCGAGCTCATCAATGATGATGAATTTGCATACTATCAGCCAGCAGACTCGTCAGCCACATCCAAGATTTTGAGTAGCATCCTGGACTTGGTCCTCGCGCCGTCCAAGCTCAACTTGCTCGAGCTAGACAGGCAGAATCTGATTGACGCCATTCAAGATGCATTTCTCCTCAATGGGGGCACACGCGCCACATCTGGCCGAGTGGATATTACCGATGCTGAGTTCCAGGAAGCGTTGAAGGACGCATTTCTAGACGAAAGCGTCCTCTGCTTTCGTCGTCTAATCCACCACCCTAGCTTTGATCCCAACGCGCCCTCTCTTACGGGCCTAGCTAATGGCAGTCTACTACATCATGCCGTCTGCGATGGCTTGGTCGAATTCGCCGACATCATAGTCGAGGCTGGCGGCAATTTGGACGCGCGGGACCACAAGGGACGCACCCCGCTGCTGCTGTGCAACGACACGGAGACGCTCGCCATGCTCGTCAAAGAGCACGGCGCCAAGACAACGGCAGTGGATCATGAGAGTCGCAATATATGGCACTATGCCGCTGCAACACACGATGTACCCATTCTCATGTGGCTCGCGGGACATGACACCTGCAAGGATGAGAATCTCCGGGCAAAGACGGGGGAGGATGCTACGCCGATGGATCTGGCGTTGAAGAGTGGACTCGAGTCGTTGGACATGGATGAGAAGACGAGAATGGATGCCACTATTGTGCTGCAAGTCTTGATCAGCAATAATGCGCCGTATTCGGCAGAGGTGGATGGCATGAACTCGATACAGGCGATTGCTAAAATCCTCAAAAACCAGCCTCGGCCCCCCGGGGAGAACCCGAGCCGCACCACGTTTCTAGAGCTGTTCCGAAACGATTTTCTATAAACTACCCGCCGCGTGTACACGCATGGATCACACTCTAGTTAATTGAATAATTATGCATGATGAAATTTGGTCAAAACTGGGTGTTCCTGCGTAATATGAGGGTCAATTGATTGTAGCCATCGCAGTTAGATTTTGTCTATTGCTGCCAGTGTTTTCATTTATTAGCGCGCTCGGTACGGGAAAGGAAAGGGTCGCAAGCAACGAGAATTGGCACGCTGGCCGACTCGGTTGTGCGTGCCTGGCAAACTTTGTACTGTCCCAGCTCATTATAGTTCATGAAAGGTGCGCAAAAGTTCACTTCAAGAGCAAACGAAAAGTATGGAGTGAGCCCGTCACGGGGCAAAATTACTATTCCTATACTAAGAAGCTACATAAAGTCTTCTTCATGCGACTCTACCGAGTCTGTATATATATATATATAAAATCGCTATTCATATCATGGCATCAATCAAACAACTCATTCCGCTTACTGAGGAGCGACAAATGGCGTCTCGTATGGGGGCTCTGCCTGGGGAGTGAGGCGGGCGAGGTGGCGACGCTGGCCGTTTTGCCAGTCGACGATGGCACTGTGCTGCGTGACGCGGTTGTCCCAGACGACGACGGTGCCTTCCTCCCACTTGACGCGGGCCTGGAAGTCGGCGCCGTACGCGAGATGGTCATACAGGAACTTGAGAATGGCATCCGACTCTTCTTGCTTGAGCCCAATGATTTCACGGGTGACTGTTGTCCTTTGTTAGCAAACCAGAGATCGATGGTTGTAAAAGAGAGGGGACAAAACTTACACTGTGGGTTGACGTAGAGAGCCTTTTCTCCCGTGGCGGGATGGGTGCGGACAATGGGGTGGTCGTTGACGACGGGCTCGCGGCGCTTGATGCTGTTCCTGGCGGCCGCGGCATTCACCTGCTCGATGCCCGAGTGCGTGGCGCGGAGGCCATGCAGGCGCTCCTGGAACAGCGGGCTCAGGCGCTGGTAGGCGGTGACGGCGTCGACAAAGAGCGTGTCGCCGCCCGTCTCGGGCCGGTCCAGGATGTACAAAAAGGTGGTGCCGGGGGGCTGCTGCTCGTACGAGACGTCCGAGTGCCACGCGACGGAGCTGGTGCGCGCCTGAAAGTAGGCCTCGTGGCCCTTGTCGCCGGCGCCGCGGTGGACGAGGTGGATCTCCGGGTAGCCCTCGGGGGCGCCCGAGGTCGGGTGGACGTGGTGGCGGCCAAAGTACTCGGCGTACTTGAGGGCGTCGGGGATGGGGAGGTCGGCAAAGTCCTGGTTGCGGAAGGCGACGACCTTGCGGGTGGCGACGTAGTGGGCGAGCTCGTCCTTGCCCTTGTCCGTCAGGCTGGAGAGCTGGATGCCGCGGACCTCGCTGCCGATGCTCGGGGTCAGGTCCGACACCTCGCTGCCGGCGGGGAAGAGGTTGGGGTACGAGGTGTCGGCGTCCTTGCCGTGCTCGTAGTGCTCATAGGGCTCGAGGGGTGGGTAGAATGCTGAGCGGTCCCATGTTGGGAGGTAATGAGGGTACTAGATCTATGTTAGTCTTTGTCTGTGTTGGAGGCAGAGGGCAGCCAACAAGCGATGCCGAGCATGACGTACCTTGGCGGGAGGCTCGCCGGTCTTGCCCTCCTCTGCTGCTTTGTCTACAAAGACGGCATCAATCTCCTTGTATTGGCCCAGGTGAACCTTGTATGTTTGCTTAGGCTGCTCTTCAGCAACAGTGGTGGTTTGTGTTAACGAGGGAGCCATGGCTGCAGGTTTATGTGATGTGTGTGAATGCTGATACACTAAGACAAGGCAAGCTTCTACAGAACCAATACCCCGCACTTGTACATGGGAAATGGGCGATTATATATAGACTTTTGAGTTTCTTTCTTGTCCAAATAGAATATGAAACTACCGTGATTCCGAAATTCGGACGAATTACAGGTGTAGGACGGGCGGTGATTATCCCCCCGCAATGACATGTCTCCAGCATGCGATTGCGAAATATCCCAAGATCGAGCCAATCGCACGATTTTGTTGACTCAATCATGTAAGCAAGAGTTCATTAAAAGATTAGCCTGACACTGATTTGAGCATGCGAGGCAGGAGTACCAGCGTGCTCTTTGGTGGCCGTCCTTTTTGGAGGGGCGGGTATTGATGCTCATCTTCAGAGGCAATCACGCCATCTAAGCCGTCGTTTAAGAGGACACGAAGGAGCAGCTCAAGATGACACCACTGCCACTCAAGTAAAAGCATAAAGCACGCAATCACACTAAGCAATGTAAATCATGCACTCAAGTTCGCATTTGGATTTAAACGGATATTATTGGATATGGGTGGTGTGCTTGGCTATACTATGGCCTTAGCTCAGGCATAAACTATCCGGGCTGCGGAGGAAATTGAAAGCACGCAAGCAATTATGCCAGAGCGAGAACCGCAATCAATTGCGACGATTACCGCCTTGGCGAATGCTATAAATGTTAAAACATGTGGCGGCAATTTGTGGCGCTTTAATTAAATTGCAGTCGTTGTCGATACTGGCCGAGCTGCTTGTTGAACCTTTCTGTGCCGACACCACTGATTTTGCTGTCACTCCTGTTCAAATCTTTCGTCTCTCTCGGAGAGCTGGTTTGTAATCCGAAATTCTTGGATAATCAATGCTGGACATGACGTCTGGCCAGCGTCCCTACATGCGCCCGTGTGTCATCATGATGGATCAGAGGTCAAGACAAGAACTCACCGAGTAACTATATATGGAGCGTCCAAACCACATCGTCATTGCACGTAGTCGCAACGCACCTCAGGTAGTCAGAGTGAGCATGCTGGATTGAGCTGATGTGATATTATGGCTGCTTGGCTCCAGCTAAAAGTTGCGTCATTTTGCCATGCCATTCTGGTCGGCTTCTCAGACGCGGTGATGTATCAATCAAATTTGCTGGTCGATTTCCATCCCCATCCATAGCTTGCGAGTCTGCGTTGGATGCGACCAAAGCTGTAGCCAGGCTAACCGCACCGTGAACCACGGCCCAATGGAGCGGCGTTCCGAGCCGCACCACGACATCATCGCCATCCGCCTGAATAGCCTCTGGCACGAGCGAGCCCCAAAGTCCAATTGCGCTAGACGCTCTCCTATGCGGCAGCGTAGCACGCGTCGCTACGGAGCGGCCGCAGTTCTGGATGAGATACTTTGCCATGGCTGCGATTTTGCCCCAATCGTCATCATCCTCGTGTTGTGCGAGACAGTGAAGAGGTGTCCAGAATTCACTCGTCTGGACGTCTGGATCGGCGCCGTGCTCCAGCAAAATCTTTGCGGCTTGAACTGCTTTTTGATTGTGCGCCATGGACCGGCCGTACTTGAGAGATGGTGCGAGAGCACACATCAGAGGCGACCATGAGTTGTTGCTGAGGCTGTTGACGTTGGCACCACGCTCGATGAGAAAACGCATCACATCCAGGGATTTGCCAGCAGCCGCCCAGTGCAATAGCGTCTCCCCTTTGTCGTTTCTCATGTCTACCCAGACTGAAGGATCCCGAGAGTGCGGGGGCAGATGGTCCACGTAAAGGCTAAAGATATGCGAGTTTGATCCAAATGCGGCAAAGTGCAACGGCGTATTGCTTCTCTTGTCCTTGTCAGTCACACACGCAGCATATGCCAACAGAAGACGAATGCCTCCTTCATGTAGCTGATATTGCGCTGTGTGTTTCTTATACCGTACGGGAACGCCTAGACGATGAAGCGCCGTCTCCCCTTCACGTCCGCGCGTGTTCGGCTTTGCTCCCTGTTCAAGAAGTGCTTGAAGGGCTCCCACCAGGTCCACGAACTCGACTGCCGTGAGAAGAGGATTTGGGCCGTAGGTGGTGTCGTCCAGATCGGCACCTGCTCCAATCAGGAAAGAAATCAGCTCTTTCTGATGCAGGTAGTCAACGCCGGCATATTCTGGGTACATGTCCACGACTTCCGACTTGAAGCCAACTGCAGAGTGAAGTAATGCAGTGAGATCACGCCGTGCAGGCTGGAATCGGTTCCGAAGCAGTTTCACGGCTTCCACTTGCCAATTCACGACCGCTTCACTAAGAGCAAACATTGCAGCGTCGGTAGCCCATTCTGCTTGCCAGGTCAGCACTTCTTCGAGGATAGGGATCTCTCCATAGCGGGCGGCCTGGACAAGTATATTGTTACAGCGCCTTTGGGAGACGGAGGATCCTCCCTGTGTGAGTTCCCCGCAGAGGCGGGAAAATACATCGATGTTGCCTGATGAAATAGCTGTGACTATTGGTGAAGTTGGTACCTCGGCATCCCCGTTCCACAGATCAGCACCAGCGTCTAGAAGAACATCGACAGCGGCGTGGTTGTTGCATCGTACAGCTACGTTGAGAGCAGTGCCGAATTGAAAATCAAAGTGGTCTATTTCGAGCACCCCGGCAGCAACGGCAAGCCGCAACTGGCGTGTATCGCGGTCACGGACGTGAGCATGCAGACGCGTCTCTGGGCTCTTGAAGGCCTTGTCCATCTGCGTCCGTTCATTGGGTTCCATGTCGGACGAACCTGGCAGTAGACCGTTTGAAGTGATAATTTCAGTGGGCTAAGTTGTGACTAAAATATATCCAACCACGGCATCGTCCAAACTCCCCTTGGTTGTGTGAATTGTTTAGGTAGAACGCCAAGTCTCAGGTTGGCTGGATCCATCTCAGACGGAACAACAATCTTCCCAAACGCCGCTTAGGGCTCTCCTCTCTCTCTCTGGTACGCATCAAAGAGCAACAATGCAGCTGACAATTCAAATTTGACTGGCGATGGCGCTGTCGTGGCGAAACTCGCTGCCAGCCAATAGACGAGAGTTGCGTTAGGATAGCGTGGATGTTGAGCTTGTTCTCTGCATCTGCCTGTCGGTGAATGATGCTTGCTATCAGTTTCCATTCACTTTCCGCGAGATTCATCTCTATAAGCTTGTATATTTTTCACGAGCTATAGCTAGGCTGCCGAGAGCAATTATTCATGCCCGGACGTGTCGGCTTTAGAATGCTCTCACCGAAGCTAGATCTGCGACCCGTGGCCAATGGCTGCGACGATCTTACTTAATGTAGCCAGAGGACCTGGCTTATCCCAGAGAACAAATATCCGGTATGGTGTAGTGGCTAACATCGCTCGCTCTCAATCAAGAACCGAGCAGCCCAGGGTTCGATTCCCTGTACCGGAGAACAATTTCTTTTTTGCCTCTGCGCCAATTGTGTATACACTAGTTGTGCTGACACGTTTTTTTTGTTCTGGCGCACTGGCAATTGAAAGGTTTTCTTTACCATGTAAAGTCGCGCTGTTCAAGAAGCGGATGATGTCCCGCTCAGAGTTTACATTCCTATATCCGGTATGCTAACATCGCTCGCTCTCAACATTCGCTTACGGAGAAACGGCCTCGGTAAACGCCACAATTGATACGCAAATAGGGTTGGGTCGTCAGCTATGCACCGCATGTTGGTCACATAAACTAATTGACCAATAATGATTTTGCAGATAGAGCCCTTGCTTAGCGTCGCGCGCTAAAACCTGTTACCAGTTCAAATCCGCCGCTGTCAAGTTCGCATTCTCCTTGGTGTAGTCAAAAAAGCAGTATAGTACAGTTGGGAAAAGCCAGTAAAAGGCGCATATAGGTTTTAGAGCGTGGTCTTGTAGCATTAAAAATAACTTATTGTAAGCCTTACTAAGGGGTATGCGCTGCCTAGGAGCGCCGTTAAGGCTGGAACAGTGTGCCCAATTTCGACTTCTCTGAAGAGCCTCCAAAGTACAGTATACAAATGCACAGATAGCTCACACCGCAACAGGGAGAGGTGCAATCCGCCTATAGGACAGCTTCCTGTCCTTGATTTGGAGGAACAAAAAGATACCAAGACAGATAATCTCTATTGCGCCTGCCACGACAAGAGCGTAGAAGCTGTAGTTCTAGAAGGAGTCAGAATGAGTAGAGTGCCCAAATTTCATGTCCAAGGAGCCTACTAGTCTAGTGCATAGTGACTTGAAGTCAACGACAGGATTGGCAAATCGGCTGGGACTGCATGACCAAGACCAAATGTCCCAGTGATGCTTCCCTCTGGCATTGTCAACCTTGTAGTAGACGGCGGCTGCAACCAATGCAGCAATGGACAAGAGCGATGTAAGCAAGACAGCCGCCACGTAGAGTTTCGTTTTTCGCAGGCTAGAAAGCTAGAAAACATGGGAATGCTCGTATCTCAACATTTTAAAGCGGACGAGATAAAGCACTTACACCTTTGAACAGCGTTACCAGGGCAGAAATGTGAACGATGGTTGCAATGCCACCTGCAATGATGTTTGTCCACGTCGGCCATAGATCCATTTCTGCCGGCCAAGCGCGGATGCGGAAGCCATTTGACGGATTCTGAATAGTCTCTTTATGTGTCACACTCCATCTCGCAGCTGCAAGAGCCTGCACGACAACAATGGAAACGGCAAACGACAGAGCGACAATCCGAAGCACGGCACGCACAGGGCTGGAAACCGCGTTGGCCGTATTACGATCCTTCTGCATTGCATTGCGTGTGGCATAGTTATTCGAGCTGGTCTGTTCGGCAGATGATTCAATGTATGTCAATTCTGCGCTGCTGAATGGCTCGTACGCAGTCGAAGCGTAGGGATGGTTTTGGTTCATTTTTGGTGATGGAAGCTGATGCTGGTCCTTGCTGGGGAAAATTATGTGACAAAATTTAAGCTTTTAAAGTAGATAGTTCTCAGAAGGGGTGGGTTGTTTAGGATTTCGCCAGAGCGGGATGCTGGTGATGAGACGCCATTGGGACGAGATGTTTTTACTTCTTTGACACCTTGCATTCAAATACAGTTACTGTAATGTGGATCCTAGATAATCTCAATAATATACTCCGTAGTGTTCAGCCAGAAAGCTGCCAGCCATGCTTGGCCATAATTATTATCCTTCATAGTCTGTTCCACGTATAACGACGAGGCAGACCATGCCCACACAGTGGGCCATCTACTTGACGCTATTATCTGCTCGGCAGTGTACGATAGCATAGAATTATTAAATTACATTAGTCGATGTAAAGTTAGATACTGAATCTTATCTATTTGCTATTTTAATTTCTCTACTTGAATTACGCTATTTGCAAGTGAACGAATGCGTAGCTCGTCTTCATCTATTACGTGAGATGCGAATCAACCAGTACCATGGCCGCTTTTGGTGCCGACCGTCTCCGCTGTACCAACCTTCGTCTCAGCCCAGGTGAATCTAGCAATTCGACTTGGCTGAGGCAGGTGGGGGGATTCATCCACACCACATACATATTGGGCTATAAAAAGCTGCTACAGTTAGGTCCGTGCTGCTGGCCAGTGTTGGTGGAGAGGCGCCTTGTCTGGGATTTCTATTCTCATATCCCGGTGACGGTTAACCTCTTGTGATTCAACCCAGGCTGCCCGGGGCTGATATGTTTAGCCATGCACTTCAAATATAAGCGACATCCCACTATGCCAGTAGAGTATGGGTGTACCCAGTAGATTCTATTCCCTCGTCTTTGCTATCCTTCATTTCCAGTATGCTTTTAAAATATTGCCCCCTCCTTGCTGTGGTGGCAGCCATCATGAGTACAGCTGTCAATGGGGAACTCTGTATCCTCGGTCAATTCCCCGTGACTAAATGCGGCGGCTTTGACATTACCAAGGCCAATTGGGACGCTTTCCACATTGACGACTTTTTGTTTTCCATGATTCGCCAGTTTGGAACCTCAGATAACTTCCCCAAGTTCATCCTGTCCCAGCTCACCCCCAAAGGCGTGACTGGCAACACCAACTTCGACTGCTCGAACATCGAGGACCCTAGAAACTGCCAGATCAAGCCCGCTGTTAACCCCCATGCTGGGAGCTGTAACTTTAAAGGCCTTGCTGGCACAATCTGTCTCGATTTTACGTCCCCAGAAGCTGGATTCCTTGCCCTCAACTACCTCAACATGTATAGGGGTTTGCGGAATCACTTCCTTGCAGTACGCCAGGCAGTGGACAACCTCAAGAGCCAAAACTTCATTAGCGACGTAGTGGACAAGTTATCGCCACAAAAACAGCCTATTGGACCAGCCATCTTTAACCTTATTGCTGATGTAGTTACTGACTGCTTGCCTATTGGCGGCGAGATCAAAGCTGCAACGACATTTATGAAGAAGTTGAAAGTTGTCGCCAAGGCAACCAAGAAGGACGTCAAGGATGACGGCAAAGATATCATCAGCGTTCTAGAGTCTAATAGCGCCATCGACAAGCAAGCGGCGGCAACCAAAGACACGCTCAACCAGCAGCTGGAGGCCATGGCCGTTGGGACGCAGAAGCGCATGGCTGGGCTTCTTGCACAGATATTTGGGCCAAACCAGGACCCTACCAACCCTGACGATAATGCCATCAGAAGTACCGTGGCCTACCAAAATGCCTATCACGGCGGGTTTCTCGACGATGTGCCCTCGCAGGTTGATTTACAGGTTCAGATGGAGAAGCAGATCAAGATATGGATTGCGACTCAGATCATTAATGTCCTGGGATACGCCTGCTTTGTCGATGCCACCAGGCTAGATGACGGTTTTGAGCCTGCTGGTACAGTCTGCAGGGCCAGTGGCGGCTTTCCCATCGGCGCTGGCTGTGCTTTGTTCCGGATTGGTTCTATCAACGGGGGTGGCAAGGAAGCCAACGATATTTTCGCTCTCACTGACCTCGGCATCGACATGGAGGATGCTATCAACAACGCCCGGAGCTGCCCCAAGGGCAGCACGGTCGACTTTGAGGGCTTCCTGGCTTTGGAAAACAATAGCCCCTTGCCCAAGTGTATGTACACCTTTCCGGTGTCGGATGTTAAATTGTAGCATTTTTTTCTGGGTAGAGAGGATGACTTTGCTTTGCTCTGAAAGAATCTGTGATGCTTTATAATTCATTTTTAATAGTCTCTTGTTAGCTTTGGGAATTGATTTTTGCTTTGATCATGTATGTAAGCATGGCAGGTGAAGAAAGCAAATTCGACAAAAAAAGATTTTGTCTAAATCATTAAATGTTTATAACCATGCGGTATGCGATATTAGTAGACCCAACGAGCCTTCTACACCGGGGAGTCTCAGAATCTGAGTAAACTGGTGGTGGACTGTATCATTACAAAGTACTCAAAACTAGTAAAACACGACAACCAGCTGAAAAATACGAGAGAATCTAGTGTTCGATAACTGATATATTTCTTGTCCACACATTTGGACCTATACCATACGAGGACTAGGCCCTCACGGCTACCAAATACATAACTCTGCTGATCCAGATTTGCATCATCCAAGCTTGCGAGGTTGAGCGTCGCATTGAAGAAAATTTCTCGGCTGTTGAAGCCTTTGAAATATCACAAAATAAAAATACACTCATATCAATCACACAATCAGACGCTTGCTAACACAAGCACCAACTCAAGACAGGATACGTGCACGGAACCCTCACCTGCGCATCGGGTCGGCCAAGATCACAATTGCCGCTTTATTTGCTGCTTGGACCGCCCCCGAATGCGCCGCCAGATGATAAAAAAACCCCAGAGTCCCGTCTCCTTCTCTGTGACCCCATATCCGCCCGTCTTGTCCTCCGGGCTGCCCGATTCGAAATCTCTTCCTCAGCTTCCTGGAACTGCGCCTGTGTTAGGACGTACCCGTGGTGTAGACACTCTGGCTCGGCCGCGACGGTGCTGTCCGGTTCCTGAGTTTCAGCAGTGAGCAGCGTCGGCCACACAACTCTCGCAATGTCGCTCTCACGGAGCGTGAGTCGCTCGTGATTCTTCCCGTCGTTCCGTGCCTCGGCGGTAGTTGGCGCATTCACGTTCGTCGGTGTGTCGGTAGGCGAGGTAGGGGTTTCGAGTACTGACAGAGGAATCGGCTCCCACTCCTCTGGAAGTTCCACCTCAAAGGCCGGCCATACCCTGTCTTCTAGCTGCTGCGCCAGAGTCCAAAATGTCATTGCCTTGTCGCACAGGCGCTTTAATCCATATCGCAGAGACTGTTCATTCGATGAAAGTTTCCCAATGGCTGTCACGATGTCATTGATGGCCGACTCCACGCTGTGCGCTCGACATTGGTCTTGCGCTGCGGGCAGCACCTTTGCCAAAGCGGCACGAACATATGCATGGTGGAGTTGGTCTTCCTTCGCAAGAACATGGAGCGCTTCGTTCAGTTCAGGATCCCTTGTCAGGAAAGAGTCACGAAACAGATGCTTCTCGAGCGCCTTCCCGCATGTCATGAGCCCAGCCACCACTCTCATTTGCTTTGCAACCGAAGAATTGGTTGGTCGAAGGGGTAGTGCCAGAGGCTTCAGGCTCTCTCCAGTCAAGATTCCACCGGTCAGGGTCTCCTCACTCATGTCATGGTAAAGTGCTGATTGGAACAGACCCATAGCATCATGGAAGAGATCCGCAAAGCAATTCCGGCTACATGTTTCTTTATTAGCGGATTTTTCTTGTTGTATTGGGCTGGTAGAGAAACACAAACATTGTAGATTTTCTTGTCTCATTTAGACCTTCAAGAGGAACTAAGAAGTTCCGCACAGTGCTGAGAGACGTCTTGACACTCTCCAACTTATTGACAGTCTTCTCATGCTCAACGCTCTGCTTCTGTAGTTTATCTAGAAGCGCTTTTTTCTCCTCACCTATTTGCTGGACTTTATCCTGTAATTGATTCTTCTTGGAAACCTCAGCTGAATGATTAACTTCGACAGTTTTCTTGGCCTTTATGAGCCCCTGTATCTGTTTCTCGCTGTCCTTTATTTGATCGCGGAGCTCCTTGGCGTCTTCTGCCTCTCTCAAGGCTTCCGCAACCCTCATTTTTTCCATTTTGAGACTTTCTTCAAGGGTTGCCTGTATTCTTTTCAAATCGGCTTCTTGGTCTTTCATGAGGTTCAAATTGGTCCTCTGCGCGGCGCAGAGATCATTGACTTCTTCTTCTAGATTCTTGTTTCGCTCTATTATTGTCGTGATATTCTGACCTCCCTCCCCCCCACAAAAGGGGCGTAAGATGCTTAGAAACTTTGTGAGAGACTCCTCGCCTTTTTGGCGAGTTATGCTCTGGTCCTCGTCTCCATTCATTTGTCGCGAAGCTTTCGTCGCCATAGTTGCAGGTGTTTTACAACGTGAAGGGGATGAAATGGCTATCCGAAACAGTTTTTGTCTACAATTACTTGCAGTGGGCTGTATGTATTTAGGTGTGCCAATTGCGGTGGACGTGGATGCTGCCATTGGCAAGTTCAATTATTGCCACCCGCGGGGAATATGCATGAGTGCATGAGCTGGACCAAGTTTGGGCCATCCATCTTACAGCCTCACTTTCAAAATGCTCTTTTCACGTTACACAGGAAAGGACCGACAAATGCATATTGATCTCGGACGCCCTGATCCTGGCTTTCTTGCTGTGGCGTTTTGCCATTGAGCCACAGAACATTGTGCTCCATTAAATCAAATAGGAAAACTAATGCACAAATGCACTTGGAGCTGTCGAAAAGTGCAAGAAATGTACAGTTGCATTTCAGTATTTGCACAGCAATTAGTATGTGGAGAGTTGGCCAAAATTGGCGCCATGTCAACTGCTCGAACTGCCTCGACTCGTGTTCAGTTGACAGCTGGGTTTAGACATGCAGGATAGGAAAAGTCGTGTCATAATCTGATTGGATCAATTCTGCGACATGTTTTCTCATGATATGCAGCCAAATGCATAGACAACGCATCCACAGCCAACTTCGGAGACCATGGTCCGGAGATCAGACTAATTGGTGCAACTGGCCGCAGCACCAAGGAGACATTCTCCTCCTCGTACTGGGATAGAAAGGCGAGAAAAAGATTCATGCATATCCGGCGCTCATTTAAGTCTGCAAATATATTTAAGAACTTTAAACTGATGGTGCGCTCACGAATGTTAAACATCCGCCGCAAGATTGGCGCACGTCTTTGGCGGGTCGCTGAAGCGTCGCAGCGTCCGTCGGATGCGCTACTGCACCCCATAAGTTTGACCATTCCAGCTTTGACTCAGTTAGTTCACGGGTTCGGCGGGAGCTAAAAAGATGGCATGATCGAGTTAGCCGTGGCTTTACTGGCTAATGTAACATAATCTGCCTCCTGCACAGGCCGTTGTTCAGACTGCGGTCAGGACTACTCGCCCGCCAGCAGCTACTGTAGAGTAATGCCGCTTATTTACGATATTATACATGGAAACTTTGTCCATTCGCAAAAAAATAATAATTGCAAGCGGTAAATACTCTGTGACGTAAACGGAGGCAAGCATGTGGAAGTGGAGGGTGTGGGGAGCAACAGAATCACATCTGCAAGCCATGCCTGGACAGCGTTCTTTTGGATTGAGCCTTAGGGCTATCGGGCGGCAATCGTGTCCAAAGGTAGGCCGGTCTGCTGTTATCTACTTGAATAATGACCCATTCTGCCTTGAAAGATTCATTTCTGGACAAACTTTTCAATATCCTTCAACTTCGTAGAGGCCGTTTATACTCGCGAAAGAATACTTGTACTTGGTGCCATGAGCTTCTACTGCCCCCCCTGCGACCGATCTTTTAAACACGATCTAGATCTACAAATGCATATAAACGACTCGCCACGGCATGCTCTTCACCACTGCACACCGTGTAACAGAGCATTTAGCAGTGAAAGTGCCTTGAATCAGCATACGCGCGACTCTTCAGCTCATGCTCCATCCTTTGCCTGCCAAGCATGCCACCAATCATTTGGTGGCCAAGATGCCTTGCAGCAGCATATGGATGATCAGCATCCAGCAACCCCACTGGATGACTTTTTCAGGTCATTCCCAACATTTGCCTACAACTCTACCCTCTTACCAAACAAGTCTTTCAAAAATCTAAAAAGTCATATGCGATGGCACCGTGATGATGCCGCTGAGAAGGAGGCCTGGAGGCGCTACCAGAGTGCCCTGACAGCTGAAGTTGATTTGTTGTTTGGGGCGCAGGACAATCTAACAGCGTGGCATGCCCTCTGCCGCGCCATTGGCATCCAGCCGCTTCCTGAGACGTGTGCAAAGGGCAAACAGGTGAGGACACTCCTGCATTCTCTACGTGTATCGTCTGTCTTGGCAGCATGCTCTCGTGTCCCTGATATTCGGATGCTAATGTCATAGACAGGCTGCGCGAAAGAAACATGTCAATATTATCGACTTGATTGCATGGGGCCGCAGCGACCGGAGCCAGAAAGTCCAGACGTTTCGCACTGCTGAACTGTTGGCAGACTACACTCGACAGACTCGCAAGATTTTTAGTCTTACTGAAAATCATCGCAATGCTGTTTTAAAACACTTGCGCCGGACCATCTTTTAGAACAAAATGGCAGCTGTTAATGAAATGCACCACAAATCGAGCTGACCCGGGTAAATCCTTTTAGATTTGGCGCATAAATGTGGTCGCGACACAGCCAATAATGACAACTGGGAATCCATACTTGGTTTACAATTTGGTCATAGAATCTGCCGCTAGCTAGCTTCCCTGAAATTCATTGCTCGTTTTCAAGTTGCCACTGTCTTGCCTTTTCTCGATCAATTCTTTCACGGCGATCGAATGCTCGCTGGCTAGAAACGGCCCAGTCCGAGAACCTCGGATAATCAGAGCTGATTATCACGTCCCTCAATCGCGCATCCCCTTCGTCGTCTGCCAAGGGTGGCCTTTCCCAACTGTCCCTGTAGATGCCAGTCTCCAGGATGTGCTCCTCTGGATCCACTCTGTCGACGTTATCTTCATCCACCGTGAGAGGCAGCGGACAGATCGTGTCAGAGTCCACATGATCGGATTGGAGGAAGTCGAGGTAGTCTTTCTTCTGCGTATCTAATAGCTTGCAGATGCGATAGGTTGTTAAATCTCGCTCGGGATGAATGTACACACCGCCTGGCTGTAAAATGCATTGTTTAGCAAATTTGTCTGACTTGAACATGCGGCAGTGGTAGACTGTTGGTGGCTTACGTCAATGTTGCCCGCCAGGTTATTTTGAGGGGGGGATTCTGGGTTGCGCCGGTCAAATAACAAAACACCACCAATAATGTAATTCTCCGCCCAATAACCAATCATGTCATTTTCAGCACATGGATACTGCTTATAATGCGAGTACCAGCTAATGTAGAACCATGTTGGGGGAGGTCTTTCCGGTTCCCATCTCCAGAAAAGCTCATCCGACTTGGGTGGGATCCAGGAGAGCCAGGCGTCAGTTTTGTGAAAGTTTTCGTCCAGCAAGGCGATTTCGATTGCAATCTGGTGAATAGCTCTAGACGCGAGCTCAATCAGGCGCGTACTGAACAATCTCGATCCTATTGCTGCGCTTTGGTAGGCCAGCATCGCCTTTGCCGTTGAGTTAGCATCAGGTATGAGGAGTGGTGGCGACTGAGAAAGAGGAAAGACAAACATGCCTTGGCATCCAAGGGAAGCGCCTCGATGTTGAATTCTGCTCTGAATTCATCTAACCGTTCCAATACCCCGGGGCACAGCTGCTGGTGCTCTTTACGTGACGGATGCGACAGCGGCAGTGTGTGCCCAGGGTTGCCGTCATCAAGCAATGGAACGGTTGGGACCCCGTCAAGAATTTGGGCATAAGTCATCCGAGCGGCATCCGTATTACAAATGTTTTCAACGGCACGAACCAAAATAGATCGATGATCAGTTGGCAGAGTACTGATTCGGCGACTCGATTGGTGTGCCAGGCCAGCACCCTGGATTGAGTTCATACCGAACAGATGGCGGCGTGATTGATGGGCGAACTGAAGGTTGTGTTTGCAAGATGTTGAGAAGGATGAAAACAGGATTTTTTTTTTTTTTTTTTTTCATCAACATGGGTATGGAAAACCCCCCCGAAAAGTTACACAACCCTGTCTGCAAGCACAGTGCTGGATTGGAATGGTGAATGGTGAATGGGAAGGGTGAGATTGGGGATGACTGCCTCTTTTAGGCGCGCGCGAAGATGGTTCGCCTAGACAGCCTACTACCCCGCCTTGGCCGTCGACTATGATCGAGACTCAACGCCACAGCGCAATATGAATAATTCATGGGTTGAAAATGAACAGGGTAGTGTCTCATGTACCGCAAAGCACGCTCACTTGGCCATTTCCATTCGCCTCTGGGCGTCTGTAGTGCTACACGTACCCCACGGATGAACTCCAACCCACTTGGACCTACTCGGACGACAAAGCGGCCACCGGGCCTCTATCCCCGCCTAGCTTTGTACAGCCATAAGAAGGAGGCATGCAGGAGTTGTTTGATCTATTTCTGGCGGAACTGGTTGGCGAATCAATACAGTGTGCAGAAACAGATTTCTATAGCAAACAGAATTGGAAACTATACAGTGGTCCAGTCGCCGCAAGTCGAGCTTACGGGGTAGACCGGAAACTTACTTAGATAGCTGTCGTCCCGGCTTGTAACTGTTTACAAGTTCAATATTCTTGACAGCTAATTAATTATTTTAATCTATTTAGATTATTCATCATTCTCTTTATTTATACTATTCCCTTACCCTCAATCGAAATTCTCATTACTGAGCCATCATGTCTCGCCGCGAGAGAATCCCCCCTCCCCGTGTTGGCGGTCTCCAGGTATATCTACGATTGAATGACGATCCCAATGTTCTTCCTGTTGCCATGGCAGAGCGCGACCGAGAATGGGGCGCTATTGAATCACTTCTTGACATTGCGCTGTGTATGCATGAAACGGAGCAGGGCATCGGTGCCTTGACCGAAATCGGTGTCCAAGCCGTCCGCGCGCTTGGCCATCGTCATACCATGGGGAATCGGAGCCTTAACGACATGAGACTTCACGTCGTGAGGTTTCTTCAAATCATTCGGTCAGACTTTCCTGTTGTCTGCATACAGAGAGTTGCCGGAGATGCTGCAACGAATCGAAGGACTTGGGGCAATGACGTGGATCAGTACAACCCAAAGGCGGCTGGAGAGGTCCTTGTACAGAGATGGGTGAGTTTACATATCCCAATTTTCAGCAAGCAGCGTAAAAAATGTTACTTTATTGTGCCGTTTACTGATGATCTGGGGTCACGTCTTGTATGTGCAGCTTCTGGAAGGCGCCCTTAAATCACACTCATCCCGACAGTCGAATCGAGTCAACGCAGCCAACTTTAAATTCCATTTGGTGATAGCTCTGGCCCACGAAATCGTGCATCTTTTTATCGGCTACCTGACTCCAGATAAGAGAGTGAGCACTCCTCCTTCGATGGCACCACAGGGTACCTATGGTAGAAGTGAAGCCGAGTCCGGCCGGTTTTGGGAAGAGCTGCTTCTCGGGGGCCAATTGGAGATGTGGTTTGATCGAAACGCACCAGAGGCTCCTGGTATGCCATATCTCATGCTTCCAAGGGGCTCCCAGTCTACAACCACTAGGCTGTCGCAGCTCATCTGCCCCTCCTATATCCAGGAAACAATCAGTCGACGTGAGTCAAAGTTCGAAGTTTTGCATGACCCTGCACCAGCGCCTAACCGTTATTTGTCTCCTCATGACAGAATTTAGTTTTCCTATCCGAATTGCACCAGCAGCAGGCTACATTGCGCGAGACTCCTTGTACAACCGGTACCAAAGGATCCCAGTGGGCACAGTGCTACATACCACCGAAATATCCCGCGCGACAACCAGAGGACAAATCCAAGATCTCAGATTCCGTCAATCGGAGAGAGATACGTCGTCTATGCAGTCTTCGTACTTTACGCAGTATGATAGATACCGCTGAGACTGTTTCGTCAGAATGCGGCCTCCCAAGTCCGCTGCGCCGCTGAGATCCCTGTTCTTGCCACGGTCGCTATTTGGCCATCGTCGTTGCTGATTCTATTTTTGCCGGTCTTTCGATTTTTTCTATATTATCGTTATCCTTGTTATCCTTGTTATGTCTCAGATTCTCCCGTTGCTTTCGTTCTGCTGCTTTGCTTTTTCTCACGATGTCTGAAATATAGTATCCACCTGGCTGCCATCGAGTGAGGCATCAGGAAGAAATATGGCCTAATATTTGTCTAGCTAGTATTTGGCCACTTCAATTGTTAGTTCGTCTATCCGGATTTTTTGGCTGTTTATGGATTGAATTCACTGTGTTTGCTTGATCTATTTTGCCATTGGTACCGTGAATGCCCGCAGTTTTTTGTTTCGGCAATTCCGTTTTAAATAGAAGTGATACATTACATACTCCACAAACGCCAACATGTCAGAATAGCTCATCTTCTGTTAATAATGCCTTAGTTAAGGCGAATTCGATCAATGCATCCTGTTCTGCAATTTCTTAAACCACAATTCGTGGCTATTAACTGAGCACTGTTCGTTGTTCCACCAGATGCTGGTGTCATTGGCTGGCCTCGTAGCGGTCATCCATCTCCTCCTCAGAGTCCACAAGTCCATCGCGAATTCTTGCTCGTCTTTTGGACTTGGCCCAGTCAGCAACTGTCGGGTAGTCAAGGTGGTAAATGACACAACTCAGTCGGCGGTCCGCCGCATCGTCTGGCAGAGGGGCTCTTTCCCAGCTATCCCTGTAAATACCGGTTTGTGTGATAGGTTCCTCTGGATCTACTCGATCACGGTTATCTTCATCAGCCCCAAGAGGCAGAGGGCAAGACGCTGCCGTGTCTGCTGGGTCAGAAAGTAGAAAGTCGAGGTATTCCTTTTTCTGTGTATCCAGTAACTTGCAGATACGATATGTCACGTAATGGCGCTCGGAATGGATGTAGACAGAATCTGGCTGGAATTGTCGTCAGTTTAATTACAGTACATCACTCTATAATGGCATCATATATTAGCATCGCCATAACTTACATCTTTTTCACCAGCGAGCCGACGGGAGGAAGGGGACACGGTAACGCGACGATCAAATAAAAGAATGCCGCCAATGATGAAGTTCTCAGCCCAATATCCAATCATATCATCTGAGCCGTTTGGATACTGTTTGTAGTCCCGGTACCATTTGAGATTGAACCATGTGGGCAATGGCCCGTCTGGTGAGAGAAGCCAAAATAGGTCGTCTGATTTCGGTGGGGTCCAGCTCAAAAGGCCATCAGTCTCGTGGAAACTCCCGTCTAATAAAGATATTTCGATAGCGATTTGATGGATCGATCTTGATACCAGCTCAATAAGACGTGTGTTGAAAAGCTTCGATCCTATTGCGGCGCCTTGGTACGCCAACATTGCCTGCATCACTAAGTGAGTAGGGGATGAGAAGCAGCAAAAAAGTATAAGTACCTGTGAATCTAAAGAAAGACTTTCAACATCAAAATCGTTTCGGAACTGCTGTAGGCGATCCAAGACCCCTTCACAAAGTTGCTGGTGCACGGTTCGTGATGGGTGCGACTTTGGTAGCGTCCGTGGTGGATGGCCGTCATTGACCAAGGGCACAGTAGGAACTCCATCAAGAATCTGGGCAAAGATCATTCGAGCGGCATCAGTACTGCAAATATTCTCAATAGCGCGAGCCAAAGTATCTTTGTGACGGGCTTGTAGGGTGTGAATCTGTCGGGTGAGGTTATGCCGAACATCGTTATCCTGGTTCGCGGCCATACTGAGTGCGGGGAGACAATCGCTAGCTAAGCTGCCTCTGGTGTCTTGTGATGTATTAAACTGGACAACGGGGAGCAGAGGACTTGATCAGTGTTTTCTATCAGCATGGGGGTAAAGGAAACCCTGAGAATTACACAGTTTCTTTCCCTGGGCTGAGTAAATGATTGACAGGGACAGTGTCAATGGTGAATGGTTGAAAATGAGTTTGTTGTAGGCGCCCGCGCTAACGCAGGCATCATCAGTTTGCCTACCCTCCGCATCAGGCAGCGCAGGCAGCGCAGGCATCATCAGTTTGCCTACCTCTCCGCACCAGGCCACTGATTGACTCAGCCCCCGTCTATTCGCGGTCGTGGCGACCAGATATGCAACCCGGCGGAGGTAAATAATAACCGGTGTTTGTTTCATCAATGTCAAAACGGATACCGTTCTGCCACCCACGATTTGTTCGAGTCTGCTCTGGGAACTGGACAGTAGGAGTGGATGAGGTAGAGGCACCACACCACATCGTGTCGTGATATGGCCTCAAACTGTCTGCCCTAGGCTGATAAGGTCGGCCACAAAACGGGTCCAGCAAGGGGTTTCCAAGAAACACTTTCAATATTTATTTTTACAATCTCAAATTTAGTAACAGTTAGTTGCATGCAATTTAATTTAATTAACAATCGCAATGCTTCCAGACATAGCCAAGTATAATCTTGGCTCTTATTTAGAGTAGAGAGCTTCATTTGGTCATCTCTCTAGCCCACGAGATTGTCCATTACTACCCCAAGACTGATGGCTTGTTTTTTATAGGCTTTAGCTTTCCTATGAGATTTGCTCAAGGTTCGGCACCAGTTGCACGAGAATCATTAACTTCCCAGTATCGTATGACGCCGATTCGCACCGGCCGCCCGCCCGCCGAAACGTCCTCCCGCGGGCCGACAAGAGGCCAGCTAGAAGACCTTAGGTTTCGTGGGCCGCCAGCCAGTGGCTCTTCATCTATGCAGTCAAGATATAACATGCCGAATGATAGATACCACTGAGGTCGATTGGCCACATACGCGACCTCTCAGCCGGAATCGCACCCGTATTCTCGCCACTGTCTGTAACTATTTGACTCTGGGTTTCATAGCCACCGTTGTTGCGCTTGTTCTTCTGGTTCGCTTCCTTTTTCTTGTCTGAATATCATCGCTGGTCCGACCTGAATGGGTTGTTGTACTCGCACAGGAGATGTACAGTTCCCGGGTTGTGTTTGTTGTTTTCTTGACTCGCTGGCCTTGCTACTATCACTTTTCGTGTTTGTCTTGTTTGTCTCGTTTATCCTATTTTCATTGCTTTTGTTTTTTCTTCACCTTTACCATTGTTATGATACGTATGCTTCAGAGTCTTGTTCGTAGGGTAAGGCTTGCTTTGGCTACACTGTCCTGTAAGCAAGAACATTCATGAGAAGAATTGACGGCGGCACCATCGGTAGCGTCCACAGTCCCTATCTAAACAGAAAAGTGATCCATCACATACTCCACAAATGCCAAGATGCCAGAGTTGCTACTCTTTTGTGAATGATACTTTGTAAAAAGGGTCCCAATTCTGAAGACTGAAGGCAAGTGGAGTGAGCTGAGGCACACGGAAAGTTCCATTGCAGCCGGCGTGGGCTTGGCTGGCGCTATTGTTTGCATGGGGGAAAATGAGGACGCAATTGTTGAGATTAACTGGTCGGTGTCTCCGCTTCATGACTCTGCCCTGGTTTCGGGAATAAGAAAAAAAAAAGAGGTTGACAATGTGTGAATATATTGCGTACGTTGACGGATTGCACTTGGCAATGCCAAGTCTCGGAAGGTATGCCCTTGGAAAGCAAACTCTCTGCCCTTGGCACTTGTCTGGGCGATCGCCAAGTCCATGCATGGCATGTCCTTCTTCGCCACGTTGTTCCCGGGGCTTTGCGACAGGATGTAAATCTCTGGATCTACTAGCGTGGCGGTTTTCCAGCTGCAGCATCCTCATTCTCAGCTCACTTTAATTATCCCCGCAATAACTTTGAGAGAATGCAAAAGGACGGGGCGGAACATGCTTCCGACGGTTTATTCGAATGAGCAACTGTTTTTGGTTATTCAGCTGCCATCCAGGCAAGTTGTCAAGCTGAAAGAGGACGAGGCGTTAGCTGTGCAGGGACTTGAGACTCGGCAAATGCGGCAGCTCGAATAGCGGCCGTCGAAAGAAATAGCCTTGGCCGTCCTCGGCGATCTGCACCCTGCATTTCCAAGAGCAGGCTGTGTCCGAGCCTCCTGGTGTAACTGGAGCCCAACCGAAATGGAACTACTCACTAGTCCAGCTCGGTAATGAGGGCCCTTGGCACGATTTCTTCATCCAGCTACGGTGTGTGCAGAAGCCTGAATGGTCTTGGCGACAGGTCTAGAATTAGAGACAGGTCTGTGTGCGATTTTCGGATCTGTTCGTTTCTCTTCAGGCTCGTTTCCTTGCGGCATTCGCGCCTCATCCAGCTAGCCACGTTCTCCGTCTGTCCTTTAAATTCTTTAATCCGTGCGGAGCCGGTGGATGCGACGGCCAACTTGCTCGGTTTTCCGAAGGGCAAGGGCTTGCTTCCTGCTTCGGAATCTCACGCGGCAGATTTGTTTGGGTGCGACAGGCACGACCAGTTCAACGCGTGTCCCACTACCTACGGCCCGTAAAAGCAGTTTAATAATACCCAATCGCCCACCCACTGCGAGTTAATAAAACCAGTATTTCTTTCTTACATGTGGTCCCCGAGTGGGCCAATACTGCTGTAGTCCGTATACATCCGTGTCTAGCGCAGCCCATGTCAAGGGGATGGTCCGCTGGTGGCGTGTTGAAGGAAGCACTTGTATCCACAGTTGTCCTTATCAGATGATCAAGATAATTTTCTCAGGATCTGATAAGAAAATTTTCATCAACGCTGCTAAACAGCAGCAAAGAACAGGCAGGAGATCGAGAAAATCTTCGATTCTGTGATCAGCGTGTATGTAGCAAGTTGGGACCATGATCTTGGCCTTCCTTCCAACTCATGTCGTGAAAATGCCTCGGATTATGTCGGCTACTCCTCACCCAGCAAGGATCTCTGCTCTAGTGTCTGGCTAGAGGTTTTCGGCCCCCTCAACGATGTGGATCTAATCAGTTGCGAGACGACAAAAGGACGAAGAAAAAGTGTACTCTTCTTGGCAATATGTCGAAACTAATCACAGCTGTGGCCCCCCGTAAACGGCGGCGGGTTCCCCTCCTGTCCATTTTTTTCCTTGCTCAAGTCGTCTTCCCTGTAGGTAGTCGACCGCCTCGTTTTTAATTTTATTATTTCGCGCACACCACCTTTCTTGTTTAGTCCGTTTAGCCGTACATGTGTGTGTGTGCCGGGATTTGCAAGAGTAGTGTTTATCTTTTTTTCCGATCAGCGTTTTCCGTCACTTTATAAAGGCTGGCGATCGTCTCATACCCCCCCATCATGGCGCGTGGTTCCGTCTCTCAACCTCCTCTCCCTCCCTCTGCGCCTGCTTCGGACGAAAGCACGCATCTGCTTGTGAAGCATACACTATCGTCGTACGCTCCAGAATCCAGCAGAAGCAGCGACACAATGCCTCCGCAGCCATCTCCCGCCGCCGACTACGGTACCGTCCAACATGGCAGTGACGTCGAAGCGGCCAAGCACCACTCCGACGACGAGGCGCGTGAGGTTGGTCCAGACGGCGTCGCGTCCGAGACAAGCTCCGTCCATATGCAGGAAGGTGTGAGGCAGGTCGAGGCCATCACCACTGTTTGGTCCAAGCAGACTATGATTATCGTGTTTGTTCTGTATGTGCGAGTCCTTCAACTGTCCCCAACTTGCGTTTTGGTGTGCGACGGCACTGACACCTAGCCTAGCCTGTACCTTGTCAGCTTCATTGACACCCTGCTTCAGAGTGTACAGGGAGCGCTCAGCCCTTACATCACGTCAAGCTTGAACTCCCATGGTCTTCTTGGTGTCACCGACATCTTGGCCACGATTCTCGGCGGCGTCTGCAACCTTGCCATTGCCAAGGTTATCGATATTTGGGGCCGTGTAGAGGGCTTTGCTGTCATGATTCTTTTCATTATTCTCGGAATGATTATGAAGGCTGCGTGTATCAACATTGAGATGTACACTGCCGCAAACACAATCTACTGGGTAGGTAACAAATGTTCGATCCGCAGTGACGAGGCATGGGGATGAAAAAGTCAATGGCACGCTAACTCTTAAAAAAAAACAGGTCGGCCATATTGGTATGCAATACGTTATTCAAATCATATACGCCGACATGTCGACGCTGCGCAATCGAATCATCCTCTTTGGCTTGCTGAGCCTGCCCAGCATTGCTGCGACCTTTGGCGGTCCCAAGATTGCGGACCTCTTCTACACACACTCCAACTTTCGCTGGGCATTTGGCGCCTTTTGCATTATTCTGCCCGTCTTTGCGGCGCCTGTCGTGGCCATCTTCATTCTCAGCAAGCGCAAGGCCAAGGCCGAGGGGAAGCTGCCGGACAGGGTCAAGACGCGCTCCGCCCTCGAGTCGGTCAAGTACTACTTCGTCGAATTTGATGGTAAGTCTCCAAAGCAACCATAAGCGAGCTTTGCTCCTTGTATCATATTTCAATGCTAAATTGTGCAAATGTAATAGTTGTCGGCATGTTCCTCACCATCTTTGGCTGGAGTCTTCTGCTTCTCCCCTTCAACTTGGTCAATACAGCTCCCCATGGATGGAAGACTGGGTACATCATTGCCATGATTGTTCTTGGAGTTGTCCTTCTCGCACTTTTCGTCATTTGGGAAAGATACTTTGCTACGGTTCAGTACTTTCCTTTCAAGTACCTCAAGGACAGAACCATTCTCGGCGCATGCCTTCTCTATGGCTTCATGTTCTTGTCCATCTTCACGTGGGACACGTACTACTACTCCTACCTTATGGTTGTCAACAACCTAAGCATTGTCAATGCTAGCTACACCCTAAACGCCTTTTCGTTGATGTCTTCCTTCATCTCGCCCCTCACTGGAGTGTACGTACCAATACCGTACCGAAATACCCGCCACGTTTTCTAACATGCATTTTAGTTTAATCCGATACGTCGGTTACTTCAAGTGGCCCTCCATTGCCATGACGCCCTTTGCCGTTCTTGGCACCGCGCTGCTCATCTACTTCCGACACCCATCCTCCCACGTCGGCTACCTCGTCATGTGCCAGCTCTTCAACGGCCTGTACTCTGGTGTGTGGGCAATGACGGCCCAGCTCGCCATCATGGCCAGCGTCAGCCACCAGGAGATTGCCGTGGCGATTGCGCTCTTTGGCCTCTTTGGCTCCATCGGCGCCGCCGTCGGTCAGGCCATTGCCGGTGCCCTCTGGACCAACGTCCTGCCCTCGCAGCTCCTCAAGAACCTGCCCGACGAGCTCAAGAACCAGACCACGGCCATCTACAGCGACATTACCGTGCAGCTCGGCTTCCCGGTGGGCACCCCGGCGCGCGACGCCATTATCGCCTCGTACGGACATGTCCAGCGCCTCATGGTCATTGCTGGCTGTGCCTTTTTGCCGGTTTGCATCGCCTGCCTGTTCATGTGGAGGAACATCAACGTCAACACGGTTGATGCCAAGAACCGTCGCAAGCAAGCCAATGTTTTCTAAAAGCCTCGACTGCAAAATACATGACCAAAAATAGTAATGGCGTGCGGTTTGTGTGCATGCACAAGAAAAAGCAAAAAGACGGTACTTGCCGCATCGATGGATTCTTTTTATTCTTAGACGAGCGAATGTTTATGAAGGCAAATATGATGTAGTAATTTCAGCCATCTTTATACATTGAACTTAAGCTTGATATTTTAATTCAAACTATTATCATCAAGCGCGATGAAGCTGGAATTTACATGAAATGTACATCAAAGCACACCAAGGACTTGCTTAATCGCCAAAGTCCCGATGCATAATCGTGGCCAATTCAGCTTGACACATTTCGAGGGAAAAGTATTGCGTGTCCATTAGAAATAATATGTCGGTTTTAGACTTTGGCGTCTCTCGTGGCTGCGTTGGCGCTGCCGTTGGGCTCACCGACATGCTGATCTCCTGAGTGCTGGCGGCGGCTGAGACCAGTGGGTGCTGCGAGGCGCGACCCTGGCTGAGAGCACACGTATACCGCCGCGCTGATGTTGGGCTGAAATAGAGAAGTCTCTGGTCCAATGTAGTTAATATGTTGATTCAATGTAGAATTTTGCTGCCAAGGCACTGCGGACATGCTACATGTAGCATTGAGCGGTGGTGCATGGTAGCGTGTAAGTCGCCAGCTCGACGTGCTAGATTTCGGGTACGATGCTTTACAATCACAATCAAATTTTAAAATCAGTAGATGATTTGAGTCAACAGTGTATTGGTATTAATTTTGACTCTGAATTTTTAGACAGTCTATCTATGAGCTTGGCATTGTATGCCCCCAAAACATTCCAAAAAAAGAAAATAACATTCGACCAGGTCAATAAGCCCTTGGCATGCATCAAGTCCCAGATCATTACAACGCATTTGTTTTCAGTGCTGCAGATGGACCCCTTCATTATAGTACACCGTTTTTTGGACCCTTTACAGCATGGCAACGGCAGCAGCGAAACCAGCGACGGGGACAAAGTACTTGGCACCAGTGTTGGGCGCAGCGTTGGGCGAGGGCGAGGAGCCACTGCCGGTGGTCTTGCTGCCGCCCGAGCCGCTGGAGCCAGTGGCGCTGCCGCCACCGCCAGCGACGCCGCTCACGACGGAAGAGGATGCCGTGGCGAGGGTGGAGGAGACCTGGGAGACGGTGCTGGACAGGGAGGAGCCGACACCACCGGTGGTCGATGTGGGAGCGGTAGACAGGCCGGTGGACGAGCCGACGGACAAGTCGGAGCCGGTGGTGCTGGTGCCGGTGCTTGTGGGCAGGATGCTGGAGAGGATGTTGCTAGCGGAGCTGATGATGTCGCCGGCGGAGGAGGTCAGGCTGGGGACGGGGTTCTGCTCCTGCTGGGCGAGAACGGTGGCGGCAAGGCCGAGGAGGACTGCGGAGTACTTCATTATGACTTTTGGGGGTTGTGTGATTGGTTGATTATATGTGCAAGATTGTATAAAACGATTGTGGTTTGGTTGGTATTAGAATTGAACTGAGTTGAACTGAGTTGTAAGAGAACGACGTGAGATAGGAAGGAGAATTGGATAGGTTGGGAGGAAAAGGAAGGGGCTTTATAAATTGCAACTACAATGGGTGTACGTACGCATGGCGTATTTTGCCTTGCTTCTCTCTATCCCGCCATTTTTCCTATCCCTGGCACAATGAGCCAGTCGCGTTGACGCCAGGCAAAACGAAGAGCTGATCTGTTACTAGGCTAGGACACATTGTGGTCCCAGTGGCTGTTTGAACCAGAGCGTGGAACGAGATACACAGGAGGATCGGCATGTATGCGTACCACACCAGTCTTGCCGGCAACAAAACAAAGAAAAAAATGGAACACTGAGAACCCTTGTCAACTAGGATTGCTGGTTTCTTTTTCTCTCCTTTTTTTTGCTTACTCAATTGCTCCGGGAATATCGCCGGGAGCCGCGCAACCGTTGTTGGGTGTGTGTGTCTTCTTTCTCGGCTACTTTTGTATTTGACTGAATGAGGCAAGTCACTCTACCCATCACTTGTTGGCGGGTCGTTCCTAGAGCTGAGCACTGCAGAATGAAGCAGTGCATGTCACTACTACAGGCTAGTTAACTTTTGCGAGCTAGCTCACAGCGGTCGCCAAGTTTGAGGTTCTATGAAAGCTAGCCTCCGGGGCTTCTTGTGCCCGCCACCGATCGATTCGTTACAACCCAAGGTGCCTAGGGTGCCTGGCCGTTGTAAGTCTTGGGCCACGGGTGACTTGTCTCTGGTCTCGTGGCAATGCTTAAATTAATCGGTGAAGGCTTGTCTCAGTGTATCCAAATTGTCTCACAACATTGAGACTGCTGCTGCTCATAATAAGGTAACCCTGAATATCCAGAGGCATCCCAAGCACCCTCGAAAAAACGATATGAACAACAGGCCTATCCCGCACTGCAAAAAGATAAGACAGTGGCGACAGCTTGCGAAGTGACGTTTCATGTCCCCACCCACGCCTCCATTTTCAATCCGCTGAGGCAGCGGCGGTTTTCGCCGGGCCAACGTACAATTGCAGGCGGCAAGTGGCTGTAGTAATCTATTCTTATCACTTTTAAATGGGCTATTGTGGGTAAGTTGACCTGGTCTGTTGGCAGAATCAAGCTTTTGTTTATCATGACACATTAAGCGGAGCGAAGTGCGTTGTGTCGTCATGATTACAGCCAAAGACGAATAAAGCAGCGCATATTGTAACAGATTTATTAAACCTTGCAATCAAAGGCTCCATTTGGCAACTGGTAAATTACCAAACTGACAACCGAGATGAATTCCGGCGCAGTGTCCAGGTGGTTCCTTTGCTAAGGTTTGATAGTCTGGCGGCAAGGGTACACGATTAGCCTGAATTGGCCAGTGCAACGGCTGATCTGATCCTGTCCGTGTACGGAGTACGGAGTAGCGTCGTGGCAAGCTGGGTATCTCCAATGAACACCAGCAAAGAACAGTTGTTGGTTTCTTTGCATTCCTCCCTCTACCTTTGAGCAATAACGGTGGCAAAAAATGCATCGCCATCTAGATAACTTGACCGTTATTTTTTTAGTCGCTGTAAGGAGTTATCTAAGTGGCATTATGCTGGGGTCCATCCAAGCTAATGAAGCTGCCTTCGCATGCTCATATTAATGGAAGACATGTCCGATGCAACGCAATTGGAGTCTCAGGCTAACGCTCGGTGTATCAATGCACTATATCATGTTTAATATCGGGAACCTCTTCCTTGTAGAATGATTTGTTTTTGTTTTTTCTTGTGTCGTTGCAACCCCCCACGCTGGATGACGGCCAGTTATAGCAGAGGCATATTGTAGTGCTTGAGCTTTGCCTCCTTGGTACCACCGAAAATATCCCCGTGCTATGCCCCTGAAGCGTTTTCCTGCTTCAGGCGTACTGGTACAGTGGGGGGGACAAAAGTCACTCACTGTAGGCTTATCATTTCCGTTCTAGTAGCCGGCTTGGGACGATGGTGTGATCTTTGACTCGGATTGGCATGCTTGAGTCGATCGTCCTCCACTTTTGACGAGTGCACTGCCACCCGTCCCCCAGTCTAGAACAAAGGTACAAGTGGCGACAACAGGGAGATGCAAATGAGGATCACTAGCGAACCTAGCACCTGGAAATGAATATCAAGGAGGCATTACAAGAAAAGGGGGGACGATCACTAAAAAATCGATTGCATTAAAATTTCAGTTCGTTTCATCTTGCATATATAAAAATAGAAACTTGAGTAAATTTCCTTCCATCCACTCGCGTAGTCGTAGCTGGTATATTGTTAGTATGGCACGCATATCGTGACACACGTGTGAGCACACTTTAAATGGCAATGCATTGTCGCCTGATAGCCTCAGCCAACTCAATATCAGAGCATTAAAATTAAAAAATATATACAAAGAAAAAATAAAACTTTTTTTTTGGAAATCAATTTGGCATTGTTTCTCCCTTTTCACACTTGTTCTCAGCGTCGCGGCGCATCACCAGAGAGTTCATAGTACACGTTACCCGGGAGCTCAGCCGGCGGCGGACTCGCCGGCTTCACGGCGTAATAGCCAGGCGGCGCATGGCCATGCTGGTATTGATGATGCGGCAGCGGTGGTGGCGACAGCCCGGCAGCTAAATACGTGTCCTGCTCCTTCTTGGCGGCGGCAGCGGCGCGCCTCCGACGAATCAACCAGAAGATGAAGAGGCCGAGGACCACGAGCCCAGCCCCGATACCCGCGGCCATGCCGGCAATGGCTGTGGGCTGCATGCCCTGCTTCTCACTGACACTTGTGTCTGAAGCTGATGCTGCAGCTGATGTCGTAGTCGATGGTGCCATTGCTGTCGTAGTCGTTGTCGTCGTCGTTTTTGACGCAGCCGATGAAGAAGAAGATGAAGTCGGCGGGTCCTCGACAGTCACTGTCGTCGTCGAAGTCACATACGTTGTATATGGAACCGTTCCTCTGCCACCAATATTACTACTGCCACTGCTGCTGCTGCTGCTGCTGCTGCTACCTGTCCACGTTGCCGCCATCCCACGAATAAAGGCCGATGCATCGTCGTCATCGTCGCTCAATCGTGCCGGCCGCAGTGCCGCGTCTGGACATGTCGACACCCCGCACGGGTTGACGGCGCAGCAGCCTGCAAACGGCGGCGCCGTACCGGGGGTGCACGCGTACCACTTCGTAGCCAGATCGTTGCCCTTGAGGCAGGCCTGCTTCGGGACCGCAGCTTCGGGGGTGCGGTCAAACGTCATGGGCCGGAGCTTGTCGATGGGACAGAGGCTATCATCGGTCAGAACGGGGTTGATGGTACAGCAGCCGAGAAAGGCCGTGAGGTTGGTGTAGAGGTCACCGCCCTTGTTGCATTTCAGGCCAAAGGCGTTTGAGCCTGCCATCGTTTTAGCAAGGTTCCTTTTGAACGGTTTGTCGTGTCTTGATACTGAGAAAGAAGCCCGTTTGCATGATGTTGTAAGACGGTTTAGAAGAGACTCGACGTCCGTGGTCGCCATCGTGATCAAGGTCGTTTTGCCACGAGGGCAGGGACCCTGACGGGGGACTGTGTCATGCCGAACGTGTTGAATGTTCTGTGAACAAAGGATGAAAGAAAGGAAAAATCTTGGTTCGCTGCTTCCGACATCCGTGGTCGGTGCATGAGACTGGGAATGCACCAGTAGTCTTTGTTGGTGGGTGTGGACAGTGCGTATAGGCCACTCCGAGTGTGTTTGCTTCACAGGAGACTGGGTAGTGGAATCGAATCAAAGTGATTTGTTGAATTGGGATAAAATTAGATGATAGAGCAGATGCTGTGGCGTGACGATGACAATACACCATGAGCTTGTATTCATCGTACAAGTCTAAACGAGTTTCGCCAAGACTCTCTCAACTAACCCTATAGTAACAAGGCGTGGCGAACGCTTCACTGTTAGACGCCAAAATAATAATAATGAGTCATCGCAGCGGCCAGGGTTAACGACGACTGTTCTAAGGAATCATTTGAGAGGTAAACGAATAAAAAAGGCTGAAATACTTCAGCAACTAGTTGACTTAGTTTCGGTCTGTTGTAAGCTATGTAACTATGTTTTCGACAGCTAGCTACGTACCGAAGTCGAGCTTCCCCCTTCAGTGCTAATTTGTTTCAGAGACAAACGGAGCCCGGCAAAATATAAGCCCGAAGCTGGCACTGTTGACATATGGGGTTTTTGGGATTCCAAGGCATTCGTTCACTTCTTTTCTTGCCCATGGGCTAACAAAACCCTTGGTGACGGCCCGTCGCCAACCTGATGGGTCGATTTCCTGCGGTCGATTTCTGAGATCTTAGCGGACAAGAATCGGCACTATACCGTTTGTGGGGGAGTAAGAACTCAGCTTTATCGCTGCATGCAGACAAAGTTTCCTTCTACATGTGTTGGTATTCACCGGAAATGGATGCTACATGGCTCGTGGAGCCCAAACATAAAATACGCCAGATCTGCCCTCAATCGGAGCAATAACATTTGTTGAATTACAAACAACCCGATCTCTTAGCTTATTCGTTTTGCTCTCTTTTCTACTTACTACTGTGGGACCATTCTCTCTGCAAATGGCCGTTGAGACGAATCTCGAGGCAAAGCCTCCTGACGAAGCTTTCGGCCATCTTCGAACTGCCAAGTCAAGTTTACGCCTAAATCAAATCGAAAAGATTAGGGCGAATGGAGTGGGAGAGCTCGTTGCCCTGCCGCAGCTGGTCGTTTGCGGGGACCAGTCTGCGGGGAAGAGTTCTGTCCTAGAAGGCATTACGCGAATTCCGTTCCCCAGACAAGAAGGCCTCTGTACAAGATTTCCTACGGAGATAATTCTTCGACATACTACGGCAAACTTGACTACAATTACCGCCAGCATACGGCCACATGCTTCGCGCTCCGAAAAGGCCCAGGAGACGCTTCTGTCCTACCGCAAAGTCGTCCAAGACATGGCTCAGCTACCATCCATCACGCAGGAAGTGTCGAAGCTGATGAATATTCGGGGATACACTGAGGAGAACGACAGTATTTCCTTCGCGCCGGATGCTCTGCGCATTGAGATGAGTGGACCAATTGGCCTCCATCTCAGCGTCGTAGACTTACCCGGATTGATATCAGTCGCAAATGAAGAGCAGAGCGAAGAGGACGTCGATGCAGTGTACGAAATGGTGAATACGTATTTGCAAAGTTCGCGCACAATCATTTGTACTGTCCTCCAAGCGAGCAACGACATGGCCAACCAAGCAGTCATAAAACTCGCACGCAAGCATGATCCAGATGGCCGACGCACTGTCGGTATTATCACAAAGCCCGATCTCATAAACGAAGGAGCGGAATCCCGTATTGCCCTGGTTGCAAGGAACGAGGACACGATCAAGCTCAAATTAGGCTTCTTCCTTCTTAAAAATCCAAGCCCGGTGGAGCTTGAAGCTGACATCTCTGTTGAGACGCGTTCAAGACGTGAGTTGCAGTTCTTTGCAAGCCCAGCTTGGAAACGTCAGAATCTGGACGTGGATCGTGTCGGGGCAGACAAGCTGCGCACATTTTTGCAAGACCTTCTTGACAAGCACATTGAAAGAGAATTGCCAAAGGTGCTGTGTGAAATCGAAAAGACCTTGAACGTGAAGGAGAAGGAACTCATGGCTCTGGGCAGTGCGCGCCCAACCGTGGGTGACATCCGCGCTTTTATCACGGGTAAAAGCATGGAATTCTCGCAAGTTCTCGACGCTGCACTGCTTGGAAACTACGACAGCATAAAGTCTTTATTTCTTTCACATGATAATTGCCGACTCCGGGCACGCATTCAGCAGCTGAACAGCGAATTTGCCCAAGAAATGCGATTGCATGGGCAGCAGCGGAAAATTGGCTCCGCTTCACCGTCGTCCAATTCGGACGATGAGTCAACTGATGACACCGATCAGCTCATTGTGAGCAGGGCAGAAATGATGGAATGGGTAAAAGAGGTTCGTTCAAGGGTATTAGTCGACTGCTGTTGCGCCATGTATTCTGATCATTGTGTAGGTATACGTTCGCACACGAGGGCGAGAACTGCCAGGTAATTCCAATTCGGCATTGCTATCTGAGCTGTTCTATGAGCAGTCTAAAAGATGGCATGGTATCGGAAATGACCACATTGAAAGCATACTAGCCGTAGTCTCGGAGTGGGTTGAACATGTGGTCTCAAGTCTTCTTGCTGAGGACCACCTGCAGTCCGAGATTCGCCGAATACTCACGGCTGCACTCGAGACAGCCAAGCAGCTTGCTTTGAAGGAACTCGACAAGTTGATTTCCGATGAGCGAAGAAGTCCTCTGACCTATAATCACTACTATACTGACAATGTTCAGAAGGCTAGATTGGACGGACAGAGGGCTGCAGTGAGAAAGGCCATTGCTCAGGTTACCGACGAAGATCACCATGGGAGACTTCACATCAGCAACCTCGCTGAAGATATTGAGAGGTTCATTGCCGCTATTCAGTCGAGAATCATAGTCGATATGGATGAGTCGGCTTGCGAAGACGCGCTTACGCAACTCGAGGCATATTATAAGGTGCGTTTTCTAGCATCACTCGCTAATGTATGATTTTAGGCTGACAGCGTCCCATACAGGTTTCAATGAAGACATTTGTTGATAATGTTGCAAGACAAGTGATTGAGCGCCATGTTGTGTGGTCTCTGCCACAAGCCTTTTCGCCGCGTTCAGTTGCCAGCCTCTCCGACGAAGACCTTTGGAGGATTGGATCGGAGCCTGAAGCACAAAGCTCTCGTCGAAGCAAGCTAACTACGGAGACTAAGGAGCTGCGCAGAAGCCTTTTTGATTTACAGGCGGTGCTGTGAGTGTTGCAGATAGTCCTCTTTTACCAATTTTTTGCTCCTGTTTTGTTTTTGTCTTGTCCGCAATGAGCTGAGCGGTGTCATCAGTTGACTCATCTTCGGAATAGGGCCATGGTGAAGGCTCCGGTATCAGCCCCCTCGACGCTGGTTTTCTCCCATGTGGTTTTCCCAGTGTTTTTACGCGAATGTGGAGGGATATGAATAGTTTTCACCCAGACAGTTTTAGTAAACAAATGAAAAAAGCTATTGCAGCTAAATTTTAAGCATCGTACAACTTGAGAAGATGGCCTGCCTGCGCTTGGTGGCTCTTTCCGTTATACTCTTTGTAATTTTGCTTGAAAAAAATGGCCGCACTGTTACTGACACTAGCTACAGATAAAGTTCAAGCGCAGGTATACAGCGTCAAAGGACCGCAACTCTCATAAACAGCTGATAGAAGAAAAGTGAGCAGTGGCAACCCTCACAGTATTCATCTAGTCTAAATTATTACCTCTATAGTTTGCTATTATATGTTTTATTCTTCCTAATCTCTCAAAAAGTTGAGAAAGACTCTGGCAATAGCCACACCATCATGCTCCTTGGCAACTCGGGCCATGGCCTCGGTGTACTGCTCGTCGGTAAATAGTCCCGACTTGTGACGGTTGAAGAGAATCTCAGTCTCAATTTCCTGTGAAAACTCAGGGTGCCCTTGAACGGCAATGTACTGGCCGGGGACATACATGGCCTGGACGGCACAAATCTCGTTTCCACCAAGAGCAACAGCGCCAGCGGGGTATTCGGGGACGATGTCGGTATGCATTTGGTGAATGCGCTAATGATTCAGTCAGCATGATTATACAATTACAAAAAGGAAAAAAATAAGAGAAAAGAAAAGAGAAAAATATCGTACCATCTTTTCTAACCCAAAGACCTTTTTCCCCTCAGGCGTCAAGTCCACCTCGGTAACCGCCAGCTCCCAACCCTTGGGGTTGCGTCCCACGCTGGCGCCGAGCGCACGACTCAGAATCTGGTGGCCAAAGCAGATGCCGACGATGCGGACCCTGTTGGTCGCGAGGGCGGCCTGTGTATACTCGACGAGCTTGAGGATCCACGCATCATTGTCAAACGAGTTGTGTTTCGATCCGGTAATCAGAATGGCATCGACGTCGTCGAGGGAAGGGTAGGCGTCGAGGTCGTGGACAATGTCGTGGCCGGAGAGGGCGAGCTCGTCCGTGAGGGTCTTGGGGGGCGTAGAGGTGTCGCAGGCGGCCTGGAGGAGGGCTGTGAAGACGCCGCGGTAGCCACCGAGGCGCTCGTTGGTCTTGGGCTGTGGTGTGTCGGCCTCGAGGATGGCGAGCCGGAGGGGTCCGGGGGAGCGAGAGGGAGACATTTTGGCGCTGTGGTATCTTGGTGACTCGGAAAGCAATTCGTTGGGAACAGACGCGGTAGATAGATGTGAATTCGTCGGAGAGAAGAATGCAGGGAAGAAAAAGCTAGGCCAAGGTGGAGGAAGGAAGGAGGAGAAGAAGGGCGTGCACGACTTGATATGTCCGGGGGTCCGTAGGGTAGGAGGGGCCGATTGCGGGATGGCGGCACGGCGCCGGGATTTGGTAGCGCGGCTAAATGATGCAAGATGGGGTTGAGGCGGGTTGACGCACCGGAGGTTGCAATGCATGAAAATGTCAATTTTATTTACAATTTTATTTATAAGAAATATTCTTGGGGTTTTTTAATTTTTGGAATCCCCTGCTGCTTGATGGTCTGTGGACGGGCGATAAGCTTCGAGGCCCGGACCTTTGGTGGTTAGCCATGTCTGAGAGCAGGCTGAGAGTGGGTGGCAGCGCGGACCGCCGTTTGGCTTGCTAATAACCGCCGCATTGTTACAATCAACACAAACACAGGTCACACTTGCATCCAGTCCGCTTAACAATGGTGATGGATGGCGTATCGAATTGCCAGCATTGTGAACAATGTCGCTCTCCTGCAACTGTCCACTACAGTGCGTGTATATGGCCAGGTTACGGGCGGCAAACGCTCAAAGTGTTGAAAGCCGAGAGCTGCAATAGAGTTATAAACAGGAGCAGTAGGTTCGAATTATTAATTAAAGATTGGCATCCATAACCGAGCGATTCGGAGATGGCCGAAAACATGCAGCGTGACAGGCCCTGCATTAGTATGGCTGTACTTTGGACGACACATGCATATGCTGCAGTAATTGCAGTAAGAGATGCAGCCACAGGGTCGTTATTCCTTACTTTCTATATAATTTTACAGATTTATCTACTGCCTACTTGGTCTACTCGGCTCCGTGCTTGCTACAGTGCACGTTGGCACTGTATTATATATAAATTAGAATCACAAAAGCCCCTTTTATTTGTGAGAAAAACGATTATTCATAATCCATAATTCAAATAAAACGCATAAATTCTTTTTGTTTCTCTTCCTCAGCAAACATCATCTTGTTGCTGGTGCCTCTCCCACCTTTGCCACAAATGGCGTCTACGCCGACTGATCTACTTGCAAAAAATTAGAAAAATAAGAAAAATAAGTATAAAATTATTTGCCAAAATATTCATATAAGGGGCATTAATGAGGGCCAAGAGACGCTACACTCACCCTGTCACCACAGACAGTCCCCCACCAAAATCTACAGTGGCATTTACAGCGGCCTTTGCAGCGCCCAACAGCTGACCGTCGCCATCGCCGCCACTAATTTGGGCCCTGCACAGCTGGAATGCCCTGTCGTTCACACTAAAATAAAAACTTCCGAGCCTGCTTGTCTGTTTGATTTGCGCGACAATCGTCAGCTTCAATTTTACCGCCTCAACGCCACACGGCAGTGACTGCATCAGCTTTCAGCATAGCCTGGCCCGTTATTGGTGACTGAGCCAGATGCAACTGCCAGTCTCTCCCGCATTTTAGCAATCAGGTGGCTTATTCTCACCAATCCCAGCTACATTGCTTCTGCGTTTGTATGACAAGTCAGAAAAGAGACGGAAGCAGATGCGGCCTGGGCAGGCTTTTGTATACTTAATACGCCATCCTCTCTCAGGCGTCCGTCGTCCTCATATTCATCCTTGCTTGAGATCATCAGTGTACTCAAAAGTAGCAACCATGTCTTCATACCGGCCCTCTCTCAAGACCTTCTTGGCAACAGCAAAGGATGCGTTGGCTGCAGCACCCAAGCCACGGCAGCTTACATTCGTTGTGGGTAACGAATCTGCAGGTAAGGTTGCTCAACTGCCATGGAACCTGCATACAACTCCCAGTATCATGGCTGAGATGACTCTTTCGTAAAAATAATAACAATGAAGTGAAAATACTAATCCCTGGCCAGACCTTGACTCTCTCTGCTCTGCCGTCGTCGCCGCCTTTATCCGCTCCCACACGGCGCCGGACCGCGTCCACATCCCCCTCTCCAACCTCCCCCGCGCGGACCTGGATCTGCGAAGTGAACTCGGCCCCATCCTCGACAGGGCCGGCCTCGTCACCGCGGACCTCATCACCCTCTCTGACCTGCCGGCGGACCTCGACCCCAGCGACACGGAGTGGTTCCTCGTCGACCACAACTATCTCACGGGTCCTCTGAAAAAGTATGAGAGCCGCGTCATTGGCTGCATCGACCACCACGTCGATGAGGGCGCCGTCTCCCCGCAAGCCGCAACCCGCGTCATTGAGACGTGCGGGAGCTGCATGAGCCTCGTCGTTGACACCTTTGCCAACGACTGGCGGCGCATCCTCCACCAGAGCAAATCACACGACGGGAACAATGCCGCCGTATACACACAGCTTGCGCAGATTGCCATTGCGCCCATCCTCATCGACACCATCAACCTCACCGCACAGGCCAAGATTCAGCCCAAGGACCTCTCATCGGCCAAGCTCCTCGAAACAGAATTCATGGCCGGCGGCGGCGGTAACAATGATGCAGCAGCTGCAGCAGCGGTGGTGGCCTTTGACCAGACGGCGTACTACGACGCCATCACCGCCGCCAAGGAGGACCTGTCGCGCCTCACCCTCCGCGACGTGCTCCGCAAGGACTACAAGGAGTGGGAGGAGGGCGGCATCAAGCTCGGCATCAGCTGCGTCGTGCAGGACCTCGACTTCCTCCTCCACAAGGCGGCGTCAAAAGATAAAGGCAGCAGCGGACAAGACGTGCTGCTGTCCGAGATGCACGCGTGGGCGCAGGAGCAGACGCTCGACATTGTCGCCGTCATGACCACGTCCAACACCCCCGAGGGCGAGTTTCAGCGCTACCTCCTCGTATGGGGCGTCACCGGCGCGAGCGCATCCGCCGTGAAGCGCTTCAAAGAAGATGCCACGGGGAAGCTGCGCCTCAACGGGTGGAAGGACGGCGTGCTGGACGAGACAGGGTCGAGGTATGCGTGGAGGCAAATGGCGCTGGATGCGAGCAGGAAGCAGGTGGCGCCGCTGCTGCGCGATGCTATGAAGTGGGCGGGTGCCAACTTGTAGATGTGCGACTGTCCAAAACATTTAGAATAGTAATGCTTTTTTGGAAATTTTTTTTTTGGAGAGGCTTTATCTGATGTTCATTTTCATAGCAAATAGAGTAGAGAAAAAAAAAAGTACAAAATGATAAACTGAGAGAATTCATGTACGGGTAGAGTCCATGTCCGTCTATTCTATGATTGATTTTAGTTCCTATTGTTACACAATACATGTTACATGTTATACAGAGTGGTATTATAATACAGAGACGCCCTTCACCGGGTCTATGCCTCAAATCCCCTCCGCACTTCCGCATCCAGCGCCTCGTGTCGCTCCCTTCTCGCCTCCTCCGTCAACAGCCCCTTGTGTATGCTCTCCACATCGCCCAGCATGGTCACAAACTCGCGATGCTTCAGCTTCCGCTGCTCCAGGGTGCTCATCTCGCTCGCCGCCGGCGGCCGGTGCAGCAGCTCCTCCGCCGCCGGGTCCGCCACCAGGATGCACCTCCGCAGCGTCTCGTACAGCGTGCCCGTCGGCAGGACCGCCGGCTCCTCGCGGCCCATCTCCAGGTACAGCCAGCGCAGCGCCTCGGTGCACAGCCTGGCGTCGCCCGTCGCCGCCACCGTCGCGTACGCGAGCTCGTACAGCTCCTTGCTCCGCGCCTGCTGGAAGCGCGGCGGCATGCGAAAGGCCTCCCAGAAGCGGTCCCAGTCCTGGCGGCGCGCGTAGGCCACCATGAGACGGCGCACCTGGTCGTTGCTCGGCGGGATGCGCCGCTCGGTGAGGAGGAACTCAATGTTGGCCTGGGAGCGCTGCAGCTCGGGCCCGTGGGCGGGCGACGTGACCATGGATTCGATGAGGGTGATGAGGATGTCGCCCGAGAGAAGCGCAATGCCGCGCTCTTCGGCGGTGAGTAGCAGCTGATCGACGAGCTTGATGCGCGCAGAGGCCGTTTCGGGGCCGTGCGGTCCGGCTTGGAAGATGTGGCGGATCAGGTTGACGACGTCCTCTGCCGCTAATGGCGCCCCGGATGCCTGCACATCATTGACATGAGTCGTTACAGAATCAATATTTAAATGCGTTGGTTGGTCTTGAGCAGAGTCGGTCGGTGCCGTCTGCGTCGTCATGCGCCGAGCGCTGGTCGAAAAGTATCGTCGCTGTGACGCTTCCTCCAAGGCCTGCCACTGCTTTGCCGAGTTGTCATGGTTTGCAGGCAGCTGCAACCTGGCAGAGACTTGCGCCTCGAGCTCTTCTGCGGCTAGAGCCGGCTGGCCGTGGACCTGTCTGTTATCCCTTATGCTTCTCTTTAGAATGCCTTGCCATAGCGTCTCCAAGTCGAGCTCCTGTCGCCTGGCCTCCGTCATGCATTGGACGACGATTGTCGTGCCGGCCGCCGCCGCATTAAAGCCAGCCATGCGCCCCGTATCATCAAAGCTTGCATCCGCATCCGAGACACCGTCATCAGTGTTGAAGCTGACGCAAATCCAGCCCGTCGAGACACCGTTGTCGCCACCCGGTATGATTGTTGCGTTTGTTCCCATTAGCTTCGCCTTTTTGCGCAGCCGGCGCAGTTTCGTCCGCAGCTCGCCGGCTCCAATCAGACCATCGGCCTTGGCGTCAAACTTGTGCTGTTTTCGAATCCAGCGCACAAAGCGACCAGCCGAGACGTGAAGATGCTTCTCGCTGCGTGCCGTGCCAAACACCATGATCAGGTTGGGCCCGAGTGCTGCGTGGGGGTCGAGCTCCCGCAGGTCAAAGACTGAGAGATCATCCAAGCCCATGTCTTCGAATACGTATTTCAGCAACGGTTCCAGGACGGGAGGCGCTCCGTCTGGGGCAGCGGGAAGCGTCTGCTGGTGCTGGTTCGGGATGTGCCGAGGAGCCTCTTCTTCCAGGAACCACGGTGTTTCTTCATCTTCAGATTGTTTGGTCTCGGCCGTCTCAGTTTCAACAGGCCTGTTTGCCGTGTCCTCGATTCGGAGACGTTTGGAGGTCGCCAGGCTTCGGTGCTGTACCTGCAGTGCGGAACTAGGCCTGTGCTGTAGGCGTGCTGTGGATGCCACTATTCCAGGGCGCCCAGCAGCCAGGACAGCCTGAAAGAGACTGCTTCGACAGCTTCGACAGCTCAAGCTCGCAATCGCAGGCCGCGCAATCATTTTGACGGCACCGCAAGTGGATAGCTAGGCTCTGTGAATGATTTGGATATCAATCCAGAGCTCTTTAAAATTTAAGCCACCGGCAAACTAAAAGTAATTTAGCTTGGCGGCCAGGTCAGGTCTTCCTGTCACTGAGTGGAGCGCAACGACAGGAGAAAAATTGTCGCACGTGACAGATCAGGGGAGGCGGGCCTCTGGCGCAAAAAATTCTGGAGCTACTCAGTGCAACGCTTCCTCTTGGAATATTCTGTCATCCGCGAGGCAAGCTGTGTTGGGGAGCAATTTGTATTTCATCGACTTTTTCTGTTGTATACTTTCTTTTCTTTGATCAATGTTTTAATCCCTCCTTTCTGTGAATTTGCGAACCCGCGACAAGCACACTCGGTCATAGCCAGCGCAGTCCCTCACATACAGCTCCCTCACAATGCTCTCTCGACAGACACGCTGCGGCGTTTCCGTCACTCGAGCAGCGGCATTCAGCCATGCACGACCCCAATTACGATTACTACCCATACAGCCAACTACTCATAACATAGCCAGACGCCATGTCGCCACCAGACCACCTGGCCACTGGCGCATACAAAGAACGGAGATTGGCATCCACCGATCGCAACACCGAGCTCTCGCGACAGCCGTGGATGACTTCAGACTCGACGAATCACTATACGGCAGCCTCCCACCATCCTCAATGTCACCGTTCCCATCACCGATGCGGCCCTACGACTTGAACCCGTTCGACCCATCCTCTCCTCTCACGATACCGGAGGCACCAGCGGTTGCCCCTGTTCAGACCAAGGTCAGCCCACATGGCATCCCCGGCGAGGCAGATGACATGCTTCTTGTCTTTGATGCTTGCATCAGAGTCGGAAAGCTTGACCGTGCTGCCCTCGTCCTGAAGCGTATGCAGCTTTTTCAGACCGTCTCCCCCGAGGAGCGTATCCTTTTGCATAATCAATATCTGCGGGCATCACTCGGCCAACTACGATCCAATCCAGACAGACGCCAAGCCGAGCAACTCCACAAATTCTACGAGATGAATATTCGCAACAAGGGGCTACCCCAGACAGCGGAGACGGTGGCCTGTATGCTCAAGGCATCCATCTTGTCTGAGCGAGGCGCGCGTCTTACTCGCCTCATCACGCGATATATGGGAATGGCCCCTGGTGAATCCGGCCTTCGTGTTTTGAGCATGGCTGAGATTCTGAGTGATCAAGATCTTGCCATCATCACAGCCCAGTGCCCTACATACAATTACTCTGCCGAGCCTGAATTCGACGACTTCACCGAGCTGGAATCCACAAGCGAGGCGCCATTGGCCGCAGAGGTAGCAGATGCGACAATTTCTCCCGCAATTGCCGGAATCACACCCGAGCTCGTACCGACGCCACAGCGCGGTGACGGACTGACTGCCCTGAAGGACGGCCTGAAGCTCATCTCGAACCTGGAGCAAGTTGACGCATCGAATCTCTCCGCCGACGACTTGCAAAGCTTGCAGCTGCAGCTTGAACGCGACTCCATCAGTGCCGCCATTACCAAATGGCGACAAGCGAACAAGAACCTCCAAAAGATGGGTATCACGACGGCGCTCAATGGCCCCGCGAAAGAGGGTTCTCTTTCGAGCTACATGGCCTCATGGCTCACTTCCATGGAAGCACATATCAAGAACGAGATTGCGCAGGTGGAGCTCTCCGAAACAAAGGATTTCAAATCTGAACGCGATATCGAGCGATGCCTTTACGGACCCTTGATTCGACAAGCCGATCCTGCCAGACTGGCCGCAGTGACTATTCTTAGTGCTTTGAATGTTGGCACTCTCCTCGGAGTAGACAAGGGTATTGCCATTCAGAAGCTCGTCAATACAGTAGCCAAGCTTGCACAGGAGGACATACAGCAGCAGAAACAAGAGAAACGGGTCGAGCGACGCCGCAAAGTAACATACGACGCTTCCAAGGCCCAGCCAGCGGATCTTGCTGCCCAACCTACAATCACAGAAAATCTAGAGGCAGAGAAGCGCGTCCAAGAATCTGCCCGTCAGCCCTGGTCGGTTCAAATCAAGGCTCAGGTTGGTGCCATTCTCGTCAAAGCCTTGATCGAGTCTGCCAAAGTCAAAGTTGTGACGAAGCATCCTTCTACCGGAGAGCTGGTCAGCCAGTATCAACCAGCCTTTAGCCATGTTCAACAGCCACGAAAGGGCAGGAAGATTGGCCTGCTCATTATGCACAACTCCATCATCGAGCAATTGAAGCAAGAGCCCGTCGGTGACTTTATTGCCAAACACCTTCCCATGATTGTGGAGCCGAAGCCGTGGAAGAGTTTCAACGACGGAGGCTTTCTTGAGAGCAAGACGAGTGTAATCCGCGTTCAGCCGGGGAATATTGAACAAAGACTCTACGCCAAGGCTGCTATCAAATGTGGCGACATGAAACAAGTCTTCAAGGGTCTGGATGTACTCGGCAAGACGGCGTGGCAGGTCAACGGCGATGTTTTGGGTGTCATGATGGAAGCCTGGAACTCGGGTGACGCAATTGCCAACATGCCGGCTTTGAAGCCAAAGTTTGATATTCCAGTCGAGCCTGATTCGGCTGCCAACCCTGCTCTGCACAAGAAGTGGATTCGTGATGTCAAGGCCATTGAAAACGAGCGCTCTGGTCTGCACTCACAACGATGCTACATGAACCTGCAGCTAGAGATTGCCCGCGCATTCCGAAACCAGACAATCTACTTTCCCCACAACGTCGACTACCGCGGGCGTGCATACCCAATGCCAACTTACTTGAACCACATGGGCGCCGACCACGCACGCGCCGTGCTCCGATTTGCAGAAGGCAAGCCACTTGGCGATGCTGGCCTGCGATGGCTGAAGATTCATCTTGCCAATGTGTACGGTCTGGACAAGGCTAGCTTTGGCGAGCGCGAAGCCTTCTCCAATGACAATATCGATAAGATTGTTGACTCCGCGACAAACCCTCTTGGCGGAAGCCGTTGGTGGCTCAACGCCGAAGACCCTTGGCAGTGCCTTGCAGCTTGCTTTGAGCTCAAAGGAGCGCTTGAGCTTGATGATCCTACGACATACCTCTCGCGTCTTCCCATTCAACAGGATGGCACTTGCAATGGTTTGCAGCACTACGCAGCGCTGGGTGGTGACACTTGGGGTGCGAAGCAGGTCAATTTGGAACCAGGTGACCGTCCTGCCGATGTCTATTCTGCGGTCGCCGATCTTGTCAAGGAGGCCATCGCCAAAGATGCGGCTGCGAATAACAAGTTTGGTGTGGTGCTCACAGGCAAGATTACCCGCAAAGTTGTAAAGCAGACTGTCATGACAAACGTGTATGGCGTGACTTTTGCGGGTGCCAAGAAGCAGGTATGCAAGCAAATCGATGCCTTGTATCCTGACTTGGGCAAGGAGTGTGGTATTCCCAACTTGATGCTCTCGACATACATTGCTCGCCATGTTTTCACGGCTCTGGCTACCATGTTCCGCGGTGCACACGACATTCAATACTGGCTGGGTGAGATTGGCGGTCGTGTCTGCCGTGCACTGACTCCAGCCCAGCTTCAGCACATTGCCGACGAATATGCTAATGGCTCCGCCGCTACCAAGAAGGGCAGGACCGTCAAGGCAGCGCAAAAGGGAAAGAAGGGATTCGATGACTTGACCAAGCAGTTCCGGTCTACCGTTGTTTGGACTACGCCTTTGCGGATGCCTGTTGCACAGCCGTACCGCAAGACAAACGCCAAGGAAATCCGCACCTGTCTGCAGGCTCTCGCATATCATTCTAGCGATTCTACCGACCCGGTCAACCGAAGAAAGCAACTGCAGGGCTTCCCGCCCAACTTCATCCACTCGTTGGACGCAAGCCACATGCTGCTTTCTGCACTCGAGTGCAACGAACGCGGCCTCACTTTCGCAGCCGTTCACGACTCTTTCTGGACGCATGCCGCAGATGTGGATGTGATGAATGGCGTTATCCGAGACTCGTTTGTCAATATTCATGAGGAAGATGTCATTGGACGCCTGGCTGCCGAGTTTAAAACGAGGCACCATGGATCGTTGTACTTGTCTCACATTGATGCTGAATCGCCAGTCGCGAAAAAGATCAAGGCGCTCAGGAAGAAGAGCAACCTCTTCCCACAAGAGGAGCTTCTTTTGGAGCACAAGCGCAACTCCCTACGTCTTTCAGGCAATCCTTGGGATCTGGAGGCAGCTAAGAAAATCGTCACCCCTGCCGCCGTGTACGAGGACATGGCTGCTTCTGAACCGGATGTCGATATCGCTGAAGACGCACGTCACATGGGCTTGGGTGAAATTTCAGCCGAGGATGCCATTGCTGACAAGATTGAGAATAAAGAGGCGCTCGAGGCGGTCAACTCGAGCGTGGAAGACGAATTAATGCGATCGGCATCGCTACTAAAGGAGATGGAGAAGTCGGCCTTTGAGAACGCCGCCCTACACGACCGTCCTGCGCGGAAAACAACAGCATCAACCAAGAAGCGCGCGCCAGTTCCTGTCTGGCTACCGCTGACCATTCCCGATATTCCTCAAAAGGGCGATTTTGACGTCAGCCGTCTGCGAGGAAGCAAATACTTCTTTTCTTGAACCATTTTTTTTCATCAAACATTATACAACATTTAAAAAACGAATTACTTGTAAGACTACAGAATGGGGACAATACGGCAGGAGTATTGCATTTGGCTTTTTTTTCATATCAGCGTTTTGACTTGACAATTTTTCTATACACTGGAAGTGCGGATGAGGAGGCCATTCGGCATAAAAGCAGCTGGCGCGTGGACAGTGCATTTACCTGGAGTTTTTTATATTTTTATTTGGGTTGTTTTCTGGCATAGCTATGCGGAGTGGTTGCCGATGTTGTATATTTTATAGTGTTGCCACAGGTGGTGGCGTCTACATAGTGTAGGATCAGCTACATGCCCAGCCTTTGTCTACGCCGTGTAGATTGAGCTGGTGTACAATAGGATATATATCCAATTCAAGAACATGTACAAAATAATCCTGGTTTAAGAAGGTAAATTCTTTCATGGTTCATTACAGCAGGGAACAAGCCTTGTCTTCTTGAACCCCAGCTTCTTGTTGCTATTTTTGTTTCTATGATTTGCATAACATTGTGGTGTTTTTATGTTTACTTTTTACCTGACAGTGGCGTTCTTGAGAGTCTGGACAGTGCAAACACCACCGCTCTCGGTAACCAGCTTCCCGAGGCCCGTCTTGCCGAGGACCTCGACGGCCGCCGCGTCAAACGCGACCTCGAGCGCCTCCGTCGTGGTGAAGCCAGGCTGGAACGTCTCCCACACCTTCTTCTTGGGGTTCAGCACGCCCTCGGGCTCGCCCTTCCACCCTTCAAAGAAGACGCGCTCGCCGGCCTTGCTGCCCTCGGGCGGGCTGACCAGCTCCACGGGGCCCTTGTGGTCGTCGACCTCTCCCTCCTTGACGCGGGGCGAGGCGGCGAGGACCATGGCGCACGACTTGACGCCGCGCATCTTGACGGGCTTGAGGTTGCACACGACGACGACCTTGCGCCCCTGCATCTCGGCGAGGGGGATGAGCCCGTTGAGGCCGGAGCAGACGGTGCGGCACACCTGGCCCTCGTACTCGGAGGTGTCCTCGCCGGGCTGGTCGCCCATGGCAATGGTGGAGACGTAGAGGGAGTCGGCGTCTGGGTGGTTGACGGCCTTGAGGATGTGGCCGACGCGGAGGTCGATGAGGGCCGGGGTCGGGGCGGCAGGGGGTGGTGGCGTGGGCTTGGCGCGGGCGGGCTTTTCCTTCTTTTCCTTCTTTTGCTTGTTGTTGCCGGTGACGGCTTCCTTGGCGTCGGCGACGACTTCCTTGACCTTTTCCTTTGTGCGGTCCACGAGAGTGGTGGTGGAAGCTTCAGTTGTGGTAGCAGCAGCAGCACCACCGGCGGCAGCAGCACCACCGGCGGCGGCAGCAGCAGCGGCAGCCTTTTCCTTCTTGAGACGCTCCTTTTCGGCCTTGGCGTCCACCACGGGCTTGATGTAGCGGACGTCCTCCTGGTCGACGGCGACCTTGTCGGCGACGGGGTGCTCAAACAGGGTCGAGTTCTGGACAAAGTCGAGATGGCGGACAATGTTGGGGCGGCCCTTTTCGCCGGTGCGCTCGTCGGCGGACCAGCCGGCCACGAGGGGCGCGAGGGCCGTGTAGAGGGCGACGTCGGCGGCCGAGGGCTTGCTGCCGAGGACGGTGGTGCGGGTGGCGAGGTGGGCGTCGAGGGCGTCGAGGCTGGCGGCTGCGTCGCCGGCGTTGGCGCGGATGGCCTCAGAGGAGGCGACCCATTTCTGGATCTCGGTCTCCTCGGTCGGGGTAAAGGTCTGCGCGCTGATGGCGGCCATGATTGCGGGCGAGAGGGACTGGAACGGACGACGGAGGATGGCGGCTGTGGAGGTGCTCCGGAGGGGAGTGCTGATGGATCGGAGGGCAAACAGCTTGACGGGAGCGATTTCGAACTCGTTTGAGAGACGGTGGCGGGGGGACGTTAAGAGGCGTTCGCACCAGTTCTAAAGTGAAATATAATGAAATATAATCAAGGCTTGACAGACCAGCTCTTGGATGACTCGAAAGGCAAAGGTGGGGGAAGTTTGGTTGGTGGGATGGTTTTTTCTGCCAGAGGGGTGCTTGGGCGGTGAGGCTGTGAGCTTGACTGCTTGGTTGTCGAGCTTCTTTGCTCCTGTACGACACCTGAGAATGTGGCAATTTAATATATACGGGGTAAAATATAGTTTAATCCATCAATCGTAGATTCTACGACCTAGAGTTCAATTCCCGGCTCGGAAAAGGTCAATTGCTGATTCCCGGTTGAAAGTCAACCCCGCGCTCCCACCAAGTAAGGCGCTTCCGTCGTAATGAGATATGGTGCTTGACAGATGCATCGGTGAGCAAAAGAAATATACACAAAAATATATTAAGAAAAAATGGAAAAGAAGGAAGTGAATAAATAATCACGGTGACTTTATTTTCTATCTACGATACTGGGTCGTTGCTTCCGAGCCGTTTCATGCTTGACCAACTCTGACCCAACACCAATGCATGGACAACTAGGATCTCCAACTCGCAGAGTGAAATCTAGATAGCATTGATGGCGCAGCTTTATAGCTAAATAAATACCCCTTCATCGGGTGCTGAACTATTTTATTTAAGCCAGCATTGCCACCGGGCTGCCTCTTGTTCAGAGTGATCAACTGGGAGCCGACAAACTATCTTCTCATAAACCCGCCATACACGTTTCTCTCATAATCGATATACTGAACTGTCACATTGCTCTCTGCCAATCTCGTGTAGTCTCTGGCTTGAAACGCGCGGGCCTCCTCAAAGTACTCCTTTTCCGTTGCTGGAGCCTCCCCCGCCAAGTGAAGATAGCTGGAAAGCCATACGTAAATCGTCTGCACACCAGGAAAATACTGCAACTGGTTCAGGCAGACATCAATGTCGTCCCACTCTGTCTGCTCAATAATGACGTTGCGGATTGAGCTCAGCTGCGTGCCGTAGTGTTCGCTCATCTCCTCCAAGTCCTCGTCGTCCTCGTCAAAGTTCAGCCAGAGGACGTCGCGCTCTGGGCAGACGAGGATATCCGAGGACGGGAGTTTTGGATGCTTGATTGTGACGAATCTCTGCTGAAATCCGTTACCACCTGGCGTGCTGGTCAAGTCTTGGACCAAGTCTTCCTCGAGGGGACTGCCGGGCTCCTCCAACGAGTCGGCCGTGTCGTGTTGAAGAAAGTTCGAGAATCGAGAATGCACTCGAACATAGAGTAGATCAACCTCTTCTTCACTGTCAGATTGACCTAGTCTCAGAACGCGAGGCTCGTGTTCTTCTCCGAATAGTGCTGCCATTTTGTTGTTTATGCAGGTTTGGTTGGTTGGTTGGTTGAACGAGTTGGGAATTCTGTTGGCCGTACCTCGTTTCTTAAGTACCAACAAAATCAGGCTGCGCCCCGCTAAATTAATTAAAAAGGATCGAAAAGGCACTTTTGGAATCCGCGGTGCCCTTGACATACATTTCAGGAAATAAATCCTGTCACTACTGATGCAGCCGTCGCTTCTCTCTGCCCACTGTCGACGCAGCCACAAGCAACATTAGAGCTATGCCTTCTTCCTAATTATCAAGCGAAATTTGAACTATTAAGCAATTAAATAACTGAAATAATAAGTCTTGACCATGTAAAAGTCAACTTTCTTTTAATTGAATTTAGTGGGAGCTGATTAACCACAACGAAAACATGGTTAGGCGAGTTAGCCGCTCGTCTCGTTGGTTCACTACAGCCGTGAGCCAAAGGGCCACCCCGCATACTTTGCTATTAAATAGGCAGAACTCCATAATTCTAATTAATTTGAAATACGGGACCCAATCGTTCAGTTGCAATCTTCCGTGTGTTTCGATTGCGTGCTGTATCTTCAGCGATGTCAACGGCGCAGTTCCCGTTTAAGGGCTAGGAGCTCAAGCTAACAGTTCTTGGCATGTCGTTGGTAATACAAACAGAATTCGGATACGCTTGAATTAACTCCAGGACATCTCGATGCCCAGCAAGCGAGGACATGTCCCAAATTGAGACACTACCCTGTCGAGCCTATGAATTGATATGAACGAAGCACTTTGCAGTGTGTGGACGAGTGCTTTGATGGTCAAGAACAGTCTTGTATTTTACTCGTTGACGGCCTGACTGTTAAATGTCGCCAAGCTATGCACATCTTGTCTAACGTCTTAAGCAGAACCCTAGTGAAACAATTGACACGGATTCTTATGTCTCGTTGCGATAGTATTATTGATTCAAGTCTTTGTAAATATTTTACTTAATTTACTGTGCTGAAATCTTCGTCAGCATGTACACGACTGCCTTGCGCGACACAATTCCGATTGTGGGCATGATCTACTGCCCAGCCTTTAGCGGCTGTTCCCGAATAAATCGCCACGACGACGCATATTCCTGCACGAGCCTGTAGCCCAGCACATTCTCAACAAGATTGAGGACAAGTACTGGCGGCAGCAGCATTGGGTCACGGGTGTCCTTGGGCTTTATTGTCAAGGCGTCGTAGATTACACCTAATCCAAAAGCGCTGGTGTTTAGGCGAACATCCATCACGGGAGTCTGCAGGTCATAGTCAGTTTGCGTTCTCTGTTTTATTCTGCGACGTTTGTTTATCGGTGTTTGGTTGAGGTGTTTTAAACTTACACGGTCGGAACGGCCAGCGGAGGCCCGACACCACTTCTGCAAGTAGCCAGCCAGCAGCTCCAGTGACGGGGAGTGGCTGCACTGCACCTCTAGGTGGTTGCCCAGATCATGCAGAATAAGCCGATAAGGCGCCTGCAGCTGCAAGACATCTGGCCGCGGCACATCGTTCAGCGTGGGCAGGAAGGTGATGACTGCAGCAGCCGTTGGTGGCGCTGAGACAGTCCCCAAGGTGTGGACGGGGAGAGTGCTGACTTTGGGATCACCCAGGTCAGCCCAATCATCGGCCGCGGCCGCCTTTGCCTCCTTCTTCTCAGCAATGCCAACAATTTCGGCGCGCAGCTCACTCGCGTGCCCTGGAGCAAAGGTAACCCTTGTACTGGGCAACGCCAGAGTAAATGTCGACGACGAAGCATTCCAGCTCGTGCTGGCTATGTTCGGCTTACCAATCTAATAGTTGAAAGCCACAAACTGTTAGTTTGTGTGACTGAATCGCGGGGGAGCGATGAGAGGGGAGCAATTGATCTTACCTCGACGAGAAGTGTAATGACATGAACACCACTTTCACCAATAATTTCAAGGAGTTTCTCGGCCCATTCCTCGTTTGTCGCGTCGCTCAGAAGATTGTCGAGCTCTTGGCACCAGATCCGTATGAGTGAGGTCACCGCCGTCACAAAGTCTGCCGCATCGTCGTACACGGAGTTCAATCCCTCCCATAAAACGGCAAAGTCAGGAGTGCATCGCACCGACCACCCTACTGTCTCTTGCAAGCTGTGCAGCGCTTTTTGGACTTCGGACTCCTTGTCATCCCATCGATCGCGCACCGCAACTCTGGCTTTGAGTGGACTAGTAGTTACCAAGTTAGTTTAACTTCACTGAGAATGTACGAAACAACATCATTCAACAACATACAGAGGCATGATAGTATGTTGGTTTGTGGTGAAATGAAATAAAATCCTGTAGAAATAAAAATAACCTTGAATTCTTTATTCTGCGAAACATTTACTGTTTATTACTCTCATAGGCTGCCTTGTGCCTCCAGCCAGCGAACCATGGTCGACTCGCGTTGTCTCCCATTCAGGAAACGGTGCCTGCAAAACGCCTAATGGGGCTGACGAGCCTTCAGCTCATACTGGGTAGCGCTTCGTTCTCCGCGGTGGCGTGCGCCAAGGGACAACGTGTCTTGGCTCTGGACTGGAGTCCAAAGCCACCATTAATCTAAATCTTGGCCTAAAGCATGAGTGCACGGTCGCAGAACGCTGCGAGGCTGAAAGGCTGAAAATGCTGAGACGGCAAAACAGCTCCTCTTTGTTGAGCCGTCGCCAGGGCAGTACAGTGTGCCTGACGCCAGGAGCGTTGCCGGATGGCTCGAACCGCTGCCGAAGCCAAGCTAAAACAGTCGCAATTGCGAATCAGCTTGGCAATTGCGGACATTGATGGAGCTTTCTTCGTGGCTGCCTTGAATGGTAGTTTAGGAGATCCTCAGGATCCGGGATCGTTTAGACGGATATATAAGGTCTGGGTATGTCCCTCAACTTGCCTCGTTTCTTTTCAATTCAAGCAGTTCATTCATAACAGTATTTCACTCATCTTCGCATCGTCCTTATTTTTTATTTTCATCTCCCCGTTTAAATTCATCCACATTCTTCAAAATGCCTCGCCTTCCTCCCGCCGAGAAGCTTCCTCTCACTGTCCGCAAAGATGGTATGTGCTTGAGGCTGCCAAATCTACATGTCGAACAGAAAACTAACATGAATTAGTGCGCGACAACTGGGAGTCCAAGAAGGAAGACTTTGACAAGCAGCTCAGCGATGTTCTTGCGGAGTCGTGGACCTTTGACATTGACGCCAAGAACGTGTACCCTTATGGCGAGGAGCGCTCCTATGCCAAGGAGTCGACTGGTGCCATGATTGCCGAGTAGGTTTTGCAGTTCTACAAAAGCCACGAACTAATGCTAATTGTGACATTTTTTTTTGCATGCAGATATGTTAGCTCCGCCGTCAGTGGTATCAAGTACTACGTCGAAAAGTACGGTGACATTGCAAAGGCAGAGATTAACAAGGCCGTCCCTGCCCACGTCATCACCATGGACTTTGACGACCACAGCAAGGTCAGCTACTGCGGTGTCACCATCACACCCACCGGCCAGCTCGCCATGATCTTCAAGGACGGCAACCTGGGCAGCAACATCTCCCACGTCACCAACGAGGAGAACCTCAACCGCGCCCTCAACAACGACGTCGCCGACGAGGGCATGGCCTGGCAGACGCGCCTCAACATTGCAGAGTACTACACGCCCAAGGTCGCGGAGCTGAACAAGAAGCTCAGCGAGCTGCTGAAGAAGGAGTACACCTTTGACCCCAGCTTTGAGGCCAACTACGCAAAGCTCGCCGCCGCCAAGAACGGCGACTTCAAGGAGAACCTCGGCTATATCACCCACAGCTACTATGAGGGCCTCATCAGCCATCTCTCCTACAAGCAGTTTGGAAGCGATGATATGCTGCAAGAGGCCTTCAACGAGGCTGCCGAGGAGGGCAAGGTTGTCTTCCGCGTTGTCGACAACGGCAAGACCAAGAAGTCGTATGGTGATGCCATCTTTGAAAGCGGTGCTCTTTACCTCCAGGTATGTCAATCTGATGTAAATTTTAGTACGCGTGACGGTTCTGCTAACATGAAACTTGAAGACCACCCCCGAATACTACGGATCCAACACCGGCCAGGCCGCTGAGAAGCTTGAGGATGAGCTGTAAAGGAGATTGGCGGTAAAGAACATTCAGACCAGCCAGAGTCACGTACATGAATTGATTTGCAGTAAATAATTAATGAAAAATTTATTATGCCCAAAAGAAATATTTGCAGACGGCTATACCTACCGGCACATCGCCGCCCGTGCGTCCTCGTGTGATCTCGTGCCATTTGAAAGAGTATTGGTGTGGCTCATCCGCTCCTTGGATCTATAAGCCAAAATAACTTGTCCTCCTTTCATGTACGGCCATAGCCGAGTGAACAATCTGGATCCCGTCCGATCTCCGAGCGAAAACCACTTGAGCGCCAGATTAGTAGTTGGGTCGGTGACGACCAGCGAACACCGGGTACTGTACGTTTATTTTTATTTTTTTATTCCTCCGCAGATTAATAAATGGAGGTGCCTATTCCTGCCATTCCTCATCAACTAAATGCAAGCCACGTTGGAAGTTTGCCCTCAGCAGAACATTCTTCAGCATCGCAGGCAGGTATTCGGCCCTCTTACATTCGTGCGCTTCAATCTGAGTCTTTTTTCTGCACTTTGACACTGGAGCCCAGAACTAATCATTACATTTGGACAATGACTGTCTAGTACTTTGCATTTCCTGATTGGTACTGTGTGACAAATTGCTGGTATACTCGAATCTCAGACGCCGCTGCTGGGGCATTGGACACGGCACTTTGCCGCATCCGCCACATCTCTGCCACTAGCTAAATCTTTCTCTTATCTGTTAATGGTTTGATATATTCTGGCAAATATCAACCTGGTAGCCACTGCTCCAACATTCAACATCAAGATCCTATCGGTGGAACCCGCTCTGGATCACAGAGTGTATGGTGCTTGACGATTCGGTGTGACATGGATGTTTGCCTGCGAGGTGAGTTTCGCTGGCTTGTCCGCCGAAGCAACAAGATGGATTGTTAGGTTACGGCAACGGTAGGCTATCGCTAGGCTGTAATCCGTGCTCGATCAATAGTGCCTATTCATGCAATTGCGCAGCCTTTTCCAAAGCTGCTGGTCCACAGGGTTTGCCGAGTTTAGTAGCTAGTCTCGCCATTTTGATTTCTACGATCAAAAGCACCGCACTAATAATGTCCGTGTGCTCAAACCCCTTTTATGATTCACTTTTCTTTCACCTTGATTAACCACGTCAGGACATGCCAGCTTTCAAAACCTGCGTAATAGAGTCTCTGGGCTCTGGTCTTCTCGAGAAGTCAACTGACTATATGGTCATTCTGCACCGCCATGCAGTCGACGCATGGCCTAGCTAGACAGACGCCACTGCGCGACCAGCAACTACATGCTACCGAAAATTTTCGAGGCAATGCGGCACGAAATGAGTCCCTTTAGCACTGTCTTCCCTGCATGGCTCGGCTATTGCGGCCCCGGCGCTAGTTCAGGGCACAGAAGGGCCAACAGATTCACCGGACATCTCTCGGTAATGACGATGTCGCTCATCAGTCTCGCCGATCCCTCGACTGGCCTCAAAACACGATCTGTAGTGGCTGTAGATGGGAATCTGAGACCCTCTTTTAGCGGTGCCTGTCTAGCTTATTTCAGGGCAGGTATGCACCACTATCGGAAGCTCGGCATGGCTCCGTGGCTTTCTAGTGTCTCAGGACAGGGAAACAGATTCACCTCGCACACGCCCGTTTACTGTACGCCAGAAAGGCCACGGCAAGGAGTAGCAGCAATAAATGAGAGGGGGCGCTTGAACATGAGGAACACATGGCTGGGTAGCTCGGGGTGGCAGTGCACAGACAAACTGCAACGCTCCTCGCGGCCAGTCTGTGCCGGTGTAGCATCACTAGTGAAATGCGGCGACGGCGAGATTTCACAAGCAAGCTTTGCTTGGCTTGTGTGACTTGGTATTGTGACGCTAATATCGCCCTGTTGCATAGCATCGACATCATAGAGTCTCGGATCTCAGAAATAGGCCACGGTCGCGAACCCGTGAAAAGGGATTGTATTGAGAACTGGAATGCTCTCGACGCTAACTACTTACAAGCTTCAGTTGTATGTAGGACGATGGCGACACGACGGCGACACATAGGAAGCCGTGCGGAACAAGGTGCCGTTCCCAACCGTCATAGCACAGTGTTATCGGCAATGATTAAAAAGCAGGAAGCTTCTTGGCAAGGACTGTTTAGATTAATTTGGTGGCAGTCGAACACATTTCTCGACCATTGGATATGTCCACAGCAGCGAGGATGATTTTCAGCTCAGGAATAATAATGCTGCTGGCTTTGGCCACATGCGTCCATGGCGCTCCGCAGTATGCTCAAGCGGAGACACATTCTCACTTGGCAGAATGCTAGTTATTCTATAGAATGAAATACGGCGAAGATTATGGCCCAGTCGCAGGTGTGACAACTCCAGTACCGAGTGTCACATCTCCAGTTGGCAGCCTCCGTGGAGATGGTAGCCTTCTCGGCGGCATTGCCAAGCTCCCTGACGTCACTAAGCAGAGCGCCGATATCAAAGATCCAACATTGGTCAATGGCCAGGATGACGACGCCGACCTGGGGCTATACCTCCGACCTGGGGCTATACCTCGATTTCAACAATGTGGAAAAGCCGGAGCCGTACCGCGGCGGCCAGGGCGCCAGTGCCGACGGTCCACGCACTTTTCAATATGAGAAGCTGAATCCGGACCTCTTCGCACCGCCGGGCACCGACTCGGGTAGCGTACCGAACGCAGTGTGGCCGATGGGACTCTCGCACAATCGCCTGGGCACGGGTGAGAAGTCGGGCTGGGCGAGGCAGCAGAATATTGACGTGCTGCCCTCGGCCAAGGCAATGGCCGGCGTCGACATGAAACTGGCGCCAAACGCCTACCGCGAGCTTCATTGGCACACGGCGAATGAATGGGCTCTGATTCTGAAAGGTTGCGTGCGCATTGCAGCCATCAACGACGAGTCGCAGACCTTTACCGACGACCTCTGCGAGGGCGATGTCTGGTTCTTCCCAAGCGGCGTGCCGCACTCCATCCAGGCCTTTGACCAGGGGGTTGAGTTTCTTCTCGTCTTTGACCAGGGCGATTTTGATGAAAACGGCACATTTCTCGTCTCGGAAATGTTTGCACGCACGCCCACCTCGGTTCTCGCGAAAAACTTTGAGGCGCCCGTCGAGGCCTTTAAAGATATCCCAAAGGAGGAGCTGTACATTTTCAACGGCACGCCCCAGCCAAAGGACATTAAAAAGCAAAACATGACCGCCTCGGAGGGCTCCATCCCCACCTCGCACGCGTATTCATACCACTGGTCGCAGCAACGGCCGTACGAGGTGGCCGGCGGCTCTGTCAAGATCCTGGACCCGACGACGTTTCCCATCGCCGCTGGATTCTCCGCCGCGCTGGTGACGGTGAAGCCCGGCGCCATGCGCGAGATGCACTGGCACACGACGTCGGACGAGTGGGACTACTTCCTGCAGGGCTCCGGTCGGGCGACGATTTACAGAGCGCCCGACGCCGGGCGCACGTTTGACTTTACTGCCGGTGACATTGGGTACATCCCCAAGGCGGCCGCGCACTACGTGGAGAACACGGGCACGGAAGACCTCGTTTTTCTCGAGATGCTTCTGGCGCCCAAGTTTTCTGACATTTCCGTCGCGCAGTGGCTCGCGCTGACGCCGAAGCAGACGGTCAAGGATCACCTGAAACTCCCGGATTCGCTTCTCGATAGGCTGCCCAAGGAGAAGACTATTCTCAAACAGGGAAATACAAACATGACAGCTGTGGGAGTTTGAGGACTGCTCCGGGGCGGGGGGGTCAGGATTCTTAGACATTACTGAACCTGCGAATATCTCGACCACATTTAAACATAATTCTGTTTCAGCCTTTACGTTAATGCACCATTGTTTTCTAGCTACCTATCCCAAGTCCCCATATGTTGCAAGTGAGTTCAACATAGTGTCACCTCGTATGAGGGAACAATAGAAGACCGCTCCTGTATTCACGATAACGGAACGTAGTCGCACAGTAGAAGATATGATTATTGTTCTCCTCAAACGATGATCCTTTTGTTCATAACCTGAGGCTCATTCCCAGAGAGCCTTTCTCGCGATAGCATCTCCAGCGTTAAGTCATGCAACCATAGGCGAGTGTACAGTAGACTCTTGGTTGCTACTCGTACCCAGCCCCAGAAGCTTTGAACTTTGGTGAGGCGTGGCCAATCCGTTTTGAATTCGTCATCGTCATAATTCACCTGTACGATTTTGACCCAGTATTTACCATGAGAGGCTGCCTCTAAGACCTCCGTATCAGCAAGAAGGAAGAACTGCATGGTTGTGTCATCTGCATTAAGCGGAGCACCTCTTGATCGATCCAGAAAGACTGCCCGTAGCTGATCCATGGTATAGCCATTCAGAGCAGGGTCTGATTGGCCATCAAACTGAACAAGGGCTAGTAATTTTTCTGTGGCCGTTTTCTGCTCGGGCACATGTTGACAGCGTTGAAATGTATACAATATTTCTTCCTTGAAGTCGACTGTAAGCCTATTCAGGAGTGACTCCCAAAACTGGCCAGGAATGTTGTAATCTGTGCGATAGATGGTGAAGCCACATGGGGTGAAGTATTCATCGACAAATCCGTACGTGATGGTGCACTCGGGTGGCTTGTGGACAGTCGCAAGCATTTCAACTGCAGTGTCAATCATTTTGTGTAAACTGGTTGCGTCGCTGGGCTGGTAGACACTCAGTTCATGTAGCGCAGGGAGGAAGATTTATTGTCTTGATCTACCTTGTGAGATTTCTTGAATTGAACAGGCAAGCTTGCAGGCGTTGTAGGTGTTGCTATGTGAAGAAGTCGCTGCGCTAATGTACCTGAGGTGTGTTTGAGTGAGGATTGGGATAACCCTGTCACTTTTGTCACAACCGCTATAGTGTTTTATCAGTTACTGAAGTTCGGAAAAATCGGCAGTTCAATTGTCTGCGTGAAGAAAACTAACTCGTGGTGAGTGACGGAATCAAGTCTACTGGTTCGGCCACACAGACAGCCACCGCATTCCCTCTTCGAACCAAAGGCTGAACTGTGGATCCACTTGTTCTCCCCATATCTCCAATGTAAGACGCGAGCCTCGGACGTGAGCCCAGAAGCGCGTCGTCAAGAGTCCCTTTTCTGGTCATTCAGCCGTTAAAGTTGGCCAGTTGATGCTGAGGTTTGAGAACTCTCTACCGGTTACTTACACTCTAAAATTGACTATAAAAACATCATCCACGTAGCATCGAATTGGGTTTTATGTTATTTCTTTTATATCAAACTGCCACGTTTACAATATTCTCTGCTTCTTACAACCCATCTTCATCTATTTTCCTACCAAAATCTACTCTAAGCTTCAAGATGAAGATGTCCATGTTCGTCATGACCGTCAATACTCGCCATGCCACAGAAGCTAAAACTATACAAAGCCTCATTGTACAGATCAACTGAAATAACTTGCGTCTTTATAGATGGTTACTTCATTCTACTTCATACATAGCTAATAGGCGAACAACTCGTGAGGGCTCAGCTATCAACTAGCGGTATGTTGTGTTGCGGATACTCGACAGCCTGGTTCAAGTCGACATTACGTGACTAAACAATGCCATTACTATTATAAATCGTGTATTAACAAATTGTATTATTCAGCTCTATTACTTTCAGCATAATGAAGTGCTACTGAAAAGCGTAGCGGTCTGTCCGCACTTGGGCATATAGGTAGGTCAGCATCTAACCACCAGGCGATGGCAACATTGAGGCTTGAATTTTGAATTACTCCTAGTTAACGGAATATTTAAGTCGTATTAGTAGGGCTACTACCAAGGTGCTCTATCGTTCACTATGCGACGTAGAAGCATTGTCCCTGTATCGTTCTCTATCCTACGCAGGTCAAAACGCCTCTGTCTCTCACAGTGTGTTCCCTTACTTACAACAGTCCAACCCAGACGCACCCCAAGGCTCTCCTGCCCCAAGCTTATCACACAGGTTTAGAGTTTACCTCCTGTGGGTCGATTTCGCGTGGTGGGCGGGGCTTGTGAACCCTGCGCACAATCGCAGCTCCAACCAGCGAATTGCGAGTCTTCTCGGCTCTGTAAGTACCCAGCGGCCAAGGTTTCTCCAGGTTCCCAGCCAGCGCAACGGGTAGTTCGCCTGTGATTGGTGTATTTTCGGGCGTGGCGATCATGAAAGCTAATAACTAGTGTCATATACAGCATTGCGTCACGCAATACGGCATGGTCAAGTACGCCAACTATAAGTGTGGCGTTAAGTCGGGGCAGTATATGTGAACGTGCAATGCTCCGTAGACCTAGAATCATAGCCGCCCAGGTAAAATGTGGCGGCCGGTTGAATCATGATTACTTATCCTCTGGCATTTGACTAGTGACTGGTTTCACTCCAACGAGTTTCACTCTACCAGAGGCGTGTAGCAAATTTTGCGTTCTCCAAGGCATTTAGACACTTTATCATTATTCTAAGCTCCAGTTATGTAACACAGCAACTTGACTAGCACATGAAGATCGGGTAGGAGGGTGAGTCACCATAGGGCAGTTCTACTCCACGATTCATCTGAAGAAATAAGATATTGCCAGTTGTCAGTTGTCAGCTCTACATTGAGCTGCTGAGCGCTCACATACAGCTCGGTTGTCGTAACCGGTCTGGTTATCAAAGCGAAGGGACAAGATCGGTCACTGGAAATCCAGCAGCATTGACCCGCAATGGTGGTTCCTTAAAAGGAGGCTGTTATCTTGTCCTTCTGGAGCGGGTAGCGATATTGCTTGCATTATTATCCACTTTCTTCCCCGCTCGTAAGATGGTTTTACGGGTTAAGACTTTACTCAAGTTCAATGCAAACATTAATGTACGTGGATCTACTTCATACAGTTACCGCAGTTTTAAAATTAAGAACATAATTGCTATCAATTGAATCCATTGTGGGAAATAAAGGGTAATCGCGCGGAGGCTATGACTGTGGAAGGAAAAAAGCATGGATAGCTTCACAAACGAGCAACACGGGGTGTCTTAAACCGCGGCGTAAGATACCCCTGATCTTCCCCCTTGCGGACGCTAGCAATTCTGTAGTGGGTCACTGTCTAGCGGATTCTTTCAGAACTTATGATCAACGGGAAGTCCGCAAAGTGGTGACGTCGACGTCTCTGTTTTTTGCTGCTGGCAGTGGATGCTCTACCTGCTCGAGCGTCGCCATGTTGTTGTCCGCTGGCGTTTCTGCCGTCTCGGTATCCGCTTCCGTGGTATTGTTTATCGTCAATGGAATAAGAACTGAGAGCAATGACAGATTGCTAGTACAGCTCTGCATCCACCACCTACGTATGTTTATAAAACAGTGATTCCAGTCTTTATAAAACAAAATTTAGACGAGGAACATGCCATAAGTGCTTTTCTTCAATTACATCACCTCACAGCAAGACGCTGTTTTTCGCTGTTTAGGTTGTCAAAGAAGAATAGAGCTTACCTTGTTGGACGACCTGAAAGACTTTAGATTTAGGAACCTGGGGGAGCATTGGCCCTATTGCGGATGCTGCGCGGAAACGGTTGCTTCTTCGGCTGAAAGAGGCTTTGCACAGGCGGTGAGGCCACCTGGGTACGTGTCAGCGCAGCTTATTCATTATAGATGATGAATTGGTTGTGTTGCTCTATAAAGCTTTCAGTTAAGCATCAAGCACTAGTCATAGAAACCTTGAACTGGTAGCTTGGATTTGGTAAGCAAAACACAATATGTTTGCTGTTCTAAGATTGTTAATGGCTCTTCCCCGTAAATTTTGAGAGAAAGTTTGCTATCGGCGACAGCAGTACAGCCGTTCTACTAAAAACAGAACTCCTTGGCGGAAAGGCACAGATTTCCGCAGCTGCCAGCCATATTCAAGTCCGTTATGGTGCCAGATATCCATTCAACGCCTCTATATTTGAATCCCTTGGCGCATATCCCGTAAAGGCGCTCGAAGCCGGGCATCAGGTCAGCCCATTGGGCATTGGTATTAGAAAGATTGTGTGAAAAGGCAATGCAGCAGCCCTGGACGCACATGGACTTGAAGCCGCGTGGGATGGGCCTGTTGATGACCTGGGGGTTGAGGAGACTCTCCATGAGTGTGAAACATTTGTCCCTGGGGGCAAAATTTTTCGTTGAAAATCCTACCTCTTCGCATTTTGCGTTGCCAACTCCACAGCTGCTGCGCACGGCCGGTGCTACGTCAGGCTGCTCATCCGGAACACCATACCTGTAATCTTTAATTAGTAGATGGGCCTAAGAAAAGCAAGACTTTTTCTTTCATACAGGGTGATGTTTAGGTTTCCGGCCGGGATAATGTCAAGGACTTCGTACTTGGGGTCAGTGGTGACCTGCGTACCGATGTTGGGAGATGGTTTAGCAACTACGCTTTGCAAAGCTGCAAGGAACGCCATAGTGCTAAGGGAAATCGAACTAAAAATCATAGTGAAGTAAAAATTCCGTGGTAACTAGCCTTGTGAAGTAGTAAGGTGAGGGAATATGCTGAAATGTGACGAGGAGGTGATATTTATATTTAGAAATAGGACATAGCCTCTACTCTATAGATTTTAATGGTCGGTTACACTAATGCATACGTTTCAATATCATAGACGTCCACTTCTTTATCGAAGCCTATAAATGCATATTCAGGTTAGATGGAGTAAGATTATAATTAACTTCTTCTGCCAACTCATGCTAAGCTTGCTGGTTAAGGCCTTGGAGTTAATAATCGAGTAAGAGGCGATTAATAATCAAGATGGAAGTTGGATAAAATCTCGATGTGTTAAGCGAAAGCGAACGCGAGTCACGCGTAACTTCCTAATAAGCTCGTATAAAGTGATGAAGATGATGAATTACTCATCCCCATCCAATGAAACACGCGTGGCAGCTATTTTTGGCAGCGCCGTAGGCATTTCTAGGTGCCTGTAACGGTCCAGGCTAAGTATATTG
>FWCC01000017.1:0-205868 GCA_900169235.1 Zarea fungicola
ACCAGACCATTCCGATCACTGTTGATGAGTGAGTCTAGCTCTTCGACAGAATCGACTAAAGTGATTGCTGAGTCGTCGAGCTGAGTCTTGCGAAGGGCATCGATGACCGAAGCCAATGATGACGACTCTGTAGAGATGACCGAAGTATTGCTCATAATCTCCGGTTCTTGTAGTTTTAAATATCTAATAAGTTGATATTGAATGGCATGGAGATTGGCTAAATTGTAACTAAGTCTATTTTCTCCAGGTCATCGGCCCTCCTATATAGACAACCTGAAGAGAAAAGATAAATCAAATTTTGGGATTTAAATTTGAACCTACCGTCATTCTGCCAGTCTTCTGTCGGATGGAGGCCCAAAGCTGTGTGATTGGTTGGTCCACGACACTCACTTTGTGCACCATGCGCTGTTTGCTGCATCCGAAACATTTCGTGCCGAGAAGATTGTCTGGCACATCCAAAACTGGAGGCCCGGCGCTCTGTGAATGGCTAGTGGTTGTTGTCTAGACTCCGTGGCACCTCCTAAATTGGAGGCCAAAAGCATTCTGAGTGGCTGGGTAAATTCATCTGCATCCATTACCATACGTATGTACTCTGCCACATACTGCCGCTAGACACTAATGCAAAAGACTTCAGATCAGGCCAATCACGGCGAGCGCTTCATCAGCTCCCTGCACGGAGTGTGTAAGTTACATGTCATGAGACCACACGTGAAAGCGTCTTGTCTAGGTTCTGATAGCGGCTGGCGGTATAGCGAAAGTGCGCGCGCATCAAGCCACACTGCACAGGCACATATAAGTCCCAGCTGTCAGCCATCTCTGTTCAATTTCCTCTTTTCCCCTCCTCAACCCAGATCATATCCATACGCACTCGTACAACAATACCTCATGGGCCTACGGCATCCACAAGTTTCCGAGGCTGTTATTCTTTCCTCGGCAACCTGGTTGTCGTGGGCTGCCAATGGCCGCTCTCTGTCACTATGCGGCTCAATTCTCGATTTCAGGTCGCAGAGTGACAGAGCCTTGTGTGCCGCACTCGTTCAATGGCTGTTTATGGTGATATATTTTATTTATGTAACGAAAAATGTAACGCGAATCTAATCCTTCCCACAGTCTTAAATGTTGTTCGGAGCATAGCAGCTTCGGAGGTGTTTCTGCTACCGACACTCCGGCCGATTGCAAGATGCTGCGTGATTTCCAGACAACGTTTTGGCGTGCTTACAGTCGCTGTGATAATACAGCTTACGCTCATTGTAAGTAGCTTGCCCTTCCTTCAGCAACGACAATGCTGATGTTTTGCTTTGATACAGCCGACCATCGGAAAAGTCGCAAAAAGATCCTGTCAAACAGTTAATTCGTTCAAGGGAATAAAAAAATCTCACCAATCCTGTCAATTTAACGAAAGAGAGCCCCATCCCATCATTTGAGACCGGCATGGCTCAGCAGCAGCCATCGGGGCGATGTCAAGTTGCATTTACCGAAATGTCGCTATCCGAAAAGACCACACCGCTGGCAACCAACAAGGGCGGGCATCTTAGTGACGCAAAATGCAACAATTCAGCTAAGCAGTCGAGTACAGACAAATTTAATGCTCGTCTTGAGAGTATGGCTCATGATAGGTTCCCACATGAGCCAGGTATCATGGCTGATAAGGTGGACACCTCGCCAAAGTTGGCGTCATCGGATGAACAATGTCGTGCCCCAAGCGAGTTTCTCATGCCTGAATATCGAAGTGACACTTCTAGTACATATGTAACAAATAATCCAGTTGATGAGTCAGGCACAGCAGCCTCACCCAAGTCAGCCACAAAATCCAGCCGCAGGTAAGATGCTTTCTTCCCCATTTCGAATTTCCGGATACAAAGTTTGTTTGACAATTATATGCAGAACGAAGTCGAATTCCTGTGAATTTTGTGGTCAAGCATTTAGCAGGGGGCGTGACTTGGATTCTCACCTGCTCACATGGCACAAGGATAAGGCAAATGACATGGGAATGGAGCATTCAAAGTGTCCTAATTGTCCCAAAATGTTTGCTCGGTATGACGCAGCTCGGAAACACTTTAAAAGGCATCATATTCCTGCAAATAGTTGAATATCTCCACATGTAGATTTATTGATTGGATGTGTGCTAGGTAACAAAACGGCTACTGTTTGTATTCAGGCTCTGAAAATAAGGCACGATTTTTCACGCTGTCCTTGTTTCCCTTTCTTGTATTTCAGTACTTCAAAGCCAAGTAGTACGCTGGCGGTCTACTGGTAGCACCAGTGCTGCATGTAAGCCGCCTTACCAATCTGTGCCCGTCCTGGACAATATATGACATGAAAAAGTCCCTTGGAGCACGTATCTTAACATAAATACGTCATTTCTGAATCTTCCCCCCAACCAATACCAGTTACCCCTCATTCCATATTTGAGCCCGTGTTTGACCTACAGGTGCAAACTTCAGGATCGACATCATCCAGCCAAATCCACCCCCGCATCATCCGTCCAATGTAACCTCAGGGCGCTGGCCTGATTTGTAACGAAGGATGCAGCCACTTTTAGGGCTCTTATCATGATTATTAGAACAAAGTTATTTATTATTCGATGAAGTATGTCTCTACTACTCATTAGCCGACCGAAGGGCTGCTTTGGCCAAGAATTACCAAGCAGAAACGGTGCTTGGGAGAGCAGCTGGACATCATTGCCTCAAATCTGCCGGTCAACTCACCCCCCGGGCCGATTATCATGCATGGTGAACATCATGTATTACTTCCCATCCAATGAACGGCACATCCTCGTCCGCCATACGGAATCCTACACACTTTGCACAAATTCCCGACGGGTCTTCGGAAGTGCGCTTCCCCCAAGGAACTAAATTCCTTAGCTAGCTCCGATTCAAAGGTATCATGACGCATCTACTACCGTGAGAGTGGTACTGCATGTGCAGAGTAGTCTCGTAGCAATTATATATGGCCAGGTCCCCCCCGCACCTTGTATCGCCACTACCAGTACTGCTCGGTAGTCGAACAGCTTTTTTGTCCTGTCTGCACTGCCTGGCTTCAACTTCAATCTGAAGTCATCAACAAGATGCGCCTACAAACAGTGTTACACCAGCTTGCCCATGCTGTAGTAGCTTTAGATGATTCCACTTCAAAGCATAATTCCACCAAGTTTGACGTCCTCGACTATGTAGACCCCCTCATCGGAACTGTGAACGGCGGTGAGACGGTTCAAATCTGCTAATGTTCGTATAAAATTCTAACGAGAATCATCGTTATAGGCCATGTCTTTCCCGGCGCTAGTCTGCCTTATAGCATGGCGAAGGCCGTTGCCGATGTCAATGAGGAAATTCAAGGCGGCTTCGCTTCCAATGATGCCGACAGTAAGTAAAGAAATTCAATCTTTTTATGCAAATTTGCTAACAGCTATCTTGCGCACAGTCACGGGTTTCTCGCATATGCATGACAGTGGAACGGGAGGTGTAAGTCGTTCTTCCAAAAGTGTCCGTACTCGTCACCAAAATATTAACAATGGGGCTGCGGCATGTAGGGCGCATCCATGGGCAACTTTCCTCTCTTTGCACAAACTGGATGTGCCGACGATTAGCTGAATCGATGCTACTTTAACAAGAAATCTCGCGCCTCCCAGCGCAAGAATGGCACAGTGGTCGCCCGCGCCGGCTACTTTGCCGTCTCGCTCAATACCTCCATCACTGCCGAAATGACCGTCGCAAACCACACGGCACTCTATCGCTTCACGTTCCCCACAGACGGGACCCCGACCAAGGCGTCTGATGGCAAAGCCGTGCCCTATTTCCCTTTGATCAATGTCGATTTGTCTGATCTTTCTGAGTCGCGCAGCAAGGCCGCCGTCAGTGTCGACGGCTCCACTGGCCGTTTCACGGGCAGCGGCACCTTTAACCCTTCCTTTGGCATTGGCACCTATGACTCGTACTTTTGTGTCGATTTCAATGGGGCTAAGATGCGTAGTAACGGGGTGTGGATGAATAACCGTGCCGGTAGCGACCCAAAGAGTCTCAATGTGACCAATGGTGTTCCTGCAGGTGCTTGGGTCCAGTTCAACCCTCCGGATAATAACAATCAGATTCTGGCGCGTGTTAGCCTGTCCTTTATTAGTACTGCGAAAGCCTGTGAGAATGCAGAAAAGGAAATTCCAGATTTTGAATTCCAGGCGATTCGTGACCAGGCCGAAGCTGCCTGGCGCTCGAAGCTCAATGTCATCAAGGTGGACAACACAGATATTTCCAAGTCCCTGCAGAGGACTTTTTGGAGCGGCATCTATAGATCTCTTCTGTCTCCCCAAGACTACACTGGTACGTTATACTTGTACTAATAAGCACTCTCTTTGGTGAATCGATCCTGACTGCCTTGGATAGGCGAGAACCCGCTATGGGAGAGCGAAGAGCCATACTTTGACTCTTTCTACTGCATTTGGGATAGTTTCCGCAGCACGCACCCTCTTCTCACTCTTGTTGACCCGCATGCCCAAGCACTCATGGTTCGTGGCTTGATTGACATTTATCGTCATGAGGGCAAGTTACCCGACTGTCGAATGTCTCTCTGCAAAGGCTTCACCCAGGGCGGGAGCAATGCTGACAACTTGCTCGCGGACTCGTATGTCAAGGGATTGACAGATGGTATTGACTGGGAAGCCGGATATGAAGCCGTCGTTGCCGACGCTGAAGGTTTGTACATCCTCTCATTATGGCAATTCAAATTGATAACAATCCACAACAGACGAGCCGCCATTGTGGACTGTCGAAGGCCGTGGAGGTCTTCACAGTTGGAAGTCTCTAGGCTACATACCGACTGATGACTTTGATCCATATGGCACGGGCATTTACACGCGCAGCATCTCGCGCACCGTCGAGTACAGCTACAACGACTTTTGCATCGCCGAGATGGCGCGCGACATGAACAAGACGCACGACGCCCAAAAGTACCTGAAACGCTCTGGCAACTGGCTGAACATGTTTGACCCCGAGTCTCGCTCCCGCCTCAACCTCACCGGCAGCGCGGTTGAGGCCGACCTCGTCGATAGTGGCTTCAACGGCTTCCTGCAGCCGCGTTACCAAAATGGCACTTTCGGATACCAGGACCCGGCCATCTGCACCGAACTCTACAACTTTACATCGTGCTACCTCAACGACGATGGCCACGAGACCTACGAAGCCGGTTCGTGGCTCTACACGTTTTACATTCCTCACGACGTGGCCACGCTGATCCCCACGCTCGGGGGCTCCGACGAGTTCCTGCGCCGCCTGCGGTACCTCCACGAGACGCCCGGCCTCTTCTACATTGGCGACGAGCAGTCGTACATTATGGTCTTCCTCTTCCACTACCTTGGGCGGCCCGGCCTCTCAGCCGAGTTTGCGCACCGCTACATCCCCAGCGCCTTCAACGACACCCTCGTCGGCATCCCGGGCAACGACGACTCGGGCTCCATGGCCAGCTTCACGGCCCTGACCATGATGGGCCTGTTCCCCATGAGCGGACAGAACGTGTACCTCATTACCGCGCCGTTCTTCCCCGAGCTGAGCATCGAGAACGCGGGGACGGGCAAGACGGCGACGGTGCGCACCGTGGGCTTTGACGCGGGGTATAAAAACATTTATGTGCAGAACGCGACGCTGAATGGCCAGGCGTACCTGAAGAGCTGGCTGACGCACGATTTCTTCCATGATGGCGGCGTGCTGGAGCTTCATCTTGGACCAAAGGAGAGTGGTTGGGGTAGCGGCGCCGATCACATCCCGCCGAGTGCTTCGACGCATTTCTGGAAATAGTCGGTGATGGGCCAAATAAATGCAGGGAGCCTAGACATTTACTTATTGAGACCATCAGGAGATCAGCACTCTAGGTAGCATCATCATACACGTGTAATTGGCTCCGTTATGGCATGTACGAGAGCTCAGACAACTTTGATGAACGAAAGTGTGTTGAAACAAACTCAGGATTGACTGACTACGCTAACATCATTTTCTTCAAAAAAGGAAAGATAAATAAAGTAAAACCCATCAATAATGTACTTACTCTGTGACAAGACGCAAACCTCGAAGGAGGGCTTTCGCGTGTTTACAAATAAGAGCCGTGAGTGTTAAAAAAAAAGCAAGGTCGTTACCAATACAAAACCACTCCGCGCTCATCCTATGGTATTCGATTCGCTTCCCATGAACAAAATATCAAATAAAACAACAAAAACAACGCCCCATGATACAGTCGTAAACGGAGTAGGCACGCCGATTCAAACAATGTCGTTTTTTTTCTCTTCTCTTCTCTTATAAGAAAAGGGACGCGACAAGGGGGAGAGAAGGAAGAAACAGATCACCGCCTAGGTAGATTCTTCCTAGCAAAGTGCGCCGCAGCAGCATTGTTACTCTGCCCCAGACCACCCAGCCCCGACACAGGACGACCACCGCCTATCCCCGGCGCCGTGTGCCACCCCTGCGCGACGCTGTTCTTGACAATCTGCGCCGCGGCCGCCGTCGCCATCTGCCGCTCCTTTTGCCTGTGCCGCTCCTTGAGATACTGCGCCGCCTCGGTCCGCATGCGGAGGATGCGCAGGATCATGTCGTCGCTGGGATCTGCCTGCGTCTCGCGGCGTCGCGCCTCCTTGGCCTTGCGCATCGTCCCCAGATTGCGGCTCATCATGATGCTCTTACCGCGCCGGATCGTGCCCATGCTCGCAAACGCCCCCGCGCCGGCCAGCGAGCCCGCGCCGAAGCCGGGCGGAGCCGAGTGGCGACTGCCAGGCCCGTCCAGGAGCGCCTGTTGGGCGCGCTGGGCCGTGGCGGCCGCCATGCGCTCCGACTCGCGAATCAGATTCTGTGTGTCTTCAAAGTAAAAGAAGTTGAGCGAGGCCAGCTCGTGCCACTTAGGCGACTTGAGGACCTCGGCGGGGACGCCAAGCTGCTCGCCCGAGTGCTCGTCCCGGGCGTTGAAAAAGGCAAAGAGAATGTCAAGCCACTGGTAGACAATGTCGAGCTCTTTGCGGCTCAGTGCCTTTTGTGTAGACGGCTTTTCGGACACCGGGGGGACAAGCAGCATCTCAATTGTCTGGAGAACCTCCTTCCATAGACGCGTCATGACGGCAATCATGGTGGCGTCGGTGAGTGTCTGCTTCATAATGGCAAAGTTTTCGTCAAAGTAGGCACAGAGTGGCGCAAGGGCGTTCTCGATTTGAATTGGTGTCGCTACTGGAGCAGTAGATGTGCGCTTCTTCCATAGGCTAGTAACCTGCGAGCCGATGCCGCCCAGTCCCAGCAGACTCTTGAGAGTCTCAAGAGACAGTGTCGCGTTGATTTGACTCGTAAGCTATATTTGGAGGTGATTTGTATTAATTTACATGCGCCTCTCAAATGGATGGGACTGGGCTACTACACTTACCCTGTCTGTAATCTTGCGCACCATGTCTCGCTCCGCCCTCTTGAGATGGCGGAACGCTTTGCCAAAGTGAAACTGGATATCATCCCGCTCACCCTCCATGCTGACACGAATAAGCATTCGGCCCTGGGTGTCCAGGTCCAGCCAGTACTCTCGCGGGAGGTAGTCACCAAAATGGGCCGGGTCGATCTTCAACGACGTCCGGCCAACATAATCGTGGTCTCCAAAGGTATCGTAGTCCCAGACTGTGGCAATTAGGTTCACGGGGCCTTGCACCGTAAAGTCAAACGACTCATCCCAGCGCGGGTTAAGGTTCTTGTAAATGATGCGCGTCTTGTGGAGACGCTTCTGGTACTCGTCTCCAAAGACGACATATGGATCGCTGTAGCCACTGGGGTCGCAAGCCTTGAGATCTTCCGCCTCCACAACCTTAATGGTGAAGGTGTATTTGCTCGGCTTCCGCGTCTGCTTCTTGGGACCGTCAATCTTTTCAAGTAGGTCGGCGCAGGCATCCGAGTTCATGGTCTTCTCCAGCTTGTCGAGCTCCTGCATGGCGTACTCGATATTGTTGAGTTTGACAAAGGACTCGGCAAAGAAGTGAAACGGTTCTGCCTTGTCCTTGTTGTTCCACGCATCCTTGGCGTACTGCATCCACTTTTCTTGCGTCGTCTTGGATTGCAATGCCGCCTGCTCGGCCGATGGACGATCCATTTCTTTGGCAAAACGCTGTTCAATAACTTCGCAGTAGCGGCCCAGACCTGCGGAGAAGCTTCGTGCGAGGGCGGTCATGAAGCGAGCGTAGTGTTCATCATTATCCCATTCCAGCTTAAAGACTTGGTCGACTGTCTGATTGAACAGCATGAACACATCAATGACAGACACGCTATGTCTCTCTGAGTCCAGAGCCACTTGCTCGAGGTTGTTTGTACGGACTTGAAATTGATCTTGCTTGATTGCCTCGTCGACGAAATCAGACATTCGCGTCTCGGCCACTGAAATCCATCGCCACACAAAATCAACTAGCAGCTTTTCAATGTTAAAGGTAAATACTTTGTTCGGAAGATACTCGTGATGTATCCGTCGAATGGCGACAAGCTCTCTGTACAGCTCGAAGCCATCTTCAATGTCAATTCCTTCTCCGCTGACTTGAGCGTGGCCCAAAATGGTTTCCAGAATTGCACCGGCATCGCTTTCAAAGTTGGGAAATATTTCTTCAACTAATATGGCAAAGGGATCTACACCCACAATGTCTTTGTTTTTGTAGCGCTTTCGTATGCGATCACAAAGTTTGGTAATAGTCTTGCCAAGTTTCACAACATGCGCAAACTCCCATTCTTCCTTAACGAGGGGAATCTCTTTGCGCATATTTTCACGGTAGATCTCGAGTGCTTTGTTTCGCAGAGCGGTCGTAAGATAGTCGGTAAATTCGACCTTTGCATCCGTTCTTGGCGTAAATATCGGGTCTTTCTCAATGTGGATTTCAAGCATAAACATGACGGCGCCAATGTTGGGTGGCCTGGAATCGTAACATTGCCCCATGAGATCGTATAGCTCACGCAAGATGGCATCGTGCAGCGTATGGAATGTACTTTGATAGACAGCAAAGTCATGCATGGTCCATCTGCTGGTTTCGATGTCGGACAGAGAGGACGAGTAGTTTTGAATGTGGGGTGCTTTCTTGGACTCCGACTGCGAAGTCTTGACAAGTCCAAGAATTGTATCAAGCTCTTCGGGCACAATTTCTTGATCCAAAAATTTGCGCGCCGCCACCTCGAGCAGAACAATCAGTCGGGAAACTTGTGGCAGTCGCCAGCGGACACAGAGTTCCGTCATAAGATCCATAGATTGCTTGGACAGAGGTTGATAATCGAGCTCAGGGTCCATGTGCAGCTGGTCAAACGCCACGGCATGTTGCAAGATGTACTTGTAAAAGGATCTCGGGTCTGGAGGAATAAATGTGTAGAATCCACCTTCGTCGACTGTTCTGATGCTGCCAGCATCAGTAGACAGGGAGGGCAGGGATGCCAATGGGTCAAACCCGAGAGATGTATCCATGGAGGAGATGGCGCGGCTGAGATCCGCATAGGCTTGATCTTCGCCATACATGGACTGGGGACGACTTGGTAGCGGCTTGTCACCAGGTGCTGACGAGGTTTTTGCGAGTTCTGGTTTGGCGATTAAAATTTCGAGCATCATCTGTGAGAGAAAATGTGCTTCGGATTTCTGCCACTCAGTGAAGGACTCCTCGACATCGAAATCATCGTTTCGCAGCGCACCGCTTGCATTCGAAGTCAGGCGCTGCTGGTAGGTCTTGAGGTCCCGGAGAGCTGCCTCCTCGGTCCAAATATTGCGCTTCTCGTTTATTTCGGCTTGGACCTCGGAGAGGCTCAGGCCAAATATGCTGGCAACGACCTGTACCATGGGCATATCCTTGACATCATAACTGAGAGGGACGACGACCTCAATGGTGGTGCCCGCCGCATCAGAACCAGAGCTGACCAGATCCTGGTCGTGAGTCAACAGCTTATTTTCCAGCGTAGTGAGACGTGAGAGTAGGTCTGACTTGTCGCGCTCGTGGCCCTGGTCTCGAAGAGTAGTGGCGGCGAGCCGGACAAACAATGCAAGATGCCGGTCGGGCAGCAACTTCCAGGAGTCATCTTCAGGCGCACGGCCTTTTTGGGCGGCCTTGGTGGCAGAGGAGTAGAAGATGAGAACCAAGGGCTCGAACTTGCGCTCCTTTTCAATGGTTTTGCGAAAGTTGCGTTCAGAAAAGGCGGTATAGGCCTCGGCAAAGCTGCGCTTGACGGCAGCGTCATTGAAGCCCGGTAATCGTTCTGAACCCCTTAGGACACCACCAACACGGTCGAGGAGCACGTTGGCAAAGCTGCTTGGGAGCTTGAGAGTGGAAGTGCTGCCAGACACGTATTCCTGGACGAGCTGGCCAACACTTGTGTGTGTGCGAGTCGGCGGCTTGGGGGCGGTTACATATTGCTTTCTCTTCGTTTTCGGCTGGAGGAGGTAGTGGAGGTATGCGGTTCGCAGGGCGAAGCTGCGGGCTTCCTCATGTTCGACAAGGACAATATTGGCCGTGGATTGCATCCGACGTGTGGAGTCTCTGCTGCTATTTTTCAAGCGCCGGCTGGGCTGCGAGGACCTTCGGCGGCCATCCTGTGACATGGCGACACACTCAATAAGCAAGTCGGCACCTGGGTGGCGAGTATGTTTTCATGACCTGGCAGAAAGAGTTGCGCAGCAGCGACAGCGACAGCGACGTCAACGAATGAAGGGACGGCAGGGCGGCAGCAATGAGGGGGGCGGAGCCGGACGATAGACGGTGTAGGTGGGTGGCTTATGTCGACGATACGAGGTAGCTTAAAAGTTCGGCAGGCGGGAGATGGTATTAACAAACGAGCGGTAGCTGGAGTGAATGTTGATTTGGGAGCCGTTTGAAGATGTTGTAGAGTGAGCGTACAGGTGGCAAATTGTAAATATCGTGCTGCTATACTTTGCGGCCCGACACGAGCGGCCTGAGCTGCACGGCCTACCTACTTTATTACCAGGTGCGACATTCCTGAGGGAGAGCACAACGTCATTTTTCGCACTTTTTAGCGGGCGAGGCGCTCCCTTGCCTGCAAAGAGCCACTGGGTGGTGGAGGGAGGCGCTAAGGATTGAAACAGTGAAACAGGGACAAGGAGCCAGCAGAAGCAGAAACACGCTAAGGCAGTACCTGGAGGGGCGATTTATTTATTTACAGCAAAAAACCTACGGAGATGACAGGACTGCAGGGCTGTGTGATTTTGATGGTGGGGCATTATAGCGCGGTACAGGAGTCCAGAAATAGCAGTCGGGTCAAGTGCCAAGATGTGCCAGGCGCTGTAGGTTAATCAACAGTGGTCGGGCGTCAAGGTATGCGCAGGGCAAACAACAATAATACTAATAATATTAAACCGCAGTGAGAAAAATAATACAAATAAGTGGGCATTATTTCCATTTATTCTGTAAGGATATATGGGAAAGTTAGTGGTGGCCAGCGAGGGATTTGCTACCTCAGCTTTCTGCCCTCGTATTTAGATATCTATTGTATGCGGGGAATTTTGATGCTGTACCTGTACCGGTACCTGCACAAACACAAACAAGCCTTGGCCACGAAACGAATCCAGTTCTCCATTGTTTGAAACCAGTCGAGTAAATTAAAAATGCTAGAAAAACGAGAACAATCGCTTACAGCCTTCTTAATTTCTATTATTATCAATTTTGTGTTTGCAAATAGGGCTCAACCGATCTGGCTTATTCCATACGTTGACAGTGGGCCATAGTGCCTGGGTGGCAGCAATGTAGGGAGTACCTACTCTGTACTAGGTACTAAGTTAGTTAGCCAATTTTGGAAGCCAGCCGGCATCAAGAAGCGAAACCCTGATGGTGCCCAACATCCTTCTGCTGGTATTTACTGCTAGTGGTGTTGATGACAGGTGGAGGGTAAGCGTAACCGAAAGTGATTACTATTTCCTTCAACTTGGTCTGAACTTGTCAACCACCGTCGCGTTTGCTGCTACAAGTTTGGCCCCTCACAAATTCCAACAAGGAAGATGTTATTAGCACAAGTAAGTACCCCTACTAAATCAGCCTATGACGATGCAGGTAACGAAATGCAACCTCTCTCCACCTTTCGCCTTGACTGTGTACCAGTATGCAGTGCTTGATTGCGGGAGTTAGGCGGGAGTTGCGAGTTAGTGGTTCGTTAGTGGTTCGTTAGTGGTCAGCTAGCCAATCTGGCGGTTTGCGGCATCAGATTTCTATGTGGGGGCAGATGCGCCTGGTGCAAAGAACCATGAGCACGGTGAATAGTGATTTTGTCGACTGAGGGATGTGTGTCAGGAAGCCAGACTAATAAGCGTAAACGTACCCGTATTAGTAATTTTTTGCTTTACGAAGTACAAGTCATTTTAGAGCCAGGCGTGGTTGCCTATATGCATCTTGTCGAGTCCTTGGCCTCCTCTTTTTGGCAGTCGGTTTTCAGAAACGACGAATCCAGGGTGGCACAGGCAAATTATCTTCATTGGCGCCTAAAGCCAGAAAGACTCGTGACGCCGTTGTTCACGACACACCATCTCCACTGTCTACTGGAAAGCATCAAGTTATACTGGTTCGGTGGCGGTGCATCCAGGCTGCGATGCCATGTGCCATGCGCGAACTGCTCACCTTGTCAGTGACTGTCGACATTGTGACAGCACCAGCCACGTTTTGTGACACACCTGATGATATCTAGGAACGCACGGGGCAGGCAGCGCCACAGACGCAGGGTGTGTGTGAAGAGGGTGTTTCGGCCGGCATGCAGATGGCTTCATTCCGAGTGCTGCACAACAATATATCTGCAATTCCAACCACTTGAACAAGAATCGGTAGCTGTCGCTTTGTAGGGTATGGATTACATTCTCTGCGGCTCCTTCTGTTTAGTTGATTGTAAACTCTCCAACGTCGCCACAAGCAAGGGCTAATGTATTGAGTACCTTGGCCAGTTAATTCAGGGCATCTTTAATAAAGATCCTCGCTGACCACTCCCCTTGTTTTCCCCCAAGACAAAGGAAGCTAGCACATCTTAGGCACCTGCACTGGGTTTCTGGTTGCATGTCATCAGGAGCCACTTTCAACACCAGCAAGCCACCAAGTCCACCCACCATAGGCAGCTTGGGCCACCAAACCCAAGGGGCCAGTCGGCGCAAAAGTTAGTTCACATTCGCCCGCCAGTGAGCGCAATGAGCAACCAGCAACCACCACCACCTCCTCCAAAACACCCAGCAACAGAGACCACCATCCGTCCCTCCTCTTCTCGTCACCTTCTGCCTTCTCCTCCCCAGGCCACCACCGCCTTTGTTCCTCTTCGCCTAGCACCTAACTACTTACTCGCCATTCTCCTCCTTTTTACTTTACACATCACCTACTTCATGAGGTGCTCGCTAAAACGTCCCATATATTTTGCTCATTGATACACGCCCTTTGCTCCGGTCACCACCTCCCACTCGCCACTGTGTCACTTAGTAGTAGCAGCCTTACCGCCGCCGCGCCAGATGACGGCCGTTGTTGCTGTCCCACTCTGAGTTGAGCCCCGCGCCGCCTGCATTTCCTTGGATCCTCACTCCTTGCAGCAGTGTCTGCTGTGCACACAAATCCTCAACTTTACCATTCACCTCGCCGCTGCTTCTTCCTTCCTGTTTGTGCATCTCTGCCTGTCCCGCTGGACGTGCTTCTCTTCTGCACCTTTGCCCTCGGCTTCAGCCGATAACCCGTCAACATGGGCAACGTGAGCAGCAGACCCGACGACCAAACCGCCGCCTTCTTTCTCAGGGATCCGAATCGCTGTATGCTACTACTTACTTGCCCCAACTACCTGCTATGCCTCATTTCGTTTCTCGCCGGCCTCTTACTGGCTTTGCAGCTTGTCTCGCTAACTCTACCGTCCAGTAACCGTCTCATCCCTCACCATTACCAATCCTCGAAAGCGCAGCTCAATACATGTTACACCCAATGCCTTTCCAGCCACTACTGTATCTGTCAGCCGGCCCGCGGGCGAATACACCCCCATAGAATTCGTTCAGGTTAGTGATGGTACCCTCGCTCTGCTGCTGAATTTCCCTCTAATCTCTATTTCTTCTTCGTGCAGGATCCAGAGCCTGGCACCTCCGGCTTATTGCTCAAACTAAACAGCGACGACGAACTCATATTTACCTTTGCCTTTATCTTGCGCCAATCGCAGTCGTCTGCGGCGCCCACCGCTGCTTCCCCCGATGCTGCGCCTACCCCTCTCGATACTAGCATCTCTGGCTTGACCTTTGTCTGCGGCTCCTCATCACGCGAAGTTGAGAATCTTGTAACGCGCGAGTTCCTTGCCAATCCGAATCTACACAAAAATGACAACGTTGCCCTTGTCGGTGACTATTCTACCAGTGGCAGCTCGTCCGTCTCGTTCGAATGGACTTGGAAATGGAAGCCTCCCAAGCCGTTGGATGACAAGAGTGGCGGCTGGAGAAACTCTTGCAGTGTACGAATCTCTTCTTTCCAGACACCCACCTACTGTATCCATCACCCAATTATACTAACTGGCAACTAGTTTGTTGAGTACGATTCTCGCGCCCATAGGCTGCATGCTCTGGCTGGCTTCTCCTACTGGGTTGCAGGTATGTCGTGCTCGTCCGCAAACACGCCGCACAGTCGGCTACTGACACATTTGCTACCTATAGCCTCCTCCCCTGTCTACGCTAGCCAACCAAACTCGCCGTCACCGACCTTTGTTCTCGGATCTCCTCCCAAAATACGTGTCGCTTCTGCCCAATCGGTAGACTCGCGCTTGTATTCCGACGCCGAAGAGGTGCCGTTATCCCCGCTACCTGGTGCTATTGAGACCTTTTTGCCTCCCACCCACCTACAGCAGCACAAGGAGCCGGTCAAGGTAGACGTGAGCTGCCCACGGCCTGGCGACGATGTCTCCGTATCCGACGACGGCCCCGTCTTCCGCGCTACGCTCAAGGCCCTTGAACAAAAAACTGGAAATATGCGCGTGCAAATGAAACGAGTCTTGAAGAAGGCTGAACAGGCACACACCAGTCAGCTGGAGGCTAACGATGCCCTTGTTGCGTTCATGGAGGCTTTGCGCGAAGCCTCGACTACCAATGCAAATGCAGTTCAGCCTGCACTCGAACATTACTTCGACAAGATAGCTCGAGAAATCCTGACTTACGACCGCCAAAATACGGCAAACCTGCAAAAAATTATCATTGAACCCATTAATAAACTCTACCAGCTCGATATCAAACAGGCGGAATCAAAGAAGCGGGACTTTGAGGAGGAGAGCAAGGACTATTACTCATACGTTTCGCGATATCTTGGCCAGCGCCAAGACTCGGTAAAGGCTAAGAAGCTTGCCGACAGCGACTCCAAATATCAGAACAAGAGGCGCAACTTTGAGCTGAAACGGTTTGACTATTCCAGTTTTATGCAAGACCTACACGGTGGCCGCAAAGAGCAGGAGGTTCTGTCCCACCTAACCAGATACGCCGATGCGCAGACCAAGGGTTTCCTCGCGACGGCAAAGAAGATAGAAGCTCTTCTGCCGCAGCTTGATGCGCTATCATCCGAGGTGAGCGAGGCGGATAAAGAGTACCAATACCAGAGGCGGGAACGTGAAGAAAAGCGGCGCGTACTGGAAAAGAGCAACACCCCTTACTTGGAGCCTGAACAAGCCAGTCTTGCCAGTGCTCCGCCCCCGACTGCCTCCTCAAATGGAAACACAGGCCACACCTCTGATTCGGAACTGGGTCGCGCGGATAGCACCGGCTCGCAGCTAAAGACAACGTCATCCGCTGGCCAGACCAGCATATCAGGTGTAGAGTTGGCCAAGCCTCCGTCGCTGTCCACAGTGATGGGTAGTCCTTCACAAAGCACCAAGTTCAAGGGATTCCGCGACTTGGAAGAACCAAACCCAGCTCTACTCTCTGTGCCTCAGCGGAAAGAGGGGCTTCTCTGGGCCCTCAATCGCCCAGGTGGACACGTCGACCCCCGAAATCTCAACAAACAAGGCTGGCACAAATTCTGGATTGTGCTCGACGGGGGTCAGCTCTCAGAGTACAGCAACTGGAAGCAAAGATTGGATCTTCACATGGACCCAATTGATCTCCGAATGGCGTCTGTTCGCGAAGCTCGCAATGCAGAACGCCGTTTTTGCTTTGAAGTGATAACTCCAAATTCCAAACGCGTCTACCAAGCTACATCTGAAGAAGATATGAACAGCTGGATAGTTTCCATCAACAACGCCCTACAGAGCGCCGTGGAGGGACGAAGCGGCCGAGAAAGACACGATTCACCAGCGCATACTGGCAACGAGTCTTCCCTTAAGAGAGATATCGGTTCCATTCTCACTGGCAAGACGCATTCTTCGGTACATGGCACTACCCATTCCCATAGCAGTTCGTCCAGCGGTATACCCTTCCGCCGAACTACTGTTGGAGCTCGGCCGACACCAGTGCGGACGGCCAGCGCAGGTTACGATGAAAACCCGGATCAGCTGCTGCAGATGTTGCGCGAGACTGATCAGGGCAACAGCTGGTGCGCCGACTGTGGCTCGGGAGCCAAGGTGGAGTGGGTATCCATCAATCTTGGCATCATTCTCTGCATCGAGTGTAGCGGTATTCATCGATCATTGGGCACACATATCAGCAAGGTGAGGTCATTGACCTTGGACATCAAGTCCTTTACGGTCGATATTGTCGAACTGCTTGTTTTGATTGGCAATCGTGTATCAAACATGGTGTGGGAAGCCACATTGGATCCTAGCCAGAAGCTTGCGCCACAGGCAACGCGCGAGGTCCGACTCAGATTCATCACAGCCAAATATGTCAACCGAGCGTACGTGCAGCCAATTTCACCGACGCTCTCACGATATGCCACACCCGACGACACTCTGTTGGCAGCGATTAAGAAGAATGAAATCCAACAGGTTCTCTATGCACTGGCGCTCAAGGCGAACCCCAACGTTTTGGACAAGATGAGAGGGACACACGCGGTTTGGCTAGCTCTTGCAGCTGCAGATCCCGCCTCGCCGTCACCAACATCCGGCGTGCCTACCGACGCCGAAGCAAAGCCAGTGCCGTTCCCAGTGGCAGAACTGTTAACTCAGAACGGAGCGGAAATCCCGCTGGCACCACCAGCATTCCCACTGGGCCGCTTTGCACAACAATATGTTCAGCAAAAGCAGGGTAAAACTCGAGCAGGTGTACGAGACTCGGTATCGGCGTTGCCCAACAATAGCAGCAGCATAGAACGAACACATTCGGAAACCGCCCAGACGAGGTTACAGAAGCGCATTAGCGCGGGTGGGAGACTGGCCAGGTCGCCAATTCCTGAGAGATAGGAAAACAACATCTGGGATCGATTGACGGGGCTTGGCCTATGCTGCCACATCGTTGAGGTGCGCTATCGCAAAAGTGCAGAGCGACTGAGCTGCCACGAATTAATGGGACGTATGAATGACAGGTTACGGCTTCTACGGCATGGGGCCGGATATTAATATGGATTGGGCAGGGTTTTCTAGGGCGCTTTTGAAGTTTTGGGTCCGCGTGCCGGTTGTCGCGTTTGTTGTATAAACTTTCTTGGTGCATATTTAGTTTTGCTCGTCTTTTTTCTTTTCTTTTCGTTTATTTGGAAATAAGACAGTAGGTATTTTGCTTCGAAAGGGGGAGTTGTGGTATGGCAGCCATCGAGCTGCATCCTTTTCAGTTTCTGGAGGAACGCAGGATTACGAAACACAACGTTTTAGAGGTATCCTGACTGATATAGTTATTCAATAATAAAGGAGAGACTGGGAGGCAGGTGCAGGAGTAGAAGTCTGCTGGGTTTCAAGGTATTCCTTGCTGATATTGCAGTCTACAAGTTGCTTTTTTTTTCTGGAAGTTGGACACGACATGACGTACGGAATAGCATGGGTACCCTATAATTGATAATGACAAGGATTACAGATGGCAATAGAATGTTTGAATGCATGAGAGCGCCGCAAGCTGTGTGATGTATATAGCAATGCATGATGCGAGGTTGATGCGACCCAGTGTTTGTGGTAAGCAGGACATGCATCCCTCTCCCAATGTATCTACAAGCAACCCTACGCTGTGATGAACGTCGGCGCAGCTTCGGGCATTAGACAGTCACACACTGAAGCAACATCCTGATGCCAGTTTCACGTGACAAGATGGAGGACATTGATGCAAAATCAAAAAGTCGAAAATGGCAAGCGATGGCGCAGCAGTGTGCAGCAACAGTCTATTTGTCAGTCATCCATCCATCACTGGGCTGCCTCCAACTAAATCCGTTCGACGGCGCCTAGTTAGATGAAAGAATGCAGGAACCCGGATTTCGTGCCAGTGGTAAAGGGCAGTGCCGCATTCCGAATGATCTCGAGTGTGCAAATGTGTGGGTATAAAAAACAAAAATAAATCATAAACTGGTTCACGGGGACGCCTTGTCATGGCGTGAATGGTGCGCGCGGTCGCCTGCCTTGCCAATCACGCTGATGACCAGTTCGGTGATTGTTGGAGGTACCAGTCAGCGGGTAATGCCTGCAGAGAGGTACTTGTTATCAATGCAACTGGTACAAGAACTGCCCCGGGATCGTGGCGATGTGGCGAGAGGAATGGAGAATAGCGCGAGTGCCGCTTTTTAGAAAAAGGCGGCCAGAGAGCTAAGGTGCTGAGGAAGGATAACGTGCCATGATTTGAGGCGCATTTCTTTGCTTTGAGAGCTCTTTTATATCTAATTTGGACATGACATTTGATCTTTATTGCAATTCGCAGCCGATCACCGATCAGAGTTGGAGGAGGAATACAGTACTCGGCTGCGGATTAGGGTCGGTTGGCCATTTAAAGCGGCGCCACAAAACGCTGCGCCACGGCTCAAAGCTGCCCACTGGACGCCAAAGCTCTAGGCACCTGCAGCACTTAGCACCACTTAGACGGAACCCGCTACAGTACCAGTGACTCTAGCAACTCCAGTGACTCCATCAGCCCACCCCAAACCTGCACGAGGCTGTTCCCCGGCTTCCTCTTTTCCCTTTCAGCTATCCAGCATCAGCGTCCGCACCAACTCGTAACCAATCCAATCTTGCAGTTTATTTTTCTGGAGGGGTTTGTATTTACGGCAAGGCAGCCGGACCACATTTTCAACTGTCGCTTCTTTCCTCCTTCTCTTTCACTTATTTCATCTGCATTGCTGAACGCCTTCTTGCCTTGCCTGTCTGCCTTGATCGCTTCAATTCTCGACCTTGGCTGCCTAACTATCCCCGGCATTTCCCATCAACTGATATAGATTCTCGAAACATCTTTGCCCATATTTTCTTTTAAATACCCCCTTTGCTCTTTGCAATGCCGCCTAACGGCGATAAGAGCCACCTCAAGCGGCCTCGAGTAAGTCTTTGTGCTCGCGCCGCCCAGCTTCTGTTTCTTGGTTTCCTTGTCCGCAACGCTGACAACCTACTCGCCGCAAAGGGCTCTTTGCCAGACGAGTCGGCCGAGAGCAAGAAGCCTCGCCGCTCCGATCGCCTCTCCGTCGCTGAGAACCATGACGCGCACCATGATGGCAGCAAGCACGGCAAGGCCAAGACGCCCGTCTCTCGCGACAACCACCTGCCGACTCCTCTGACCAACGACGCGACCTACGGCTCTACAGACCTCAAGGAGACAACCCCGACGCCGTCAGGAGTCAAGACTGTCGAGGAGACAACCCCGCGCATCACAGACGATGGCTACTCCCAGCTTCATGCGCTGTCGTCGCCACCCCAGGACACGCAGCCCATCAGCCAGCTCGTCGACAGACATCTCGAGTTCGCCGAGGATGCCGAGGACGAACCAGAGGAGGGTGTCTGGGGTTTCCTGGTCCCCCTCGACTCCAAGTATGGTGACAAGCCCATGGTGCTCAAGAAGCGATGCGCCTGCCCGCCGAATGACTCTATCCAAACGGCAGCTGACTCTGAGAAACCACCCAATGTCCGTGATACCCCGCCAGCAATACATGAAGAGGAGGCTTACGAGCGCACACAGATTAATGGGATTGCGTCTCGCGGTTATCTGATTGGTCGCCACCCTGAATGCGGTAAGTTTTTCAATGCTATTTTCCGCCATGGCGGGCTTTCCTCAGCTGTCAAGGCGCTAACAAGCCCGCAGACATCGTCGTGAGCGAGGGAGTTGTCTCGAACCGACACTGCCTGATTTTTACTGAAAACAGCGGAAACGACTCTGTCGCCATCCTCGAGGATTTGTCTAGCAACGGTACATTTGTAAACGAAGCCATTGTCGGCCGCAACCAAAGACGTGAACTTGAGGATGGTGACGAAATTGCTGTCCACGGCCGCGCCAGATTCGTCTTCCGCTACCCCAAGAGCCGTCACACGAGCCCCTTCCTGCAGCAATACACACTACTCCAGAAACTCGGCAAGGGCCACTTTGCTGAGGTCTATCTATGCATCGAAAAGTCGACTGGCAAACGCTTCGCCGTCAAAATCTTTACCAAAACGCCGGGGGTCGAGGAAAAGACCAAGACTGAAGGCCTGCAGCAAGAGATTGGCATGCTCATGGCCGTCAGTCACCCCAACGTGCTCTGCTTGAAGGATACGTTTAATGAACGTGACCGTGTCTATCTCGTTTTGGAACTGGCACCCGAAGGTGAACTCTTCAACTACATTGTCGCCAAGTCCAAGCTCAGTGAGGACGAAACAAGAAAGCTCTTTAAGCAACTATTCCACGGCATCAAGTACCTTCACGAGCGCAATATTGTGCATCGTGACATTAAGCCAGAAAATATTCTACTGGTCGACAAGGATCTTCATGTCAAACTGGCCGATTTCGGCTTGGCCAAAATTATCGGCGAGGAGTCCTTCACCACTACCCTGTGTGGCACTCCCAGCTATGTTGCGCCTGAAATTCTTGCCGATTCTAAGCAACGGAAGTACACAAAGGCTGTCGACATCTGGTCACTCGGTGTCGTGCTGTACATCTGCCTGTGCGGCTTTCCCCCTTTCTCGGATGAGCTTCACTCCCGCGACTTCCCCTACACACTTTCCCAGCAGATTAGGAGCGGCCGTTTTGACTACCCATCGCCATATTGGGACTCTGTCGGCGACCCAGCTTGTAAGTAGTTTTTTTTTTTTATACGTCAAGTACTTTTGCTAACATGGCCATAGTGGACCTCATTGATTCCATGCTGATTGTCGACCCTGAGAAGAGATTCACAGTTGACCAGTGCCTTGCCCACCCATGGCTCACACAGCAGCCGATGAGCGTTAACGATAGCACCGGCGGTCTTGTCGGCGGCATTGCTGGCCTGGAGGTCAATCGTAGAGCCCCTAAGCGGGAGCGTACGTTGCTCTGCCACTACAACCAGGTTCTGGTTCCTGCGCAGGTCACGGCTGGAGATGCCAAGACACCTGTCAAAGTCTTCACAAACCCCAAGGACCGCGTTATTAACGTGCCCCGTGAGCAGGCGCCAGCAGAGCAGCGAGCTCCTGCAGAATTCATGGGTATGGGTGGTAAAGGAGATCAAGTCCTCTTTGGAGAAAATGTCAAGGGCAAGAACAAATAGAGGACGTCGCGGGGTATGACGTTTTAATACGGGGTCCTTTGCGTTTTTTTTCTTCTTCTTCATTTATTGTATAGCAACATTCAATCATTAGCATTTTGTTTTTGGACTGTATATAGATATTAGGACACGGTTTATTCGCTAGGTTTCTTATTGATGGAGATGTTGGTGACGGAGCGAAAGGCTGGAATTCCTCGGAGGAATAGCGTTGTTGGGCTGCTCGTTTGGCTGCTTTTGTTTTTCTTGTTTATTTTCACTTTGAAGGAATTCGGAGTACCAAAAGCATGTGTGAATCAACAATACTACAAATTCAGCATCTCATAATTGGCACTGGTGATGTAAGTGGTGTTGTAGGAACAAAGTACACAAACGCGAAATCACGTGCCAAGTCACATGCGGCTTTATATAGCCACCGCCCTCGCTTAGCGCCCACACATTGAGGTGGCAGAAAATTTGGCGGGGTTCATTCTGGTGAAAGTGCACTGGAAGACAGACGGGCGGGCACGGGCATGCAAGCCCAAACGGCACCGCCAAAGAAAAGCCCCGCCACAAGGGCTATTCCACTGTTCACCCAGGTTTATCAATTTTGGTGGCCCAATCTCCCTCTGGGACTCTCTGCTGGGAACAAGTCGACGCTAATTCCACCCACCTTGACTTGCTACTCGTCCCTGGCGTTTGCTGGCCCCTCCGCTGAGTCAACTGTGCTTGTCCTCTGTGTCCAATTTTTTCCCACCCCCCGCCTGGTTGTGTGGCAGAGAGAGTCTTGCCTGGTATATCCTCTTCCTCGTCGATATCCAACCCTGCCATAACGAGGGCAAAATTCAAACTCAAGGGCATTATAACCCGATTGTCAACCCCTCGATCGATATCAACCAGATTACGACGAAAAAAAAAAATCCGACAATATGCCTGCTGCCAAGAGCAATGCGCAGCCCCAGCTGCTCTTTGTCGATGGATCCTTCGAGGAGCTCGCCAAAGAAATGGCCGAGTACCTCAAGGTCGAGGACGTGAAGCAGCTGCTGAGCGCGGACAAGCCTGCTCCCAAGGAGGATGTGCTGGCCAAGCTCGTTGCCGCCTCAAGCGCACTCAACACGGTCCCCGAGAAGGAGTACACGGCCGCCTCGAACCTCATGGTCTATCTCGTCCTGCAGTCGGCCAACAGCAAAAAGTACCTGCCCACGCTGTGCGCCAACTTTGCCAAGCCCATGAGCAACTCGCCCGTCCACGGCGTCGGCCTGTCGCTCAACGCCCTCTCCACCGTGTTCAACCTGCTCGAGCCCGCCGACCCGATCCGTGCGCGCGTCTTCATGGAGATTCTCAAGTTCCTCAAGGCCAACGGCATGTTTGACAACCTGCGACCATACCTCGACAAGCTGCCAGAGTGGCTGGATTCCTGGAACGCTGGCGAGGAGATTGAGCGCAAGATTTACGAGGAGGTGGCTGATGTTGCCGCCGAGGCTGGTGAAGACACGTAAGTTTTGATGGACATCTGAACCTATTACATGGTGATGTATATGTATATGTGCAAGATGTACAGATGCGCATGTATAGATGGATATGCATAGCATGGTTGCTAACCTACAATTCTCCTCTTTTAGTGAAAGCTATGAGTTCCTCCTCAAGGCTCTCCGCACCTTTGACGCCGACGACAAGGAAGAGCTCACCTCGGAAGATGCCCAACGGCTCTCCCTCCGCGCCGTCAAGATGGCCATCGTTTCCAACACCTACTTCCTCTTTCAGGACCTCCGCGCCATCCCCTCGATACAGGCTCTCGCCGACACCCACCCCGTCTACTCACAACTGCTCGACATCTTTGCCGAGCAGGACCTCGAAGACTACAACGACTTCAACGACGAGCACAAGGGCTGGGTCGAGCAGCAAAAGCTGGACGGCGACAAGCTGCACCGCAAGATGCGCCTCCTGACGTTTGCCAGCCTGGCCGCCGCCACCCCGTCCCGCGAGATTGACTACGGCAAGATCTGCAAGGCCCTCCAGATCCCCGAGGCCGAGGTCGAGAAGTGGACCATTGACGTGGTCCGCGCGGGTCTCGTTGAGGGCAAGCTCTCCCAGCAGCGCCAAATGTTCCTCGTCCATAAGGTCACCTACCGCGTCTTTGGCCAGAAGCAGTACCAGGAGCTCGCCACCCGCGTCGACCACTGGCGCACGACGCTCAACAACGTCCTCGGCGTCCTCCGCACGGAACAGACCAACGCCAAGACGGCGCGGGAGCGCGAGGCGCAGGAACTGGAGCGCAAGCTCGCCAATGCCGGCTCGTCTGGTGGCGGCGGCCAGGGTGAGCGCCGCCGCGAGCAGAGACAGCAGCGCGAGCGTACTGACAATGATGATTAAATGAAAGTAAAAACCAAACGTTTTTTGTTTTCCTCTTGTTTTTTATAAATTTTACTTTTTTTTCCCTCAGCAAAATTTCAAAAGATATGTGTCGTTCTGAGCGGGACAAAAAACATGACACACACACCTATGTGCTCGCGAATGAAATGAACGAAAGAAACGCAAATGCCAGAAAAAGGGATATGACGGGGTTTACAAACTGCATTGTCCCTTTTTATTTTACATTTTGACTGGGAGAGAGAAACGAGGAAGAATTTCTTGTTTGCAAGAGATTCTTCCACAAACGCATTCTGGGATGGGTGGCTCCATTTTCCTTTGTTTTTCGGCATGAATGAAACGAATCGGGTCCATGGGCGAAAAAAATAAAAATCAACGGGGGTGGGAAGACCTAGGGGGGAAAGAATGAAGGAGTTTCCTGTAGGCAGCTTTTACCCCATCGTTTGTATCTGCTCGGGAGGCCTGTTTTCAGATATAGAATCGGGGCACAGGTGGCGGTGGGCTGTTGGTAGAACGAGGGAGATTTTGTTTCACATGTTTGAAATCTCCCGGGTTAAAAAGATATTTTATAGCGCGAATGACAATTTATAAAAAAAAGGTTATAAAAATGAGCCATCTTCGGACTACCAGTGATCTATCTGGTCAGCAGCAAAGCTATTCATTCCACTTGAACGGCGGTGATTCAGGACGAGCCACCTGGGATGCAAATGTAATGAGCGGCTCGGTATACTGTAGTTGTATACTATGTAAATAAAGGCAAAGCAGTAGAATTTACCCAATCAAGGTTGAAAACAGGATGATATCATGACAAATGCATTAAGAAAGCAAAAACATCATGCAAGAACAAATGCCACTTCTACAACTCGCTTTCCTCTCAACTTCATATCTCGCTCTCTCGCTCGCTCACTCTATCGATCATGTCTAATGCAAAAAGATTATATGAATGCCCAAGAAAGAAAAAAAAAAGAAGCCCCTCATCTTTTTCAGTCAGCCAATACTTCACGTAGCATAACCAAAAAGTTCTCCTTGAGCTTATGCACCTCATCAATCTTCGGCTTTACGGGCTCGCCCGCTCTGCGCCGCAAATGATGCTGCTGCTTCTGTCTCCTCCTCCTCTCCGCCTCAATGGGGTCCAGGTCGTCTTCCGCCTCGGCCTCCAGCTCATCCTCCGAGTCTTCCTCCTGGTAATCGTTAAAGTCATCCACGTCCGCACGATCCAGCCCAAAGTCGGAGACGTCAAAGCTGAGCACCCCGCCGCCGACCAGCCCACCGGGGCCGGTGCCGCCGCCCGGCACAGCCGTCGAGGACTCGGCCGCCATCTTCTGCCTCGTCTTGTCATTGTGCCACTTCTTGCGCGATTCCTGCCACGCAATGAGCGCGTTAATCTCCTCGACGGCCTTTTCCTTGTTAATCACGCCGGCGCTGACACCACCCTCAAAGAGGGCATTAACATTGAGTTTGCCGTTCTTGGGACCCTTGCGTAGAAACTCCAGGATCCCCTCGATCCACCCCATGAGCTGCGTGAAGAGTCCATTGTCGTGCGTGTGGACTTCGTGCACAAACTTGTAAAAGTTGTGCTCGTGGCGCGCGCACAGATCGATAAAGGCTTGCACCGTCTGGTTTGGGTCTGCCGAGGCGTCCTGCTCGCGGCACTTGTCCACCGTCTGGATGATGTCGTCAAAGAATAGCGCAAAGTCAGAGACGCTGTTGTAGACGTTGGCAGACTTGTAGACGCGAACCAAGGGCTCATAAAAGATGGTAAAGAGATCGCGGAAGAGCTTGAGGGTAACGGGCTCCTCGACGAGGTTCAGCATCATGGCCTTGTCGCGTTGGCGGGTGTAAAGCTTGAGCAGCTGCTTGAGGTGGGAAAAGAGCTCCGCACCTTGCTTCAGCTCCTCATCAATGTTCTCAACGGCGTTGTTAAAGGCGACATAGGCATTAAAGAGTCGCTGAACCTGCTCGCCGCCCAGTTCGGGTTCGATAAGGTCGGATCGCAAAATGGTGACGATGATATCCATATTGTCATCCTCGGCTTCCTGGCGGATAGCGACCTTGATGTGTTCTTCGGCATTGGTATACTTTTGCAGCTTCTCAGTAAATACCGGATCGCCAACTTTGTTATTGATAATGTCGATAGACTTTTGGAAGCTGCGAATTCCATCATTTAGTGTAAGAGAAAAGATGCGCTGGAGCAGCGATCTAGCACCAAACGGCTGGGCCATGAAAACATCCAAAATGCCAGACATGACGGCAGCCGGATTGGCAATGCGGATGACATTCTTGATGATGCTGTATGGGACGAGAGAGTGAATTCTGCGAGCCTGGGCAAATACCTCGGGAGAGTTGTCCTCGGCCAAGAAGAGGTGGTATATGACGGCGGCAACTTCAATCCGGAGCCACTCGGCAAACTTGCGATACTGAATGCTCAGATCCCCGATGGTCTTTTTCTCCTTGATTTCCTTGAAGAGCATGGTGAGACCATTGCGCTCCACAATGTCGCGGCGGAATCTGGAAAAGGTACATTATTAGCATAGTCACTGAGACAAAGAGGGGTTCAATTTCGTACTGTTCCATGTACTCATCGAGCTCCGCAGCGCGCCTGCGAGCAATTTCGTAAAAGTTCTTTTGCTCTTCGACGCGCTTCTCATCCATTGCCTTTCGGCGCAGAATGTCATCGACATCCTCGTCGGAGAGTGTCACTGATTCTGTCATGAGAAACTGCTCCATGGCGACTGTGTTGGCGACCTGGGGGTTGTGGAGCATGGAGCGAATAAATGAACGAAGGGAAATGCGCTGCTTCTCGCGACCGAGAACGACGGTCTATTTGAAGATTAGCGCACGATTCACAGTTAGACATTCAAGAGACCGAAAGGATATGAGCATACCTCTCCATTGGCAACGCCGTTTGGCGGGGTGCCCACTGACGTCGGGGTGCCTCCAGCCGCGGCAAGTCTTCCATCGGCAGATACGCGGGGCGATCCTCCGTTCCTGGGTGTATTGGATCGGAAGGATCGAATGGAGCGTGCGGCCCGGGGCGCAGCGGCCGGCGACAGTCTGGAAGAAGAGGATGAGGCATCTGGATCGACGTCGAGGCGAGTAAGGCGGGTCGAGACGGTGGAAACACTAGCCCCATCGTCTGATTCGTTTTCGCCAGCTCCAAAGGCCGAGAAAATGGCGGACGCCGTCGAGTTGGACTTGTTCTTGCGGGGCAGGCTGGGCAAGGCGCGGCCGGGGAGTTCGGTGCGGATGCGCTTGTGCAGGCGGGCGAAATCGCCGTAGCGGCGGGCGACAAAGTGCTCGAGCTCGCCCTTGCGCTTGACACGCAGGATAAACTCAGCATGTTTGTGTTGGCGGATGTTACGCTTGACCGAGACGATGCGGACGGCGGCGACGTTGACGTCCCAGCCGTTGATGTAATTGCCCTCTGGAATGGTGTGCATGACGCCGGTGTCAATGGCGTTGCTGTCGACAATGTCGAGCTCGGAGAAGCGGATGCGCTCCTCGAAACCAGAGGAGGTGCCGATGCCGGAGACCATCATGAGCTCAACCATTTTCTGGGCCTTGATGGCGAGTTTTCTGCGCTTTGTCTCTTCGAGGCGGTCTTCGGAGGAGGATATCTGCTTGGTAGCAAAGGACTCAAGAAACTGTAGGTGGGGGAAGTGATTAGTAGGCACCTTTTGGCGAAGAATGATGTGCTTCTAAAACATACAACTTGTAATTTATCTTGCCAAAACTCCTTCTCACGGGCCTTGTCGAGAAAGGGAAAGTCGCGGACATGGTTGACAAAGATGTAACGCAGAATGGGAAGCTCGGATTCCTGCGGGGAGACCTCGCCGTGCTCAGATCGAAAGGGTGCGCCGAAACGTTGGAGGGCAGTTGGTGAATTGAGTTCATTGATTTCGTATATACTCTGCTCGGCCATGAGCTCGCGCTTGAGGTCTATCGTCGTCGGGGTTGGCGGGGTTAGTCTTTGTCTGTCTTGCGACGGTGTGATTGGGGTTCAGAGGGAATATCGTCTGTACTAACAGTGTTCCTGCTTTCCCGTGAGAGACTGTCCTGCGGGGGGCTGCTCTGGGGAATTTGTCTTGGTCATGGTCATCAGTGTACCGTCTTGGCCAACAGAGGCTTGGGCAAGAGGTTCTTGGTTGTCGGCGGCCATGGTGTGAATGAGGTGAGGCTGAAAGGCTTGTAGTGGTTGGATGCGGGCGTTGTCAGCCGTACAGCTGGGTTTTCTCCCGCGTCAAGTGACGCTTTCAGGACTATGCCGCAGGAACCGGAGGATACTAGCAAAAAATCGGCAATGTAAATGACAATAGTGTAAAAGGAAGCCAAGGCAGGAAAGCAAAAGGGAAAAGAAAATATGCAGGGCTGGCAATGACGGCAGCACGACGCGCGCTGTTGTAGGTGAGGTACCTAGGCGAAGTACCTGGCAACGACGGCACCAATGGTGGCCAAACAGGTGATATAGGAGCAGCGCCAAGAACAACGGGGATGACAGCAATAATATAGCCGCCTGGGGGGGATGAGGACAAGGCCTGTGATCTTGCACGCACGATAGAGGTAATTAGGATGAGAGAAGAAGGGAGAGGAAAAATTGGGCGACAGCCGGCGAAGAATCGGCGAGTAATATCTGGGAAGGCTTCGTCGTGGGACAAGCCGAGAGCGAGCCGCTGCTGATCAGCGTCACAGGCGGACGGCGTTCGTCACTTGAGCCACCAGTCAGTCACATTTGGTACTAACTGCCCAGCATTTCCAGCACCGCCAGCGGCCAGCACCCAGCACCCAGCACCCAGCACCCAGCATCCAGCGGCCCAGGTCACTCCCTGCCATCTGCTGGACCCCGCCCAAAGACCCCAGCGCTCCAGCTGCCCCTCAATGATGTGGCTGGTTGCGCACAACCATGCCGCATCTCGGTAGGTCCGCCGCTGTACTCTGCCGTTGGTTAGGCTAGTGCAGAGCCACACCAGTGGGCATGATTGGGGGGCTTTGCCGGGCTTTGCTTGGCTTTGCTGGGCATGCTCCGCCGGTTGTACTTTTTCTACGGTGCTGTCGGGCAACTTTGCAAGTCGGAATTACATACAGCAATGCCACTGTAACTCCTCGATTCATCAAATCAACACCATGTATCCCTTTACTTCAATAACGAGACCGGCAAGAGACGTACCATGCTGACGTGGATGCATTCCCTCTTCCTCCCCTAGATTTGTCCGCTCGCTTTCCCCTGCATCTCCGTCCCATTACCTCTGTAGTATTGCATTAGTGCCATTGTCCATCTGACAGCTCGCTCCTATGACGTCTTCGTGCAAACTTGGCGCCTGTCATTAAAGCGCTCCTATCATTGGCTTACGCCTACATATATCCGTATTATAATAGTCCGCATCACACTTTCTTCAACAATTTTATTAGCGTCAACCGGGATTAAAAATTAATTTTATATATCCCTTTCATTAACTACCAAAACATCAAGCACCCCGACAAGTAGCCACATTTGATCCATGCTTGACCAATTCTTTTAGACTCCTTTAATTCTGTGTGCATTACCTTTTAATTCTGTGTTTATTTTTATGCCTCCAATTCGGGTTTGTTCAGTGGCTTGGCATGCATTACGTGCCGCCCTTGGCAAACGAGGCTGTGCCAAACTGCAGAGTGACAGGGAATCGTCGTCAAAAACCGAGGACCTAGCATTGTTTGCACTACCGCCAATGCTACAAACGACTATTGAGTTTACTGTAAGCTTCAGACCATGCACTCGTTTTATTTACTTTTTTATTTTATTTTTGTTTTTAGCCGTTGAACGCGGCTGAAATCTGCACTCTTCTTTCTACAAGTGGTACACAAAATCAGGCGCCTTGTCACCCGTCTTGACCTTGCGATTATCCTCCTTCTCACCCGACAAATACTTCTTCTTCTCCTGATTCAACCGCCTCAAGTACAGCCACTTCAACAGAATGATGACCTGAGAGAGTCCCAGCGCGCCCACCGAAAACACATTTCCAAGCTTGTACGGCGCCTTGCGGTAAATCTGTCCGGCCACGATGCCCGCCGAGTTGCCGATGCTCAGCTGCACACCCGTCGCCGTTGCCCGCCGATAGTGCGGCGCCACGTTGACATTGAGCCATGCCAGGTTCAGCCCAGGCCCATTATACACGGCCACGGCGCACAGAAACGTGCCCAGAAACTTGATCCCGTTGCTCGTCGGGCAGATGATGAGAATGTACCCAATGATGCCCGGCACGTTGGCCAGCCACAGAAACGGCCCACGGATGCAGTAGTGGTCCGAGATAAACGCAACCGACAGAAACGCGAGACCGCCAAAGATGTACACCGGGATGCTGAGATACTGCGCCTGGATCGATGTGTAGCCCATACTGACAATAATGGATGGCAGGAATGTGCTGAAACCGTACAGGAGAATATCCTGGCAGAACTGAATGGCGCCACTATACAAAAGAGGGTTTTGTCTGTTAGCCACATTTTTTTTTTTCAAAAGTACACATTGGGATGGCGGCACTTCTCTGGTGACATACCTCAGATACAACTTGGGATCCTTCAGGCCGATGCGAATCTCCTCCCAGCTAAACTCCTCGCTGCCCATGTACTGCGCTCGCTGGATCGCCCGCACCTTCATCATGCGCTTCTCCTCGTCCGTCAGAAAATACGCATTCGACGGGTCGTTTGGCAGCCCAAACCACACCAGCGGCGCAATCATCATCGAAAACAGGCCCTCGATGATGTACACCCAACGCCAGCCCGCCAGCCCCGCCACGCCGTGCATCTTGAGCAGTGCAAACGCCAGCAGGCCGCCAAACGCTCCCGAAATCGCCGTGCACACGAAAAGGTACGAGACGCGAATCGCCTGCTCCTGTCGCTTGTACACCATGGTCAGGTACAGATTCAGCGCGGGGAACAGGCCGGCCTCGCACGCGCCCAGGACGAGGCGCACGGCGTACAGCCCGGCCACGTTGTGGACCAGGCCCGTCAGCACAGTGCACAGCGACCACACGACGCAGAGCCCCGTGAGGAGGATGCGCGGCGTCATCCACTTCATCATGATGGCCCACGGCGGCTCAAAGGCGACGTACGTGGCGTAGAAGATGGAAATGGCCGTCGCAAACGCCTCGGGCGAGGCGCCAATGTCGGCCGGCATCCCGGCCACCTTGACATTGCCAATGTTGCTGCGGTCGAGGAAGCAGGTGAGGTAGAGGAGCATGATGATGGGCACAAAGTACAAGTCCAGCTTGAGCAGGAGCTTGCGCTCGGCTTTGGCGTCAATCGTCTCGATGCTGCCAGCGCCTTCGTCTACATCGACCTGGCTGGTCTGGTCCGCTTTGGCGTCCGACATTGTCTTTTCCAGAGCGACGTCTGAAGGGTCGGACACAGAAGGTGTATGTGCCATGATATATATTCCGAAATTGGAATAGCAAATGTTGTATTTACCTCTTTTCGAATATGAGCTTGTGCAAAACTCCAGAAATGGGAAAATGAGTAAAGTGGGCTTATAAGTAAACCGAAGAGAGCATCACTGTTGATGCTTGCAACCCCATGGGGTAAAAAAAAAAAAGGTAGCCATCATGGCAGTGGGCCGTCCCGTCTTATAAACGAAAACATGTTGGCCCGTCGTAGCAATGTACTTCTTGTTTCCCCACGGTTTGGCTGTACTTCTCCTTCCCCAAAACAGTCAAAGACGACTGGTTTGCGATATCTGGCCATCGACATCAAGGATTGTGTGGATCTTCAATACGCCACCAACGTCTTTGGCGTCGGAGTGCTTCACCGACGCTAAACCACTTCCTGCACAAGTTTGAGGGGATTTGCTAATAAATTGCCATTTACCGTTCTGATATTATGGGTCTCAAGCCTATCTGCGATTCAGGCTCAACACGGCAGTGAAAAAGGTTCCATGGTACCCATAAAGTGAGCTGAGGTGTTTGATAGCAACGGGCTACTTCCCCGTGGCGAACTGTTTACATCAATACTAATCAAACAGAGCATGATACTGCCAGAGAGATACATGGAGTGCACCTTCTAGAATACATCGCTTGGCCCGAGTCCGTAACAGTCGAGCAGCAAGACCCATGTCTCTGTATGCTAAGCGAGTTTGGCAAATTTGAAGCTGACTGGATTTGTCCAAATCTTCATGATACTTTATGTTTTTTTGGTTTTTGTCCTTGTGGATCTACTGTGTAAGTGCATTTATTATTACAATGAGGGTGCTTTGCGCCCTCAATTCGCACCGCCTGCACTAATCAAAAAACTTTGGCCAAAAGCTCTGGCCAACATCGTCAAATAGACAAGCGCGGGTGCCCATGTCACAAAAACCGTGGCCTCCACTCAGCCTTCTACAACTTTTATGTTGCCTGCATCTGATGCTCCTGTGCCAGGTCCAATTCAAAGTCCATTGTCGGATACGCAAACCCTTCCTCCCATAGCCCAAAGTCCATCCCTGCGCTCGCGCCTTCCTCATAAAACGGCTCAGCCAGCGTCTGCATATCAATGATGGGGAACCTGGGCGGATCGGTGTCCCTCCCCGAAACGCCTCCCCCCTCGGCAAACGACGACCATGTCCACGGGTTCGCGGCTGCAAACGCCGCCCTGCCCGCCTGATCAGCCGTGGTGCTGGCTTGTTCCGTAAAGGGCATTGTCGTCGTGGTGGACATCTGTGCCGGCGAGGGCTGCTGTGTGAGGCCAGCGGGCAGCGCCGCGTAGTCGCTCGTCATCACCGTGGAGAGCAGCCGCGTCAGGTGGTCGCATCGGGCGCCGATATGACTGTTCCCCCGCTCGGCCATGCCCCGGAGGAGCGCCAGGCCTGTGTTCATGGCCGACAGGTGAGCTGCGTTGATGGGAAACGCCGCGCAGACCATGACAAGAACTATCGTTGCAGAGAAGATGTGTTCTCCATCCATATAGCCATATGTAGCTACCGAAGTTTGTGTTAGCTCAAAGGTCTCACTCCCGTGTCAGAACGGTAAACTCTTCTTGCAATTCTTTTCAAATTTGTAAACTTACCGACGAGGTCTCTCTGGGCAGCAATTGCCATGATATTGATGTTGTCGAGTGCGGCACCGATGCATACCTCGATGACTTTTACCGTCGTCTGCGACAGACCAGCCTTCCAATCCGTCTCCTTCACCAGCAAGTCTTGGCTGCTGCTAATCAGCGCCAACCTCTTCTTGACAACATGAAACAGCAGCGGCCGCACAGTCATGTTGATGCACTGGTAGTAGTGCGCCAGTGTGCTCACGCTCTCGCGTCCGAGGCTGAGGGTACTAGGATCAAAGCGCAGGCCATGTGGGAGCTCGCTGTCCCAGTTTGACAGGGAGAGCATGATCCTCTGCACCGAAGCCATGAGCGTCTTCCCCGACCTCGCTGTGGCATTGTTGGTCTTGCGGTATATCTGCGTGTGAATCTCGCCCAGGATCCGCGACAGCTTTGTGTACTGCCGGAGGACAATGGCCGGGCAGTACTCCGGCTCCGATGGCAGCCGGCAGGGGAGCTGGGCGCCAATATCCTCGTCCTGGATCGTGATTGGGTTACCCGACTTGACGGACAGGATGCGGTCCATGCTGTACACCGACCACCACACCCGCCGGCGGCGCTCTTTGGCTGCGTCTTCGAGCATCGTCGTCGTCGACAGGCCACTGTCGAGGGGGCTGCCGCCGCCGCCGCCGGCTGGGGAGATGCCCTCCACCTCGTGGTGCAGGCCCAGCGAAACGGCCATCCGGAGCGCCCGTCCGATGAACTGAAACGCTGCATCCCGTCTGTTCATGTTTTGCAGAAAGTACCCGGCCAGAGCGAGTGTCTCGACGCAGAGCAAGGATCCCTCCTCGTGCGTCTCTGGCAACAGGCTCAGTGCCTCGACAAAGTACGCAAAGCCTGGTGGCCCTCTAAAGTCCACCCATTGATTTACCGAGTATAGCTGGCCAAAGGCCAGTACAAGGAGTAGCTTTGCATACAGCAAGCATGCCTCGCGGTCTGTGGCATCGGGCAAACCGTTGTACGCCTCGAAGAGAGCGCTCTCAAACTCTTCCTTTGACACGGTAAAGGCAAAGATTGGTCCAATGAAGCTGTATTGCGCGGCAAAGAAGCGTCGTGCAATATGTAGTGGGGGTAATCGGACGTGCTGGTTAAAGGTGCGCTTTTTGGACGGCAGAGTCCCGGGCTCGAAGAAGTTGGGACCAATATCAAGTCCTCCTTCCTCATCGCCAAGGCCAGTCACTTTGCTCACATTGCGTAGAAATGTGTCAGAGGATGCTGGTCCTTGGAAACCTGTCAAAATAACTGGTTAAATCTTCAAACGGTCTCAAGTCTTCTTTATTGTGTCTGAATGTATGGCTTACTCGTTGATGGTTGATAGAGACTCAAGTGGTTAAAGGATTCCAGTAAAGGCTCTTCGTCTTCAAAATCTTCATATTCTTCCTCGTTTGTGTTTGATGCCCCCTTATATTTAATTGGTATTGGAGTTGTTGCAGTTGCACCATGATTTTCTGCGGTTTTCGTCGTTAATTCTTGCTCTCCAGCCGAGACGTGCTGGCACTCACTATCAATGGCTTTTGCTTTCCGTTCCAGCTCTCTTAGATATCTATAAAAAGCCATTAGCATTTCTAAACCTTTGTTCACAAGGACGACAAGAAAACTTACGCTTCATTTACCAAGACCTTTCGCGCCCCTTCGTATACACATAGCAGCCCACTATCACGGCATCGTGAGCATGACGGCTTGTCCTTGGAGCAGTATGAGCGACGGCTTCGGCAGTTGAGGCATCTATATCAAATTATCAGTCATTATTCAGCATGGCAATTCCAGCTCAAAGATACTCTCATCTTTACGGAATCGCATGTACGTACGCTACTGGCCGTAAGGTTCCTGTCTCTGAAGCTGATGAAACCTTGGATGCCATTGTCTTTGATGGCTAGCGAACTTCATTACCCCACGTCCAACAGCTCTAGACCAGGGCAGTTGGTATTTGGGGAAAGCTCCACAGATGAAAGTCGGTGGGGAGAATCGCCCAGGTACAACAATGAACCTCTTGTTGACTTTTTTTTCCTTCTTCTCCTGGTTGTCCGTCAGAATCTTGTCATGTTTCTGATCGGCAACTACATCGGCGACCCACGCCTACAGAGGAAGCAACCCGGTGGTGGGATGCGCGCCCGCGGTGAGCAACCCCGACTCACACATTGTGACCCCCGCAGTTTGATAGGCAGCGGCTAATTGTTACTAACTAGCAGATGGGAGCACTTCAGGTGATGATCTGGTGGTGCCACCAGAGGTGCGTGTGGAGCTGTCCGCTCGCCCCCGGACTTGGGCCTCCGTTGCCGATTTATTCTACTTCCATAGTGCCGGGGTTGCTGGCCGTCACCAATTCAGATGCCAAACATTAAGAGGCATCCCAAGATGAGGCATCCGGTGTCATTTCGTTATAAAATGCCGTTCGCCGGCCCTTCATTGGATGAGAGCGGCACACTTATACCCTCTTATCACACATCACCTATCATTTGAAGATAGCAGCAATCATGACTGTAAATTCACTTGGAATTCGCGTCTCAATTGACCGCGGAGGCACCTTTACTGATGTTCACGCTGCTATTCCGGGCCGCGAAGACATTATTCTAAAGCTACTGTCCGTGGACCCGGCCAATTATCAAGATGCTCCGACCGAAGGCATTAGACGGATACTGGAATTAGTGACGGGTGAGGTTCTGCCCAGGGGCGAGCCCTTGGACTTATTCCATTTCGAGTCCATCAGAATGGGCACAACAGTGGCTACAAACGCCCTGCTGGAGCGCAAAGGAGAGCGAGTCGCTCTTGTCACTACCAAGGGTTTCCGCGACCTCCTTGCTATCGGAAACCAGTCTCGCCCCGACATTTTCGACTTGTCAATATCGCGCCCAGATGTCCTGTTTGACAGCGTTGTTGAAGTCGATGAGCGCGTCACAATGGAGGACTACACAGAGGATCCGCTAGCTGCTACGACAAAGATCAACGGTAGTGACCCAGACTTGGTGTCTGCCATCACAGGAGAAGCAATTCGAGTCCTGAAAAGGCCAGATCTGGCAGCAGTCACGTCGGACTTGCAAAATCTCAAGGATAAGGGCTTCCGTTCCCTTGCCGTCGCCTTTGTTCACTCGTATGCATATCCAGAGCATGAAATTCAGGTTGGCCGCATCGCTCTCGACATGGGCTTCTCGGTGACACTGTCATCAGAGGTACAACCAATGATCAACATTGTACCTCGCGGCACATCAGCGGTCGTCGACGCATACCTGACGCCCATTATTCGTCAATACATCAACTCAATTTCAGCAAACTTTCGCGGTGGATTCTCATCGGCAGCCACACGCATCGAATTCATGCAGTCGGATGGTGGGCTGGCAGATTATCGTAAATTCAGCGGGCTAAAGGCGATTTTATCTGGTCCAGCGGGCGGTGTTGTTGGCTATGCACAGACATCATGGGACGAGGAAGAAAGATGTCCCATCATTGGTTTCGACATGGGCGGCACGTCAACGGATGTGTCGCGATACGCCGGCGTCTATGACCACGTCTTTGAAACTACAACAGCTGGCGTAAACATCCAATCCCCTCAATTGGATATCCATACCGTTGCCGCGGGCGGCGGCTCCATCTTGACATGGAAGAATGGCTTGTTCAATGTCGGACCGGAGTCGGCATCCGCTCATCCTGGTCCGGCCTGCTATAGAAAAGGCGGTCCATTGACCATTACTGACGCAAATCTCTTTCTCGGCCGTCTGCTGCCAGAATACTTCCCCAAGGTCTTTGGTCCCAAAGAAAATGAGCCGCTCAGCCGTGAGATTGTGGCAACCAAGTTTGCACAGCTCACCAATGATATCAACAAAGACAGGGTCGCCTCCGGCTTAACGGCTTTCTCCTCGGAGGAAGTTGCACTTGGCTTCCTCAAGGTTGCCAACGAAGGCATGGCAGGTCCCATTCGCGGCCTTACAGAGAGTCGAGGATACGATGCTGCCGATCATCATCTTGCCTGCTTTGGAGGCGCAGGTGGCCAGCATGCCTGCTCTGTGGCAGATGTGCTCGGAATCTCACGCATTATTATGCACAAGTATTCATCAATTCTTTCAGCCTACGGCATTTCGCTCGCCGATGTTGTACACGAGATTCAACGACCAGCCGCCATTACCTGGGGAGCAGACACACAGCGCTCCATTCAGCTGCAGTTGGAAGTATTGGCGGAGCAGGCCAAGCATGAGCTATTGAAGCAAGGGTTTGCAGCTGACCAAATCACGTTCGACTCATATCTTAGCATGCGATATGCGGGCTCGAGCAGCGCCCTCATGATCCTGAAGGGTTCGGACTGGAACTTTCAGCGTGAATTTGAGGAAGAGCACATTCGTGGTTTCGGGTTCCATTTTCCAGAGAAGCACATCATTGTTGACGATTTGCGAATTCGAGCCATTGGAAAGAGCCAGTCCAGGAACATGAAGACTCCATACAGCCAGCTCAAGTCAATGGATAAGAGCAACAAACCAACAGCGGCCGCAAGCGGGACAAGCATTGTGTACTTTGAAGGCTCTGGTCACATTGACACTGGTGTATACGAGCTGCAGAATCTTCCTGCTTCGGCTCGAATCGTTGGACCAGCCTTGATTATCGACAAAACACAAACTATTCTCGTCAGCCCTGGTGCAACAGCCACCATACTAGACAGCTATGTCATTATCGACAGAGACACAACAGCGCCCAAGACCCAGTCGACCGAGGGGGTGGAAGAGTTTAGTCCCATCCAACTCTCCGTTTTTGGTCATCGATTCATGTCTATTGCGGAGCAAATGGGCCGCACGCTAAAGAAAACTGCTGTGTCTACCAACATCAAGGAGCGATTGGACTTTTCCTGTGCCATATTCAGCCCAGACGGTGGCCTCGTCGCGAATGCACCGCATGTTCCGGTTCATCTTGGCTCCATGCAGTTTGCTGTTCAATACCAGCACCGTCTTTGGGACGGCAAGCTTCAAGACGGCGATGTGCTCATGTCAAACCACCCGTCTTGCGGTGGCACTCACCTCCCAGACATCACCGTCATCACTCCAGTCTTTGATAAGGGTGTTTTGGCCTTTTACGTCGCTTCTCGTGGCCACCATGCCGATATTGGAGGCATCTTACCCGGTTCCATGCCTCCTACATCATCTGCTCTGTGGCAAGAGGGGGCAGCCATTGAATCCACAAAGCTCGTGAGTGGCGGGCGCTTCAACGATGACGAGGTCAGACGGCTGCTGCTCGAGGAGCCGGCTCAGTATGAGAGCTGTTCAGGCACGCGGCGACTGGCTGACAACATCTCGGATCTCAAGGCTCAGATTGCCGCCAACGCAAAGGGCATCAGCCTCATCACGGCCCTCATTGCCGAGTTTGGCCTGCCCTGTGTCCATCGCTACATGTACGCCATCCAAAACACCGCCGAGGATGCCGTGCGCGAGCTCATGCTGTCGACCGTTGCCAAGTACGGCCCCGAGCCGCTCACCGCCGTCGACTACATGGACGACGGGACGCCCATCAAGCTGGCCATAACAATTGCCAAGGACGGCTCAGCGACGTTTGACTTTACCGGCACGGGCGCCCACGTGCTGGGCAACACCAACGCGCCCATCGCCATCACGCACTCCGCCATCATCTACTGCCTGCGGAGCCTCGTCTCCTCCTCGATCCCCCTAAACCAGGGCTGTCTGGCCCCGATTCAGATCACGGTGCCCCAGGACACGATCCTGAGGCCCGGCGCCGGCCTGGCCGTGGTGGGCGGCAATGTCCTCACATCGCAGCGAGTGACGGACGTCGTGCTGAAAGCCTTCCGCGCCGCCGCCGCCAGCCAGGGCTGCTGCAACAACCTCACCTTTGGCACGGGCGGCAAGGACACCGCGACGGGCGAGCACAGGGAAGGGTTCGGGTACTACGAGACGATTGCGGGCGGCGCGGGCGCGGGGCCGACGTGGGCCGGCCGCAGCGGCGTCCACACGCACATGACCAACACGCGCATCACCGACCCCGAGGTGTTTGAGAAGCGGTACCCTTGCATCCTCCGGCGTTTCGAGCTCCGACGGGGGTCCGGGGGCGCGGGCCGGTTCCGCGGCGGCGACGGGACGGTGCGCGAGATTGAGTTTCGCGTGCCCGTGCAGTGCTCCATCCTGAGCGAGCGCCGGTCGAGGCAGCCGTACGGGATGGAGGGCGGCGCCGGCGGCCAGACGGGCCGCAACTCTGTGCTGCTGGCGGACAGGACGACGGGCGGCATGAGGCTGGTCAACCTGGGCGCCAAGGCCACGACCAAGTTGGATCGTGGTGAGCGCGTCATCATCGAGTCACCTGGTGGTGGCGGCTGGGGTGTTGAAGCCTAGACATCCCTTTCATGTTTTCTTTTACCGGTTTTAGAGTGTATTGTTTACGTTTAGAGAATAGATATTTCCATTTCATTACATATGAGCAAAGCATGTATACATGTGAATATTCATGCGTCTGTGTGTGTAGATGAATGATGATAGTCGGGCCCTTGTGCTGATTTACAATGTTTGCAGGGTTTTAATGAAATTCGTTGTTGTTTTTCAGCTGTCTAGCCCATAAGAGGAACAAAACTTGGCTCCATTGAACTTTCTTACTCTCCCACTTGTTACGTGCCGGCGATATAAGTCAAATCACCAATTTCAATAGTCTTATCTCCAATCTCCGCTACTTTTTCTTCTTGTCTTGTTATATCACGCATATCCATCAAATTGAGTACTCGGAGCTATCTTGAGCAGAGATTGTTCCGATGGCTGGGCATGGAGAGATAAGAAACCCTTTGAAATCTCAACGATCCAGGTGGCCCGTATTTACATCTCAGCTTGGCCAAGATGTAAAAGTTGAATCAATAGTCGATCGTGCCACCATTTAATTGGCCCACCCATAGAATAAAGTTCGACACCGGTTTTTGCGGAGTTGGGGTCAATTCTTCAAAAGCCGAAACGGCCTTGTATTCTCTTTATTTCTCCAATTTAGGTTTTTCCATGCGGGGAATGCATTGTGACCGGCAGCGTCGGACTTACCAGACTCAGGTGGCCTACCTTATTCCGCGATTGACGAAATCGAACCACCAACTCGGTTGTGGCTAGCTGTACTCCGTACTTTGCCTATTTTGCTTTTTCTTTCAGCTCTCGTAGCTCCATGTCGATCGAATAGTGGATAAAGCCTTACCCCAAAATCGGTGATGCCGTTGCATCTACAGTTGAGTCTCGCCTAGCTTGGTTTGTACCCAAGGCCTGCCCAAGCCACCATGCTCTCCTCGTTGGAGCTTTTCGGCTTGAGCTCTAGCGACAGGCGGCATATGCTCCAGATAATCTGCGGCTGCTGCCGCCTGGTTGTATGACAAGAGCTACGTAATACAGGAGCTGTAAAACTATAAAGGGTTTCGTCTGTCCACACTTTGCTACATGCCGATCTTGTACATCGCAACTGCATAGCACATCATACTGAATATATTCAGATAACATCAGACCTCAATACAACATGTCGCTTCAAGGAAAAGTTGCCCTCATCACTGGAGGAGCCAAGAACCTCGGCGCGGAGATTGCCCGGGAGCTTGCCGGCTTGGGTGCCAACCTGGCGCTACATTACAACTCGGACAAGTCCAAGGATGATGCCGACCAGCTTGCCAAGGAATTTGCGTCCAAGTTCCCCCAATCCGAGGTCAAATTCTACCAGGGTGACCTGACGACCGAGTCGGCAGTAGAGAAGCTGTTTACGTCGGCCAAACAAGACTTGGGGCAGATTGACATTGTGATTAACACGGTGGGCAAGGTGCTCAAGAAGGGCATCACCGAGATTACGGAAAAAGAATATGATGAAATGTTTGCGTAAGTTTTGCGCCATGGGGCTTCAATTCCGGGAACGATGGAAGTTGTGGTCTTTAAGAAAAAGCAGAAACGGCGGCTAACTGAAGTTCAGCGTAAACTCCAAAGCCGCATTTTTCATTCTCAAGTCAGGAGCCAAGCACGTTGCCGATGGAGGCAAGCTCATCACCATTGTCACTGCTCTACTGGGAGCCTTTACGGGCTTCTACACTTCATATGCCGGTTCCAAGGCGCCAGTCGAACATTTTACACGCGGTGTAGCCAAAGAGCTGCAACCTCGCATGATTAGTGTGAATGCAGTTGCTCCAGGCCCGATGGACACTCGTACGTAATACTTGCTACACCTGACCTCTTGTCTCAACTCTCGTTTGCAGTGTGCTAATGAAACCTTGTCCACGATAGCGTTCTTTTATCCCCAAGAGTCTCCAGAGGCCGTTGCCTATCACAAGAGCCAAGGTCTTGGTGGAAGGCTGACCGAGGTCAAGGACATTGCACCTCTTATCCGGTTCCTTGTGACGGAAGGTGGTTGGATTACTGGACAGACGCTGTTTGCCAACGGCGGCTATACAACCCGCTAGATAAAGTGTAGATGATGTTGTTGTTTGTTTGTTTTTTTAGAAAATGTTGATACAAAAAATATGACACAGCGAGAACGATGGCAGTATTGATTGTACTCGGCGGTGAGCCTGTCGAGGCATCGTGATTGGATGTGATGTCTACCTGATGGGCTCCGCAATTGGTAGATCGGCGGCCGATGGTATGTCAATTCGCCAATACACTCTGCCTGAACAAATTAATTGGTAGAGTTGATGGCTGTACGCAGTATAGAGTACAGAGTACTGGGTACTGAGTGTAGATATTGTTGTGTTTGCCCCTGCCAATTCTGAAGCTGGGTGGACTTGCCGGTTTTGCTGCAGGCTGATTACAGTGGGCTTACAGGGGAGGCTTCCCCCACTGAGGGGCTCCTGTAACACGAACCCCTCCCCTGTAAGAAGAAAAAAGGTACCACAGATGTGCTAGCAGACAAGGCTGTCAGCCATGTACCATATAACCAGCCTCTCCGCTTTTTGCACCCCAGCCACTCGAATTTACGGTCAAGCCTGCTAGGTACCTCGCAACTGCTGTTCGCTGAAGCGGCTTCCAATGTACCTGATGGATCATGCATGGCCCTTCTGACCAAATCCACGACTCCTCTTACCTGCATCCTGCATATGCACGTAAGTTTCTCGCCATCTTGCCACTGGAAAAAGGACCACTGCAGCTGTCTTGAATTTTTTTCCTTCTTTCCGCATCGTTGTTGCGCCGTTTTCCTGTCTTTTTGTTTCAGCCAACTCACGAGGTTTCACTCTACGCTTCGGACTACCCATTTGCATCTACACACTGCGCAAACAAAACCGATTGCACCACGAGCTTGACAACAATCCTGAATACCACTGCTGGGAAACTCCAACATCAGCTGCATATTGGCATCGCAGTACTCAACTCGGATTCTGTATCTTGTGAACCATCATTTTGTTGCATCAAAACGACGTTCGCCGCACTTGCCCAGCAGGCTCGCATTGTGCGCATCGCTCGGCGCAAATCAACAGGCCGACGAGAGCTTGTTCTCCTCTCCAAGAAAACATATACGACAGCAACACAACGCCAAAATGCCCTTCTTCCCAGAAGGCTTCACAGACGGCCATTCCAGCCATCACAAGCGCTCCTCATCGCACCATCGCTCCAGCAAACGTCATCGTTCCCGCTCCAGCTCTCGCACTCGCAGCCATGGCCATGGCGCAGGCTCCGTCATCAGTGACTTCTTCACTGGCAAGGACAGCTCTTACAACAAGCACAATGCATCGCGCTCCGCCCTCGGTGACTTCTTCACTGGCAAGGACAGCTCTTACAACAAGCACAATGCATCGCGCTCCGCCCTCGGTGACTTCTTTACTGGCAAGGACAGCTCTTACAACAAGCACAATGCGTCGCGCAGCTCTTTTTTCGGTGTTCCGCTGGGGAACTCGTCTCGCGGCAGCTTCTTTGGATTAGGTATGCCACTCATCTTCTTCCCTCGAGGACCCCCCAGCCTTCTTACTCTTGCTTTCCACCCCCGCTCCAACCGTCTCAAAAACTAACTGTCTCTCTCTCTCTCTTACCAGGCTCACGTCCCTCGTATTATAAGCGCTCCCCGCGCAAAGGTTTTATGCAGCGCGCCTACAAGCAGCTCAAGCGCCTGATTCGCGACCTCTTGCATTGGTTCAAGCGCCACCCCTGGAAGGTCTTCTTCATGGTCATCATGCCCCTCGTCACCGGCGGCGCCCTCACGGCCCTCCTCGCCCGCTTCGGCCTGCGTATCCCGCCCTCGCTCGAACGCGCAATGGGCATGGCCTCGCGCGCCGCCTCGGGCGACTCCATGGGCTTCGTCGGCGACGCCATGCGCATGGCCGGCGGGGCCACGGGTGCCTCGCGCGGTGCGAGCCACTCGGCCCGTGCCAGCTTTGACAGCTACACCCATTCTCGTGGTCGATCCAGCCGTGATGGTGATGATTGGAGCAGCGGCCTTATGAATGGTGTTGCCAAAATGTTTATTTAGCGCAAAATACGCACAAGCGTTGATGGAACACAATCTCCCGACTCTGTCTGCTCCACCCTCATCCTGTCGCCCTTGTACGTTTTCTTATTGAGGAAAGTGAACGCACAGTTGATTATAGCACACCATGTTTGGATGTACTGCACGATAAACCTCTCTGACTATAAAGTTATATACACATTCTACATTACACATTACACATACATGGATGATTAGCCTCCCTCTACTTGAGAAGAGTTCATCTAACATCCGTCATTTACAGCACATTTATATTCGGAAAGCACAAGTTGGCTCCTAAATTCATTCTTAGTTCTCGCAGATAAATGCACTTTGTTCCGTTTTTGCCTGATATAGTAATATATTTTCCAACACATACATGTGCTGTACAGATTTGCAACCTAGTTTTTCTCTTCTTTTTTCTCTGTGTTTTATTTGTCGTTTCCATTTTTGCTTGTTTCTTTCTTCTCGTATAGAAAATAGAAATTGAAAAAAAAAAAAAAAAACTTTGTGAAACAAGAGGGGAAAAAAACACATCTCAAATCGAGTAAATGTAAACAAAAAACACCATATACGCATCCCTGATAAGCAGAGAGAATACAACCTAGCCCCAACCCGTATGTAATTTGACTTTGCCGTAAAAAATGGAGACCGAAAAAGAAATGCTATATACATCATCATGGAAAGCCAGCCGTCTGCTTTTGCGTCTCTCCTCTTTCCTCCCGACGCCACCATCAGGTCAACGCTACAGCGCGCAAATGCTCTACTACGTCGAGGGAGCATTGTACGGGATGCAGTATCCCTTGCTGATGGTGGCACGAGTGGAGTTTCCTCCTCTTCCGATCTATGGGCCAGATCCAACAGTGTTTCGCCTGGTATGCTTCGCATAAACAAGCAATATATGAAAACAAAAGACATGCGATACTGCAAAGCACATGTATATCATAATAATGTTGTGTGAGTCTGTTCTTTTCTGTTTTTGTTTTTTTTTTTTTTTGCGAATTTTCTTATGATTGCTCTCAAGTTGATGAGCTGTCCTTGTTTGGTTTCCAGAATTGCATCATTCGTCCCAGCTTCTTGCTCTTGCTCTTGTTCTTGCGCGCGGCTCTATTCTCGGCTTCCTCGAAAGTCAGTTCAGTCGAGAGTTTGCTGCGCTCTCCGTGAGAACTGCTGATAAGCCGACTGAGGCTGATGAGACTGGAGCGCCGACGACCGAATGCCGCTGAAGATACTGAAGACGGCCGCTGGTCACGTAAGGCACTGGGGTGAGGGCGCGCCTGAGGATTGAAGCCACTCTCTCTCGTCATTGTGGATGTACTGGATGTGAGAGACGGGATATCGTAGTCCATAGATATGCGTACTTCTGGGCCAGGTTCACCCATAAGCAGCGATTGGAACGAATTGTCTTCTGCCACAGACGACGGTGCCGTTGAGACCCGGTGAGCATCCGACATTGGGGATCTTGGCGACGGATATGACGATGTAGTGCTTACGGAGTAGGGGCTCAAGGGCATGAAAGCACCCTGCGGGAGTGTAAGCGGAACCGCGTCAACAGGTGGCGGTTCGTTCGTTGACGTGGGTAGAATTCTCTTCGGCGACGGTGCCCCGGAATCCCAAGAGTTTCGGTGGCTAGAGGGCATGACTGGGCTCTGCAGAGTGGATCCAGAGCTGGTGGGCTCCTCAGCAATGACGCTCTCGTGAAGAGAAGTCCTTGAGCATTCAGCACGCACGGAACGGGCGCCACTCTGGTCCTTGTCACTGAGTCCAGAGCTTTTGCGTCGAACCGCCAAGCCTCGCAGGCTTGTGGTTTCAGAACAGCTGTCACTGATAATAATGTGCTCCGTCCTGGACTCAGATTCATTGCCTTCAGTATTGTCATCCTCTTTTTTGTTGTCTTCATCCTCTTCCTCCTCAAACACATCTGCCATTGTAGAGTTGCTACCAAAGCGATGAATACCCCTTCCAGCCTCGAACGGGGGCAGATCAGGTGCAGATTCTGCTCGTCGATGATAATGCATACCAGGACCGCCAAAGCCCTTCATACCTTGAGCGCTGTGCAAGCGGCGTCTGCCGTTGTTGCCAGCAGCGCGCTGTGCCGCTTCCCACTCTGGGTTATGGGGTAGGGGTGTGTTGAATGGTCCAAGGGCTGCATCCAAGTCAATCATAGGAGACATTATCTCCTCTGGTCGGCGCGGCTGCTGTGTCACCAGAGTAGGCTCTGGGGGTTGGATATGTACCAAAGGTGGGTGCATGACTTGCTTTTCAGCATCATCATCCTCATCATCCTCGTCCTCATCCATGGGTGTGATGGAAGGCGGTGGAGTCGGCGGTCGCACGAGGCCTGTTTTGGGTCGATTCTTCTCTCCTTTACTCTTAATAGGCAGGATCGAACCAGCCCATCCCTTGACAGTCTTAGTCTTTGATCTTCTATTCTTTTTCTTTTGCTTGGATCGAGACAAGTCCGCAGCCTCCGAATCAGAGCCTCGATCAGAGGATGAACCGGCGTGAACGCGTGAAGCAGAATCGGAAGAACTGGAGCTGGCGGGGCGACCTTTTGGCGATGTGTTCGAGGGACCAAATGGCTCTAATCCAAAGAATGACCAGCGTTTTGGTCTTGTTGAGCTTGGTAATACTGCGTCTGTAATTGTTGCCTCAACGCCAGTGAGAGTTGGATTTGAGTTTCGGCGTCTAGGGGAGGTGTTTGTCTGGTCGGGATCGGGACTGGCAATGGTTTCCAGAATAGCACCAGCTGTAGATGGTCTCGAATCTTGCATTTCCTTTGTTGGGCTTCGAGAGAGGGGAATCGTGGAGTAGTCATCACTAAAGGCAGTGGGAGAAACAACGGAGGAGATGCTCTCAGACATGGAGTGACCGGGTCGGGCGGTCACAGTACTGGATGTATCGCTAGACACCAGGGACAATGGCCGGGGAATAAACTCGAGCTTGTCAGAAAAGCCTACGCGGGCTCTAGCGGTTGATTTGGCGGGTCTAGGACTGGGCGCTACAAAATTGTCAGACTCCTCTGAGCCCTGTAGTGGCGTGGGAACATCTTGAACGGGCTCAGGCAAAGGCGTGATGTTGAAGGCATCGTCGACAAGCGGGATAGTTGCATTGATTCCTTGGTCAAAGTTTGTCGGGCTATTGGGGGCGCTACTGCCCTTCGGAGTCCAATCGATCGTTGGTGGCTGCAGAATAGGCAAGTCATTTGTAGATATAGCACCCGACATACCTCGTCGATGGCCTCGACGTGGGGGCGGCGGCTGAAGTAATTGTGTTGGGAAGCCATTTTCTTTGGTCGGACTGGTGCTCATAACGGCAATGGAACTACCATCCCGAATGCTACCGCCGACAAACTCGCTGCCTCCTCTGCGATGGCCATGGCGAACAGGTCTTGCCGGCGATGGTACATGTTTCGGGGAGAGGGGTGATGTGGGCGGACTTAGAAACAAGGGCGAATTGCGATCGGGAGGCAAGGATGCGCCAGGATTGAAGCTAAAATCAGGCAGAGCGTTCGGTCTGGGGGCGGGACGATTATCGCGAGCGGGAAACCGGAAGTCTTGCTGATCCAGAGGGGCGGGGGACTGCTGCTCATCAATCTCAGTTGATACGGGAGCGGCCTGAGCAGGGAAGACAAAGTCGGGTATGGCAATGGGAGCATGTCGCCGTGATGAAGCAGGCGAAATCCTCTCCTGTCTTGGAGCGTGTGTCAACGGTTGTAATGTCGGGGACGACTCATTGTGGCCCATGGTAGGGCCAAATGTGGCAGCCATCATTCCTCCGGCCGCGCAGCGGCAATCGTTTGAATGATGGGAACTATTTGAATGTAGTGGTCATAGGACGACAAGAAAGGACAGCAGGCGCTATGGTAGAACAGAGATCGTGATTTCTAGGTCGTGCGAGATTGGCAAGGGACGTCGTGACGGCGATTAAAGTCTGCTTCGTAAATAATGATTCTGTGTTGGGAAACCTGTCAGCATTGTCCATGGCGAGAGGCAGGCGAGATACTGCCAGTCAGAGGGGGAGGGCGCGACAACGAGCGGCGATGTCGTCGCTTGGACTGGACTCGACCGACACGACTCGACAGATGACGAACCTTGGGAGAAAAGCAAACGGGCAAAAATGCTGTAGGTACAGAAGAATCAAGGCAAAAATCAAAATGAGGCAAAAAAGAAAGGAGCGGACGGTCAAGACCAGCGCAAACTCAAAGTCGAGAAGCAGCTGGAATCGCACCAAGGGGGTGGATTTCAAACAGGCGCGCTGAGGCGTTGAAAGTTGGTGAGGATGAGGATGCTGGACGAGAGAAGAAGGACGGGGCCAGATGTGAGAGAAGGACCAGCCAGGCAGAGCGAGCCAGGCGGAAACAGAGAGACAAAGTGAAAGAGACGGGGCCAGTTGCAGACGGGGGCCCCAGCAAAAGCGGCCACCAAACTGGGCCACCAGAAGAGCCACTATGACAGGCGTATGGTGGTCGCCTACCAGGCCAGCGCAGGACCAGAGGGAGAGACGCTAGACCAGGTTCGTTTTTTGGCTGGTGGGCCCCTGTCGTGGGGAGTGGTCCCTTCGATTTGCCCAGGCTGGCAGCAGTGCTCCACGGCCTTCTCCACTGCTGCCCCAGGTACCTTGCGGTACAGAAGGTACTTGGAAGTTGGAACAGGCTGCCAACCCGCTCATGGAGAGAAGATTACGGGCCATTTGCTCCCGTCTCCAATTGCTGCCCTCCAAACTGCTCTCAAATGCCTCCAAAAGGGTTTCCAATGCCGCATCTTTTTGTGGGCTGCCTACGTGTGTGGTACTTGGCACTTGCTCCAACGTCAGTCAGGTCAACGGTACCGGTGAGCCACAGGCATAGCCATGCTGAGGGAAAGTAGCGGTACTTGGTTTGCTGTACCAGCAGTGATTGGGGCCAAGGGGAGGCACACTACAGCAACGATGAGCCTGTAGCACATAATTACTGGGTAGAGGTACCTGTACGGCATCTCTACGAACCCCGGCACGCTGTACCTGTACGCCTCGTGCTTGTTAGGAGGGGAAGTCATTATTTATCTCATCTGTTGCTCAGCTACCAACGTCAACAAAAATTGAAGATGCAACTTTTAGAATACCTACATTATGCAACTTTATCCCTACGCCGTTATACAAGGAGTCGCTAAAGTACAAGTATACATGTTTTCTCTGAATCCCATCAAGATAATCACTAGAGCCACGTGAAAGGAAGAGTGCGATGCCGTCACTGAATCAGAAAAGTCAATTGACAGGAATGAGAAAGATTGGACGCTGGCTGACAGGGAGAGTGCAACCCGCACCCGGAGATGATGGGGCCCCATATAAAAGGTTTTGAGTATGCCGAAGTGCAGAAGTGTACATTAGATGCTGCAGGGTGGCGTGGCGTGGTGGGTGGTCTTGCCAATTGCCCCCTTTTCAACACAGATAAATGCAACGAATGGCGGCCATGCCGTGTTCCAATTGCTGTATACATGACAGCGGCCATGAACGTTTCGTGTGTTGAGCGATGTGCGTTGTGCGTTGACATGCACCACACCGGCGACACGGGATGGATGATCCCCCTGGCCTGGACCGTTCTTCCGACACAGTTGGCGACCAGTGAAAATGGTACGTGGCGACCTCACGGTAGTGAGAGTTTGGTGGGGGTGCCGACTTACATGTACATACATACTGTACGTACCAGAGTACCAGTTGCAATGTCGGCTGCAACGCCAGCCAATGAGGATACCGCAGTATACCGGTGACAACGGCACTGGTTTCTGATTATTATTGTTATTATTATTATTTTCTTTTCCCTCCTCGTCATATTGAAAAGTACCTACCTTGTTCGGTTATTCCCATTACCTCCTGCAGCACTGGCACCGGGCTACGTCTTGGCTGGCTGCTTCAAATGGGTCAGGTGGTATCAATTGGCCAACTTATAGCGGACCTGAGTGCGCCATCTCTACACAGTGGGTGCCGTGGGGTCCGCCGGACCCGCACGGTACGAGCCTTCTCAGGCACTTCAGTTGCCCAAGCTGCTGCCACTCGGGTACCTGTAGCCAAGCACCCGCCAGTGACACTTCACGGATGATGCGAACTGGCATCTCGACTGCTTCTGCTTATTGAACCATCTTTCCCGACAAACAGATTTCGCAACATCAGGCATCATCACCATCTTCGGCCATCTGCCGTAATGCCATTGCCATCAAGCAGCCCCTTCCCAACTCGAAAAGAAAACCGTCGTTACGTCGTTTCACCTCGAGACTCATTCTTTGCTTTTTACTGCCAAAGTGCCTGCATCTCGCCTAGCATCGTCTCCGCCCCCTGTGTCGTGCATGCCATATGGCAGCCTCAGAGCACAATATGGAGTCGCTAAAACAGGCTTTTGCCAACAATTATAGAACACTGGCCCGCTTCTGGAAGCAGCAACAGTTACAAGTACACTGTACAAAGAGAAAGAGAGAGAAAAAGCAAATGATAAATACCAGCGTCCCTCGTACAGCGGACTTGATGAGCCCAGCCATGGCCAGTGCTGCCACACAGTGCAGCTGTCAAACCACGCCCAATGTAGCTTTGGCCAGGCAGCCAGGGACTGCTCGTAATAGAGTTGTCAATAATCAATCAGAGCAGAGCACAGAGCCTCGTACGCGGCCGAGCCCATCTTGGCTTTGTGGCTTTGACGATGTGCTAGCATCACCCGTACTTCTATTTATTCCTGCGATCAATCACCCGAGCCGTCCAATTGTCTCAAACAAAGTTAGGCGCCAGCCTGTTCACGGAATCGATCCATCTCTTCCAAATAATTGAGGACGACCTGCGACATTTGCAGTTTTTGGCTGCTAGGCACAGCTCATCAACCGGGTCAATGCTGTGGAAAGCCAACAGCCTTGTTTTTTTGTCTCCCTTTATTAGGACAGACTCGTCATATCGTGCAAACACATTGCACTGCCCTGTTCGCTAATGTTTTACCGTTACTCCCGAGTCAACGCACTGCCTTATCCCTGTATTTCTTATGCGGTTGTGGCTTGGGCTTCGTTGCCGACCAGTGCAACAACACCCTGTCCACAGCGCAGAGCTTCAAGGGTCTGCTCGGATTCGGGCTTTGCGTGACCTGCGGCACCGACATGAGTGGTCTCGTTGCGACGTCCACAGGACAAAAAGCGGCCTAGTTTGGTCAAGCACTTGTCCAGGCTCGGATGGTGTCCCATGTAACGGCTGTGAGCTGCAGGTGTCAAGCAAGCCAAACAAGCCAAAAAGTGTTTCACGGTTCCTGGTTGGACCATTTGCACCAGCAGACACCATTTGCTTTGCTACCAGCCGGCCAGAAACGGGGAGCTGTGATGGCTTTCCCGATAGTATGTATCACACCACAGCCAGAGTTAGGATGTACGGGGAGATGCCAGAGACAAAAGCCAGATCTTGCTTGAATCATCCGCGATATCTATAGCGCAGTACATGGAGGTACCAGTTGGTACTCCCCGTATTCTTGACCCTTGCACGCTCCTGCGCATTTGAACCCACCCACTTCAGGGTACCGCCGTTACCACGAGTCGATCAGAGACATGGCTAGGTCATGCGAGAACTACAATCAGCCTCTCTGCTTGGAACCCTCATGCCTGTGCTGGTGCTAGCGCGGTCAATCCTCCTCCCTTCTTGACCCCAGGCCCCCTTGCCATTACGATTTGCACCGGCCATGCGACTGGGTTTGTCGTTTACAAACTGGTATAACGAGGACACTTAGGTAGGACAGGCCCTGCCAATTACGGCTTTCTCAATTTCTCAAATTCGGTCAGAAAAGCCTAATCGGGTTACCGTCTCCTCCGCCTAGCCGGACAGCCATGTCCCACGACATGACGAAAGGCAGCTCTTGTAGCCAGGCACGCAGGACCGTTGTCCATAGTTAGCTTCAACGTGTCCAAGAGTGTCCGTTTCTGGATGTTCTTCTCTGGATGGGGAATTTTGATTGCAGTGGATACCGGTGGAATTGAGTTCTGCACAATCGTATGCAGGAACGCCCCAGTCGTCTCGGTCACACCCCTGCTCGGCGCTAATTTTGTCAATGATACTTTGGGGCTTACAGGAATTTTCTCGTAATTACCCAGCTGCAAGGAGTACTATTTACGGATAGACTTGCGGACTATGACCAGCATTGCCATCTTTATTTCATTAGTGCCAGGCACAGCTGCTCCGCATCGTGTCATCACCGCCTGCTAGTCATGCTATCCTCGTATGCTACTCTCGGATGCGAACCGAAGCCTCATCAAATTGGCTCCCTCACTTTGAAGCAGCCAACTGCGCTGTCCAATCTCGTCTAATACAGGCACAGCCCGCGTTTACAGCGAGAACATGACATCAGCGTTTGTTCGGCCCAGTCCTCCCCAACTTGGGCCGTAGTTGTGATGACGTGGGCGTCTTGTATCGACCAACTTTGATAGCAGCACAAATCCCTCGCGTTCGGCAAGTACTGAAACACCGACAGGACAAAACTAGTGGTTATGCTATACAGCTTCGCCCCCAAATCACAATCACAAATCATAAAACACAAGTCATGATTCAAGCTGCCCAAAGCACCGTCGTCGCCGTGCGCAACGCGTAACGAACCCTGATCTTTGGCGGGATCTTTGGCGGGCTAGCAAGCCTCCCGTCACTTTGTCTTGTGTGATCCGATGCGACATTATTTATTTATTTTTTACAGAAATCTTGTGTTTGACGGAACTGCCCCCGTCTCCCTTGCCTATTCCATCTGAGCCTGCGTTTTATTATTAGGCCAGGTTCATCCCATTGTTGCGTGGGGCTGAAATGTCGCATCACATCCCATCGCAATCTATCAAAACGTCGGGGGAGGGTCTCTCTAATTAATATTAATTGCAGTAAAGCTCCTTGCTTGAATTTGCGCATGTAACTAGTGCATTGTGACGGGCTCGATGGGGTTCTTTATTCGACAGCCGTGCGGGCACCGCATAGTAAATCACGATGGACGTGAAACCTGGACAGTCCAATCTTAAAATCCAGCATTTCGGTTTCACCCTATATGAAGGGATGCGGAAAACAAACACTTCGATGCACGGAAGACGTTGCGCTCATTTCCGCGTTTTGTTTTTGTTTATGCCGAGCAATTGCAATTAGCCGTAATTGTCTAATAACATGTACTTGGCTTTGCGTTTGCCAACCGTTTTTGACGCCAACCCACTGTGACCGATGCGTTGTTTCACGACGCTGGAGGGCGGCAATAACAGACTTATCCATGGTCCTTTGCGTAGTCAGGGCAATCCTTAGCATGGGTCAAGGTAATTGATCCACGCGGTCCCAGCAACAATTCACAATAATCCACTGTTTTGCGTAATTTTCACTACCATATGTTTTCGGTGGTTAGTTAGCATAATTTGTTGCGAATGCATGCAGCAGCATCCATGAAGATGGAGCTGCGTAGCAATGCCAACATAAGCCAAGTATTGATTTGTACAAATTCAAGATGCTACAAGAAATTAGACCTGAACTCAAGTGGGAATGCTCACCGAGATATTCCATACTTCATGCACTTTTCATCCAGTCAATTTCAAAGTTCAAGCTATAGGGTATGGGTATCTTAATTGTCGGCGCTTCTTGCAAGAAGGACCGCGACTCCACAACCAGGCACTGCGCCACACCGCCTTTCCCAATACGCCTCAATCCGTGGCGTATCAGCTGGCAAAAAATAAAAAAAATTGGACAGCCGCAACGAGATTTGCGTTGGTAGGTCTTTCTCGGGCAAATATCAACAACCAACCAGCGAAACCATGGCCGAGACGACGATTTCCCTGTCCGAAGTGACACAAACGGAGAAGCCTCTGGGGATGCGCAAAAATGGTACGCCCCATTCCGTACCCTTCAAACGGGTATAATTCCTGGCACTGACAGTTCGGCGCAGGCAAGCAGTGGCATGCACAGAAGACGGCCTTTCGCCCTACCGCGGGCCTAACTTCATACGAGAAGCGCCAGGCAGAGCGTGCGCTCATGTCGCAGGTAAAGGCCAAGGAGAATGAGATGAAGGCCGAGAAGAAGGAAGAGCGACAGGTACGACAGGAATCCTCTGCCCCCCCGCACAACAAGCCCTGGGTCCAAACTAACTCTCCATCTTTTTTTTTTATTTCTGCAGCGCAAGGTTGACGCTATCCGGGCGAAGCGAGCCAAGAAGGAAGAAAAGGAGCGATATGAGAAGATGGCCGAGAAAATGCACCGCAAGCGTGTCGAGCGCCGCAAGCGCAAGGAGAAGCGCAACAAGCTCATCAACTCTTGAGCAACACCCCACGATAAAGACCTGACGATACACTACCTTGGCTAACTGAAGCGACACGAAACATGGCAAGACTTTTTCCCTATGAAAACATGCCTGCCTCATGCGTAGTTTCTCTCACCGGCGGACATTCCTCCTGCGTCGAAACAGTCGCAGTCGCAAATAAGCTTCATTCAAGGAGGAGAAACAAAAATTGGGGCAATTTGACAACCGTTGGCGATGCCCATATGTTCTGATATTACGATGCATTCCGGTTGACCGTTGGAGTTTTATTTGCTTTGCTCTGCTTTTCATTTTTTATTTTCTGATTTGGCATGTTGACTATGCAATGTTTGGGCAAACAAAAATGGTCATGGCGTTGGGCATGTTTTGCATCATTGAGCCTTCGGAATGAGCAATTAAAGAAGAAGAAGAAAAACACATCAAGATTTAAAAATAGAAATTCCAGCCTTGAGATTGCAGATTACCGTTGCATGTTGTTTTTGGCTTTAAATTAACAAGTGGTTTTCTAATAATGCGAATGGACCTGGGCTGAGACATTGCCTGGCTGGCTTGGCATGTGAAGGTGCTGCGACTGGCACATGGCTGTCACCGCCTCGCGCGGGGCCTCACGACAGTCGAATTCCTGACTAACTCGGAGCTGGAGTGACCCGTCCTGCTTGCATTGTTCACAACCATCGCAAGCCAAAGTCAACTACGCAGGGGTGTCGAGAGCTAATCTTATTTGCTCCTTTTTTTTTTTTTTCCTTTCCTGCACAATATCACTCTTTGGAGAAGGAGGGCTCGGGCCATGTCGCTGCTTTGCACGCTTCGACAGACGAGACAATAATGTCTGGCACAATCGGCGCCGCAGCCGCGGTAGCGGTGGCCTCCGCGCAGCAGCCAACATCGCCGGCCCGACGTCATCAGATTAAGCGATCGCTCTCCGAGTTTACGTCGCCGGGAAAGTCCAGCAAAGCCCGCAAGGACCGCACAGGCAACGCTGGTAACATCGAGGCGGGCAACGAAGCCAGCAGTAGCAACGGCAACGGCAACGGCAACGGCAACAGTAACCGTCACCTACGCCGGCAGTCTGCCGTCAATGATACACGCATGTCCCTGGATATACCTCGCAATAACGGCTTCTCGCCCGTCATGAGTCCCAACCAGAGCAGGCGAGGCAGCGTGTTGCTGCCCCCACCCGCAAAAGACAAGGACGACAGCCAGAGAGCGAGTTCGATGGAGAGCAAAGATGGCCGCTTGAGACAGAACCAGGCTAGGATCGCCGGCAATACAGAGTATGTCCAGCACCCAAGACACCAATCTAATAAGAAGACATTGGGAGACAGCTCAACCGCTTACGTTTAATTTTGCGTGAATCAGAACATTAACAGAGTCTTTACTCGAGCTCAATGAATTCTCCGCTACCGCCTCTCGACAGCTCGACGACGCCTACTACGCCGTGCTCGAAAAGATGAGCGTCCTGCACACGACCGTCGCGTCGCTCCAAGGGCTCGCCGAGACGTCCCACGGCATCTACGACACCTTTGAGAGGGACTCGCGCGCCCTCGAGAACCAAATCGCCACGCAGCTCGGCGCCATGGGCCACTTCCAGGGCCACCAGACCAAGGTGGCCGCGCTCCAGAAGCGCATCGTCAAGGGCCGCTCCCGCATCCAGGCCCTGAGCGACAGGGTCGACGCCGTGCGCCGCCGCATCGAGCGGTGGGAGCAGGCCGACCGGCAGTGGCAGGAGCGCACGCGCAAGAGGCTCAAGATTATCTGGTCCGTCATGACCGTCGCCGTGCTGGCCGTGATTATCCTCACATGGACGGCCGGCCTCTCGTCCGACGAGCGTGGAGGGAGCACGAGCGAGCAGCCGACGGATGCGCTGGGCCGCGCCATTTCCGTCCTCGAGCCCTTCAACGCCTCGGACTCGCGGCAGCCGCCCGGACCAGAAGGCACTGAGGCTCAGACGCGGATTCTGTGGAAGACGCCGGTGCGTGAGGCGGACCGATTACGGGTCTTTGATGAGCTCTGATGAAGAAAGCACCGAAATCGGGTGGACCTTCGGGGCAATACGAAGCAATGATCAAAATACCCAAAACAGTATTGTTTTTCGGGCTATTAGGCCCCGACAATCTCAGCTGCTATACTTGCTTCGGCAACGCCGACAAGGCTGCATGAGGCGCTCATGTTGGCGGGCTGAGAAAAGGTTATGCAACGGGGCCACTACCAAATATTGCTGCCGCTTTTAGGAGCTCTCTTCGTACTGATGAAGGAAGCGCACCATTGAAAGCCTCATTTATTCCATGTGGGGAAGTATTGTTTATTCTTCGTTTGTTGCTTATTTCATCGGTATCCGTTGTTGCATATTGCATGAGCGTTGTTCCTTTTTTTTTTTTTTTTGATTGTCAGTGGAAATGAGAGTCATGGTCTGGACCGGGTCGTTGTTTCAGCCGTCACACACATTACATTGTGTTTTATACCCCTCTGTTTTTTTGTTTGAAACTATATTTTAGAATTTGCCTTGAAAGGAGGAATCCCTGTAAAGTAACAGTGCTGTGAATTCAACGTAGAGAGAATATACTAATACTGTTTGAACTGCCCGTGAAGCGAAAGCTGGTTGTTGCCACCGTAAAAGCCAAAGACGTCTTGTCAAATTCGTGGGCCTTTTCATATACATAAATAATGGTACATTTAACTTCTTACAATGAAAAAGACTGTCAAGGTAGAATAGTAAATTACACATTGACGCGAGCGCAGCATCATATTTTTGGCTCTGGAAAATCTGTGACTGCTTCTTAATCGAAATACAATTCCGAAATCGAGTTCAATGGCAGCATGTATCCGTATTGTGTTCTGTTTCTTTCCTTTACATCTCGGAGACCTTGGAGATGATTTGTGCATGTGTTTAAGATGTATTTATTTCACAGGTCTCGCTATAGGTGCCGTCCCTTTGTCTTGTCCGCCTCGCGCCTCCGCTGCAGAAATGCATCCAGCTCAACATGCACCCTCACGCCCTTGGACGTCATCATGCTATACACTGAGAGCAGCTCATCGGAGCTCATTTCGCCCGCCAGCGTTGAAAACGCCTCTAGAAACACAGGTTTAGCCCACGGACAATGCCGCACCGCCCTATAAAACACGTCCACCGCGACCTTACCGCGCAACTGCTTCCTGTGAGCGTGCGCGAAGCGAATATACCACACCCACAGCGCCACGCTCGACTTGCAGGCGTCGCTCCGCACAGCCTGCTCAAAGGCGGCCTTGGTGGTGTGGACGTTGCCGCGGCCGAGCTCGTGCTGGATCGCAAAGACACGGCTCCCTACGCAGTCGGCCTCTGGTAGTAAAGTTGCGTCGCGCAGCTGCTCGCGTGTGTCGTCGACAACGCGGATGCCCGCATCGGACCACTCCAAAATGGACAGCAGTATCGTGTTGGATGGAAACGTTTGCAAATATGTGGTAATCTGTTCCCGAATATACGCTCGTCTATGTGGTCTTCAAGGTAAACTGTCAGCTGGACTTTTACTGTAAAAAGAACAAGGAAGCAACTTACCCTCTGGTGGCATGAAGGTACAGAAGATGCGCAGCACATTGGGCCAGGCGTTCATGTGATGGCGACTTGCCGTGTCCGCGTATCGTCAGATCACTGCAGGTAGAACCCAGAGTCTGCATTGCTGCGGATATATTCCCTTGCGCAAGTGACATTGGCTCAGACGCTTCGCCGTTCGTCAAGTAGCTGAATAAAACAAGACAATAAGCAGCTGCTTCGACTGATTCAATATCACCCACGGACAGTGACTCTGAGAGGCGGCTATGAAATAATGTGTTGGCTCTGATGATATCTGCAGATGCAACCTCACTGTCCAAAGAATCAGCCTTTGCATCACGGCCAGCTGAGCAGAGCAGCTTCTTTGATAGTTTCAAGTCCCCTTTGGTGAAAGGCACCCATGCTGAAGAATATTGTAGCAGTAAACGATTGCTCTGTTCGGAAATCTACCAAACTATTAGCAAATTTTGAAATACACAACAAAGGAATATTCATCACTTACGAGTGAAGATGACAGCGCAGATTCGAGCACTTTTGCCGCCACCTCACTATTACCTCGTGCATGTTCAGCCAGACCATATGCGTTATACAGCGCCGCATTATCAGGGCTCTGCTTCAGCAACGCTTTAGCCTTCTTCTTGATCGATGCTGGATCCCGGGCAAATGAAAGGGCCAAGTAGTATTCTGCCAGGTCTTTTATTCCGGCTGAGCCTACGAGCTGACCGAGCATCATCTCCAGCCAGGCACTATCAACAGTACTGGCTTGTGTCTGCGGCTCGAGATACTTAAACCATTCCATTCCGGGAAAGAGTAAGTCTGGGGTTGATGTAAAGCCGCCGTACGGGCGATGGAAGAGTGGTGGACGGCGTTCAATGGACTCATCTTCGTTTATTTCCGGCTTTGATTCGTCCACTTGAGCTTTCGGCACAGTGCCTCCTACTGGCGCGAGGAATTGGTCTTTATAAAGACTACTGGCCCACTCGCTTGATGACGCAGGCGGCAGGCCGCAAAAGACAAGAAATGCATCGATGAGCGGTGTTGTTATGCTTGAGATTAAGGATTGTGGTATCGTAAAAAGCAACTGGGCAATGTCATCAAAGGTCACGACACGATCTGGGTCGTCGTCTTCTTCCATGCCATCATCCAAAGTCCTCGCCGGAAGGCGTGCGGCATTGCTCCGTGCAATCTCCGCCTGCGACCATGCTTTGTACGCATCTCTCGACTGCGGTGTTTCCCGAGGCGATCCTTGCATCGGCTCTGGCGGTTCTGGCGCACCCCCATCGGCCTCTTCAAGAACATATTGCTTCCATCCAGCCGCGCCGGCCTCCCCGATGCGTGGCACTTCGCTCTCCCAAAAGTCATTAAACGAAGAAGGTAACGATATATTTTCACTAGTACCGTCTGGCCGGAAGAATGTCAGCTCAAAAAGTGCCTGCCATGCCGCCACCGCCCGCTCTCTGTGTCCGACATCATGGTAGAATCTTGTTGCCAGGAGAAAGACTTTGATGGCCTCGAGGAAAATCTGCGTATCTGGAGGCCAAGTCAAGATATGTAGCAGCCGATCAACAAATATCTTTTTGACACTGAGAAAAGAAAACTGGGTGATGCTCGTCATGGCAAAATCTAACCTCACCCTCCAGAGAGCGTGAGAGTCGGCTTGCGTACCCAACTCTGACCACTTTTTAGCGGCCACCTTGTCGCTCCAGACTTTGGCGCCTTCGCGCATGAGCGGTACGAGTATGCGATCGCGGCTCGCGTCATCTGCAGCATTTTTCAGAGCTTTTTCCAGCATCGAGACCTTAATCTCACTGTAGCTATGGGCCTCATTATCGGGGTCAGAGCCTTCGGCAATACCGGCCCGGAGCAGGGCGTCTTGGTGGCTCACCAGCTCCAGCCAAGCATCGATATCCCCTGGATGCTCTTTCACGCGTCGGTTCAGCTGGATAGACTTCCACTTCAGAGGGCTGCTTTCTTCCACATTGTCCACCGCGCCGGAAAAATCAGAGTCAGAGTCGCTGATGTCACTGTCGTTGTATTTGGGCTTGGCCTTGCCTTCGATAGATCGATATGAAGGTTCCTGCCCCTCGTCTCCTGAGGAGTCTTCGTTGCACTCTCGTTTTCTGGAGCTCGTCAAAGACAGGAATCCTTCTTCCCCGTCATCGCCAGTCATCTGTGCACGTCGCTTCCTTAGTGTTACTGGATGTGAATGTGCCGCTGGCCTCTTCGACCGCAGCCCGCCTCTGTCTCTGTACCGCAGCAGGCCTTCACCAGGCATGCGCAAGCTAAATTGGTCATTTGGACCGTCGCGATATATAACCAGTCTCCCAGACGTCCCAAGCACCCTTCCGTGGCCGTGGCGGTAGTAGGCCGGCACTTGGGATCTGTCCAGCGTTCCATATCTGCGTATCAACGAATCGCCCTTTGTGTCTATTACGAATAGCTCTGGCTGTGATGTACGAGACGGAGCCTTCTCTTCAGCAGGCTTCTTTTCTGGCAGCTGGGTGTCACGGTCACGGGACCGAGCACGCTCCCTGCGCCGCTTAGACTCTCTGCTGTCCCTGCGGTCGCTGCTGTGTCGCTGACGGCTTTCCTGCCTGTCCTCATCATCAGTCCGTTTCCGCCTGCCGTCGCGTGACTCCTTCTTTCGGCTCTCATCTCTATCCTTTGGATTCGGCTGAGGATCCTTTGATTTGAATGACCCGAACTTGGGAACCACGAAGCTGGCTCCGTCGCCGCCTGACATGGTGTCAACTCTAGGCGGAGTGTTGGCAGGCTGTCCTGTGGCGTGAATTTAACACATTGAAAGATGGGGCGGTGATATCCAAGTCCATGAGGAAACGCAGTAACTCTTCATGTGAAGACCGTTTTTATATACAAGCAGCGAGGCTAACGCCTGAGGCGCTCCTGGCTACACGCAATAATTATAATCGTGGGGTTGCTACCGTCAAGTTGGACAAGCGCTTACCACTGGGCGTCTGTATCAGTGGAGCATGGCGCAGCTTGGTGCGACAGTCGGCACAGACAGCCCGGCGAGGGACCCCTGGTGGCTACCTGTAACTAACTTATTGGCTAGGAATGTAGCAGTTGATGGGGAGCTAAAGTAAAGGCCGTCCAATCTCCTAAACTGTATAATGATATTTCACCTTAAAACCTCTCCGTTCTCCCACCTTTTGGTTTTTGAGGCAGCTTGCACGCATCATCCCCCATTTGCCACTTTTTCTGCCCTGAATGGCTCTGCTAGAGTCGCCGATTTTCTGGATCACAGCCGCTCTGCTTGTCACGCTTGCCGCTGCAAACACAATGGGTCTGTTTGGAGGGAATCAAATGCCGGTGGACGGCAAGGTAAAACGGTTGCACATCCTGCCAGATATACACAAATGACACTAACCAATTGCACACAGACTGTCCTAATCACTGGTGCCTCCGAAGGAATGGGTCTTGCCGCGGCGACGCAACTCTCTGCCAAGGGTGCCAACCTGATTCTCGTCTCCCGTAGCGTGGCCAAGCTCGAAGAAGCAATCAAAGCTGTCAAGGTGGGTAGCTGACCATTCAACCGCACTCTTCGCTTCTATCTTCTATACTTGCTATCTGAAACAGCGCAATTGGAACACAAATCTAACCTACTCTCTCTCTCTCTCTCTCCACAGGCTGCTGCAAAGAACCCCTCCACGCAGCGATTCCACTACATCGCCGCCGACGTCTCCGTCCCCTCCTACTCCGACTCGGTCGTCGCCCAGGCCACGGCTTGGAACAATGGCCGCACCCTCGACATTGTATGGTGCATCGCCGGCTACTCCAAGCCCCTCCTCTTCCTCGACACCGAACCGGCTCTAGTCCGCCGTCAAATGGACATCAACTTCCACGGCACCGCCGACATGGCGCACACCATTCTCAGCGCATGGCTCGCGCCCGACGCGCCCGTCGAGAAGCAAGCCAAGCATCTCATCTTCACGGGCAGCGCGATCGCCTTTTACAGCATCCCGGGCTACGCCGGTTACGCGCCCTCCAAGTGGGCCATGCGCGCCCTCGCCGACACCCTCTCGCAGGAGGTTGAGCTCTACCCGCAAAACGTCAAGGTGCACATGGTCTTTCCCGGTACCATCCTCTCGCCCGGGTTCGCGGTCGAGGAGCTCTACAGGCCCGAGATCACGAAGCAGCTCGAGGCGATGGACCCGAAGCAGACGCCCGAGGAGGTGGCGCGAATCTGCATCCGTGGGCTGGAGGCGGGCCAGTTCATGGTCGTCATCAACTGGCTAGGCCAACTCATGCGCTTCGGCGTCGTCGGTGGCTCGCTCCGCAACAACTGGCTGCTCGACACGCTCGGTGCGTGGCTGGTACCGTTCCTCTGGATCTTTGTCCAGTATGACCATTTCAGCTCTGTGAAGAAGTTTGGCAAGAAGCACGGTCATCCAAGCACCTACACCAAGATTCAAAAGTAAATGCAGATACGAATAGAAAAAAGTGAATGCGCAGAATTGAACCACCTGCAACAAAGATTCCAAAGTAAATGGATACGAAGAAAGTGAGCCACGCAAAAATGAAGAAGGGAAACCAAAGAAAAATCAGTTGGCGCCGAAGCACACCCCCTCGCACGCAAGTAATATATTGATGTCGTTATATACTATAATCCTTAATGTACATTCTTTCCACCCCCCTAAAACCTCATTTTTCTTAAACTCCACTCCATTTACCAAACTTGACATAGCGCTTAAACATTTCTCTCAAAATGGCTCTGCCGTTGGCATCCATGGCATCGTTGAGAATCTTGCGTCCCTCGGGCGGCGTTATGTCAAAGATGGAGTTCATGGCGGGCTCCAGCGCTTCGCGGATCGGTCGCGGGACCGTCTCCGTCAGCTGCAGCTTGACGTACTGCATCAGTACCAGGTGCATGTGCCGCCCGGCCGAGCGCTTCGCCGCGTCCGTCGCCGAGTCCAACGCACTCTGATGCTGCGTGCGCGAGACGGCGCCGGCGGTCGGCTCGCACACCAGGGTGATGAGGCGGGCGTAGGCGTGTGCCTTGGCCTCTTGCGCGGCAACCGACGACGACGATGACGAGGAGGAGGAGCCCGCCGCCCCGACTTCGCCAATGATGAGCCTGTCGAGCAGCGTTTGCAGCACCGTCAGCAGCAGATGGTAGTGGCCTTCGAGGCGCAGTCTGTGCTTCTTGATGACGACGTCTGTGAGCTTACAGAGCCACGCATAGGGCAGCTGCGGCTGGCGCTGCGGCTGCTCTTCACCAGGCTCCTGCACGACGATGGGGGAGAGGTCGCAAATGGTGCTCAGCGTGGCCTCGACATCCCACTGGCTGACTGCCTGCGGCTTCCTCTCCAGCAGAGAATACAGCATGCGGCATAGATTAATGTTGCCCGGCGCCGGGGCTTTGCTGAGCGCCGTCACAATTTCGCTGTAGGCGGCCGCTAGGTCATAGCCGTCAAACTTGCCAGAGTAGTCTGGCGAGCTGATGATTTGGTCGACTACCTCTTGAATCGCGAGCGTCTGGCCGTCTGTATAGCATCCACCGCGGAGCATCTCGACCAAGTCTCGCAGGTACGCCATCTTTTCTTGCACTTGGAGAGGTTTCGTGATGGAGGTGGCGTATTCCCGAAGGAGCTGCGATCGCAGCTTGTGAGGCAGCGGCGCAAGCAGGTCAAAGGACGTGGGGGCAGGTCGCTGAAATGCTGCCGGCAATTCATTGCGAAGCAGAATCTGAACCTTCCACGCGATGACATCACCACCGGCCATCTTCGTACTGCACTGGTCAGCAAATGCCTGCAAAGCCTCGGGCTTTCCTTTCTGAAATTCGGCCAGTGAAGCGGAAGAAGAGGAGGCATCTACAGCCGCCAGAATGCGGAGGCCTTCCTCCGAGCTGCGCTCAGTGGGGAGCTCACGCTCTTTAATCAAACGGTTGAGGACAGACATGATGGCCTTGGCCAGCATCCCTTTGCATTCGACCACAAGCTTGGCCACCTCGGTATTGCTTTGTGAATTTGCCGACCGGGCCACAACTGCAACCAATGATTTTATCAATGAATAATGGAGGCCATACAGGTCTTTGTATTTGCTCGCATTGGCCGCAGCAATGTATGCTGAACACTCGGCAAAGTATTTGAGACTCCTGTCATCCACTTGGTCCGCCATTTGTTTAATGTGGGCAGACGCCATCTGAGAGAACCGTTCAATGACCTCCAGTATCTCCTCGTCAGTGGCAGCCGATTTTGAAATGCAGACCGAAATTGCTTGCGCGAGTTGAAACAGTCGGTCAAATGTGATGTCATCGTAGAATGTTGCTCGCGTCATCATCTTTGTAGCCAAGCTCATCAAGTGCTTCCACGACTCTAGCGATGTCTTTTCAGGGGATTTGATCATCTTTGCTCCATTTGTATTCAAGGTATTCATGACTTTTTCTCGCTGCCAGCGATTGAAGCTGTCAAGCGGAATACGACCCAGAATCTGAATGACGAGCGTGGCATCGCGACCAGGCCAGCGTTTTTCTTTGCCAGATTGGTCCAATGACTCGATAACTTGGTCAACGAAAGCTCGTGCAAGTTTGGAGTCATTGAGATTCATATCATTCGTTAAAATCTTTTGCCAAAGTATTTCCTTTTCTTTTGCATCTAGTTCAGGCACAGTTGTCGCATTCTTCAACGGCTCTGGAACGCCACCACTTGCCCTTGAGAATAGTCGGTTGAAGCGGCTTCCTCCCGCAAGAAAGACGTCCAGGTAGCAAGACGCTGACAATCCGTCCTTAAAGTTGTTGGATTCCGAGTCAGCCGTATTAAGTATATTGATATTCTGTAATGACGATTCGGACATGAGTTTCTTTGCAAGCCGCCCAGCAAAGCTCTGTACTAACTTAGCCACTTCCTCAGCAACGGCCTCGTTCGTCACCAATGCATCCCAGGCGTCGTAGCAGAAACGAAAACATTCAAAGGTTTCCGCACTTTCCAAAGCGCCCTTCTTTAAAGTGTGCTTTGCCTTTTCTTTCAGAGACTCCCAAACGGCCGTTCTCTCAGTTGGCTCGACCCAGCGTACCGTCTTGGAGCCAATACGCCATTTGAGAGGTAGGTCCAGTGATTCGGCGCATGCAGTCCAAGTCATCTGGAACAATCGCAGACCAACCACGTCGATAAAGGCCTCTCTCTTCAGGCCTTCTGAAATGGTATTGCTCACTGCGCAGAGTGAATGCGGGCTGGACTGTGTAGACTGCGACTCGAGCCAGCTGACAAACTCGGAGAGTTGTTGAGGGCTCAGTTCCTTCTCAATCACATTGTGCAAGTATTCTCCTTGGTACAGTCGAGGTCCTACTCCAAACCATGGCGAGTCTTCCACACGGTTACTTTTCTCGGCCTTTTGGAGCTCTGCGAACCACAGCTGTAAAAATGCGACAAGGTCACGCCGGATTACGAAGCTCTGTCGAATGGCGCCCAGAACCTCGGCGATTGCGGGTCGAGCTTCCGTTGCTATCGACTTGGAGATTTTATCACAAATGGAAGCCATCAAGTCGCTTCCATCTCCACTTGCCTGGAAAACAGCGGGATCGCAGGTGACAATACTGCCCAGTAGTGTCCAGTCTGTGGGCTCCGTGGCCAGGACATAGCCCCTTGCAATCTCTCTCAGGTCCTTCGGATCAATGGGTGTAGACTTGTCAATCGCCTGGCGAATAATGAGTTCAATGAGAGAATTTCGCTCTGGGTTGTTGTGAATAGCCTTTTCAACTTCTTCAAAGACGCGTTTCATCCACTCGACGGTGTTCTTACGTCGTTCGCCTTCTGCTGAGGTATCTGCAGATCTTGCGGCCAAAAAATACATTGAAGGCGCGGTCAAGCGAATTCGAGGCTGCGATACATGCAATGCGCTAACAACAGCGGAAAAGTCTTGGCGGTTTAGGAACGTCGTTCGGCAGGGGAGAATTAGGTTGCGCTGAAGGAAACCCTGCACGTCAGAACTCCATTTGGACTTTAGCTTCGCTGGTACTTTGGTTGACTCATTCCCTGACAAGTTTTCTAGCACACTTAAAATAGACGCTGGCGTGATGTATAGATGATCAGCAATTTCAGCAGTGTCTTTTGAGTCCTGCAAATGAAGATCCCAGAGTGCTGAGGCGACTGCGATCCATTCCTCGGCGCCTTCTAGCTCGTATACCTCGTGATCAAGCAGAAGTTGGCAGACAGAAAATGCTGGCACCAGAAGCGCCGCTGCCTCTGTCGCTGATAAGCAGAACAAGGATCGAATATGCTCCGCACCAATCCTGTCTCGAGGGTTTGTGGTAGCCGCGTCGTCGAGACGGCCCAGCAGTGATTTGAGGGTGCTGAAGAGGGCTTTCGAAGTAGCGAGGCATCCGTATGGTTGTTTCGTCTCGTCGCTACCGAATTTTGCGTGTGATGGTCGCTTTCGCTTCGTGGCGGTGTGCGGCGCGGCGCGGTGGCTGGTTTCGGTCGAGACGTCGTTTAGCGTTTGCTGCAGCACAGCGACAAACTTTCTGTCTGCGAGGGACTTGGCGAGAGAAAACAGAGGAATGCGCGCAAAGACGCAGTCGAGCATAGTCCAGGTCAGTGGGTGGCGGCGCATAGCTTCGGCGGCGGCGGTTGTGCCGTTCATGGATTTGAGGAGCCATCGCAGCGTGCTCTCCTCGGCAGCATGGAAAGATTCGTCCGAAGAAGCGACGAGTTTGGACCATAAGAGATCTAGATTCTGGCCATCCTCACCGGGGCCAGTCTGGTCCAGCCCTCGTACAATCTTGATTAGATTGTCGGCATCCTGTGTTTGCAAAGAAAAAAGACGTTAGCTTTGCTTCGCTCTATGCGCACGAATTAGCGGAGAGACGCACCATTTCCAATAGTTTTGGATTTTTCCCACTCAATTCATAACAGTGAGATGTCTTCCTCTGGAACCCCAAGACTATTCAAAAGGAAGGAATTGGCAAAATCGCTGCAAAAATGTCTTCTTGATGGTTGAGGCTGCCCCACATGTGAAAGTCGCAGCCAAAATTTCCAAAATTCTGCCATGTCAAGCGTCCCAGAAAGGCAACAGGCTCTCCACACCGCCTTCGGGTGTGGACGCCAAATGGCGAACCGGGTGCTTCTCGTCAGTTAGGTTTGGCTTCATGTCCTTGCCATAGAAAGCGTTCCTTCGAGAGCTCCATTGTGTCCCATTAGCTGAGCTCAATTGCATCCATATAGGTATTTTGGAGCCGCCAATTACCCACTGCCGAGATTTTCTGTCTAATCAAGCACTCGCGCCGCGCCAGATTTTTAATTCACAATGGCCGACTCCAACACTGCCGCCCCAGCTCCCTCGAGCGCCATTTCCCGACCCGTGAGCGAGACTCTGCTCAACGAAAAGGTTAGCCAACCAGCTCCGCCCGTCGACTGAGAGGGGACCGAACAAACATCGAAGACAGCAACAACAACAATAACAACCGAGATACTAATACGATCGTGAATAGTGGGACCGCTGCCTGTCGAACCTCCTCGTCAAGTCCAGCATCGGCCTCGGATTCGGTGTCGTCTTCTCCGTCATTCTGTTCCGCCGCAGAGCTTGGCCCGCCTTCATCGGTGCTGGCTTCGGTGCCGGCCGCGCATACGAGGAGTGCAACTTTAACCTGAAGCAGGCCGCGCGCGATCTCAAGAAGAGCTCATAGACTTGTAATCGGACGACCACAAACACGCCTTGCATCGAAGAAGAAAATATACGCATGTACAAAAAATGGGGGAAGGGATGTTGAAGAGGGACAGACCGGAAAACGAAACAGCAACAGGCTGAGTACGGTCTTTTCAAACTAAGCCACGACAACTCGGGCGATTCATTTTTCAGATTCGGTAGTTTTATTTTCTTTAATGTACAACAAGACTCTCGAAAATCGACGACTATCTAGCTCCCCATGTGCTTTTCAAACTTGTCACGCGATGACTATAAACGGTAATCCCTTTTTGTTTTGTACTCCTGCAATGCCCTTTGCCAAGTGTCAATTCATTTATTCATTTCAATCATAACAATTTCATTGCGCCGGTTTCGCCTCATGCCCTGCATGGCCTCCATACAGGCGCGGCGTCGTTATCCTCGTGGTCATCCTGGACCTTTTCCTGGGTTATGGTGGTAGACTCTCTGTTGGTAGATGGTACAAGCGGAAAGCGCCTGGGTTCTCTGGGGGAATTGATGTCCTGACCGCCAGTGGTGGCTGTCGAATCAACCGACGCGGACATGGTGACGCGACGTCTCAGGGCGGCGGGCTCCCTCTTGGCGTCGTCGGCGAGTGATGCACTGCGACGCCGCATGGCGTCCATGAAGCCGTCGCTATCAGGGTCGCCTCTGGTCCTCTCGGCAGTGAGCTGATCCTTCTATGAAGCCTCCCATTTTTCGTTGTGCACGTAGTCGTTGTTGTTGATGTGACTCAGTTCCTTGCGCTCATACCGCGGTCTGAATCTCAGGTTGATAAAGACGAAGAGGCCGAGCAGAGAGACGAGGACCAAGACGCCAATGGCTAGTATCATAATCTCCAGCCTACTCTGCTCCAGGGATCGATTGATTGCCGACATGATGAATTTGAATATGAGTTTTGATGTTGTAGAGTAAAAGAAAGGCTGACAGCAGAGCCTTTTCTGAGCGCGACGACAAAGATGGCGGCGGCGTGGCCTCTCACCCCTGTTCAAGGAGCGGTCGGTTCCTGAAGTCGGTGAAGGAGACGTGGCTGGTGGTTGGGTAGGTATGGATGCTTCGGCAGGTAATGCTATTTTTGTAAGGCTAAAGAGAGACAACTTTAGGAAAAGGGGTAAGATTTTAGGTGCAGATTTTTGTAGGATGAATATGTTTGTCATTAGAAATATCGTTCATTTGGGGTAATACGCTCTATACAATAATGAACATGAACCCCAGGTAGGAGCGCGGCGCCATGCAGCTCTGCACCTCTGTAAGAAAGAGCATCCATTTACATGCGACCGCTGCCTGCATGAACTAGCCCATCAAAACCACCCGTATCTTATTACGCCGAGCAGAGAGACACATTGGGCAGCTATACATTGAAAGGAATACACACTGCAGATTTCGGCTGATGGTGTGATCCTACATGACGGCAGACTAGCAAGGTAATATCATGATTTTGCACCAGGAAGCGGGGGAAAGCAAGACAGTTCAGCCAGCCAGCCCGAGGTTGGCCCAAAGACTGGTTGCATCATGTCACACGACATGGGATTACTACTTGGCCGCCCTTGTCCTTTACACGAACAATCTACTGGTGATGTGGCACGCAAATCGAGCCCATGAAGCTGATTAGAAGCTATTTGACGAAGCAAACAGGCGAAAAGAGCGACGTGAAGAAAATATCACGCGCCTCAATAAAATGAAAAGTGTCGGACCGCTCCATCCCGAGCCGATGAGAATATCTTGCAAAAGACTCTTCGAAAGAAAATTGGTTAGAGAAAATCCATGTTCATCTAGCACGTAAGTATGACCGGTAGCAAGTTAAAAAAGCATCACTGCCGGTTGATTTTAGTCGTGCGAAAAAGTGTAAAGAAAGGAGGAAGAAAATCCCAAACTCGACATGGCAGTCTCTGCAGAAGCCAACGCTCAGCGCAGGGTCCAGCATCCGCGGAAGCATCACGTGTGACGACCCACAGGCTTTTCCCCTAACATCCAGCACCTAATTTTCTCTGCAATTTTTCAATCCTTCTTCCTCACTACCAATCATTGCCAATGCTGATAGCTCAAAACGCAGTGCGACTGACATCCATTCGAGCAAATTGATTCATCTCCTGCAGGACGATACAGCCGAAATGTCACAAAGGCACCCTCTGTAGCTCGCCTCACATTTCTTACGGCTCGCCCTGCAGACAAACAAAAGGTACTGAATGCAACCCAGTGACATGAAGACAGGCGAGCTTGTTCTTAGTCTGCTACTCTCTTTTCTTTTTCTCGTCAAACCCACAGAATGCCTACACCTAGCGACCTCAATGCGCGAGCGTGTCAACTTTATTTATATTCGTTCGAATGTGGAAGAACAAACCCCCTGGTCTAGACAACCAGTCCGCTCCACCCTGTCGCCATCTGAATTTGATGTGGCATCAGGACTAAAATCGGACATACATTTCTTGCTATAATTGTGTTCTTAAGTGTCGTAAATTGCTCATCTTATTGTATTCTATAACCGGCTAGTGACCAAACATGAAAACCGAAAAAGGGCAGTGCCAAACAAAATGCTCGCTCAAAGTATGTCCATCTATATCCTGCCGCCAAAGATGCGGTCCTCATCCATGAAGGATAGTAAAAACTTGGACACCAGTCTTCCCGAGTATAGGAAGGATGTGTCTATGCTCACCGGGTTCTCTCCTCTATTCAGCAGCAGGTCGTCGTCGGCAAGAAATTGCATATCTTGCCCTGTTGTTTATAGGTTAGTATTTGTACACTCCACGGCGTTAAGTGGGAATATATCTGCCAAACTTACAATCCTCGCCCTGAAACAAATCCTGAAGCTGAGCCACCAGCTCCATCGCCGGCCGGTCGAGCTCCCCGCGCGCCGCAAAGCCGCCATCAAAGAGCGGGTTAAACGGCTTCGTGTTGGGGTCCCGCGAGTGCGTCTGGTAAATGTGGTGGAACTGGTACGCAAACTGCTTGAACGGCATGTTCTCCACCTCGCGGCACATGTCGAGCGCAAACGACCGCTTGAACGAGGGCGGGTCGTTGTTCTTGACGTTGACGGCGTTTTGCGCAATCACAAAGTTGTCCGTCGTCGTCTCCACCGCCTCCATGTACAAGCACAGCACCAGAAACGCCGCCAGGCTCGGCGCCCACTCCCTGCGGTACTTTGGTTTGAGCGCCTTGGTGAAGAGCTCAAACAGCTGCTGCATCTCGCGGATGCAAATCTCGTCGACGAGCGACTTGAGCTGCCGGGCGAGCACGCGCGGCGTCACCCACGGGCTGTTTTGCGGCACGAGGCCCGAAGGCTGCAGGGCCAGCACGGTGTCCTTTGTGAGGCACAGGTGTCTCGTCATTACATAGTGCATGGCGTATATGGAAAGGGCCTTTTTCACCATGGCACACTGGAAAAAATGATTTTGTTAGCGTCGTCCCTTTCAAATTGACAGTTTCGGGAAAAGGTAGGCCACGTTGACGACTTACATCAGTCTTCTTCGCATACTCTTGCGCAATGGCGAGGATCTTGGCCGGCAGTCTCGTCGACCTCAGCGAGTCGGTCACCTGCTCCGCGAAATCAGGCTCCTCTATCAGGTCTCGTATATACGCCTTGACCTTTTTCCGCACCTCGTCCCGCAGCGTGCCCGTCGTCATGTCGAGCCCAATCGGCGCCGAGCCGTTCGAGTCCAGATTCGCGCCACCGCCGCCGCCGCCCTGTCCCGAGCTGAGATGCCAGTGCTGCAGGACGTCGCATGTCTTGGCTGTGAAGAACTTGGCCTCAATGTCCAGCGTCGCCCTGAACCGCGTGCCGCAAAACAGCTTCACCCGGCACGGCTGCGGCGCGCCGCCAATCAGGAACCCGTCCACATTATCGCGCAGGAAGCGCGTCATCTCCTCCTTCTTTAGATGCAGGCGGATGAAATCCGGGAACAGAACGGTCAGGAAGTCTTGGAACTGCCAGCACACCACCTGCGGCACCTGCACCATGAGCTTCTTGCAATGCCGGCACGGCCGCTCAGTGTCGCACTTGACCTTGCGGCTGCGGCAGCAGAAGCACGCGCCGCGGCGGCGCACCTGGAGGGCGTCTTCCTTGGTCGCGTTGGCGAGGGGTCCCTTGCGGCCGCGCTGCGTCGTCCGCATGGCCTCGAAGCACTCGTACGGGTTGGGCCGGCCTGCGCTGGCGGTGATGGAGTTGGGCGTCACAATGTGGAACTTGCCAGTCTGCTCCGCCTTGCTGCTGCTGCTGCTGCTGCCCTTTTCGATGCGGCCCGTGTTGACTTTGCGAATGGCAATGGGTGATGACCGCCCATGGCTCCCCTCTGACTTGACAGAGGCTGTCGAGCGGGGGCTCGCGGAACCGATGCTGTGCTGGCTCGGCGACGACATGTACTTGGCCATGCTCATGGAGGGTCCCTCGCCCGGCGAGGGGGCGCCGGCGCCGCTGGGGTCCCATTGCACAAAGGTCCCCTCTAGTTGAAATTGCTGGAAGCTATCCAGCTCCAGAGTAGGTGTGGCGGTGAGCTGCGGTTGTATTTGTTGTTGCTGCTGCTGCTGTTGGTCCAGCGCCGGGATAGCATCCATCTGAAACTCCGGCGCGCTCATGGGGAGACCCAAGTTCTCCGGGCGCCAATCCGACAGGGTATTTTGCGCAAAGAGATAATCCTGCGGTGTCATAAAGATGCCATCGGCCATGAAATCTGCCGCCGCTGTTGTCACACCAAAGGTACCAGACTCCAACTCGGCGTTCATCGTGTGCAAGCTGGCCGGGGGCAGAAACGGCTGCTCGCCGTCCCCGAGCGGCACCGGCGACATGGAGTGGTGCGACGGTGTCGTTGTCGTATGGTGGCCGATGATGGCGTACCCATTCAGGCTACCGCTCGCAGGACTTGGTAGAAATCCCACGGAGCCAGGCGCAGAAGCGCTACTGGAATAATCGATATACTGCCATGATTCATCCGTATCGCCGCCATTCGAGTCAAAGTCGTACGGCGAAGGGTGCGACGAGCTCGTGTGGGAAGAGACGGATGCCATTTTTTAAGTCGGGTTTGGTGATCCAACGAGCAAGAAAATGCAAGAAATTCCAATCGTGGCTTACTCTTGCTTCGGCGCTTCCGTATCGAGTTATTGTAGAAGTTGTAGCCGAATGAGAACGGACAAACTGTTTAGAGAAGTTGTATGCGCGCGCACTATTCCCTGTAGATAGTCGCTGTCTTGCGGCTCTTGTCTTCAATGTCGTAACGACGGACAGCGTCTCGTTGCGACCGCAGAGTTTTCTGTCTTATTTAAAGGGGCGAGATGAGATGCAAGGCGGAAAAGATGTCTAGAAAAGACTCTCAGCACGCGACATTGTATCCTGCCCATCGCCTCAGAATGCCCTCGGTCAGAGAAAATGATCATGCAAGTGACGCCAGACGCTAACCAGAAAGAAATACCGAATGAGATGGTCGCCCACTAACATGCCGTTTCACACCCACATGCGCCCACTCACATCCCTCGTAGCGGACACCGAGCACTATAATTTTACAAACTAGTTACTGCTACTGGTGCTGATAACTGGTGCGGATTGAACAAGCTTGCATCTTCGACTCTTCACTGGGCTGAAACGGCTGCCGATCAGCTCTACTGATAGCCCGGCGGCAGACAGGTTGGCGGCTTTGACGCCATGCAGGCTGTTATTGCCTGCAACCTTGGCTGGGTCTTGACACGCAGGTACGAGGTTATCTGGTGTGCATAACCATTATTCAAATGTACGCAACGCTGTCTTAACATGATCTAAAAGCGAGGACAACCGCCGCTCAACTATTGCCTAAACAAACGCCATCGTCGTTCTGCCCGAAAAGTTGTAGTCGGCCCAACGCCAGACTCGTTCCCACCAACTCCCAAAAAGACACGGCACATTGTTGTCTTTCTATGCTCGTGCCAGGTATTCCTGTGATAGTTTGCTCTGTGTTGCATTCATTGTAGTCATCATGGCCGTCAAAATAAACTCTGGTCGTAGTAAACCGATTCCACCGTAGTAGGAGATGCTGCGGACGAGAAGAGAGAAAAAAAACCCGCAAAAGACTAGTAGTAAAAACGTATGAAGAAAAAAAACATGTCTAGCATGCATTGCAAACATTTAGGTAAACCGTAAACGCTTGCAATGTGACCAACGCGGTCGCCATCATCTCATTCCGCTCGTAGAGGGGGCAAGAGACTTTGTGTGCAAATGATTTGAGATAATGGCAAAATCATGCAGACAGTAGAAGAAGCTGTATTGGCTTCCTTTCTGCGCCGGCTCCATCATCTCTAATCGCCGGCGCTACTGTGAACGTATATGCTGTTCGAAAGCGTGTATGCCTTCGCCGTGGAAGGCAAGTATATAGATAAAAAAAAAACGTGATGATGATGCCGAGCCGTGAGGTAGTTTCCCAGGGCCGCAATCGCTTGGTCTGGTGCAGCTAGGATCGAAATCTCGATGAGGTACGCTCCTGAATCTGCTTCTCCGTAGAAATGTACAGGCGGTCAAGATAGTCCATTGCCGAGGCATCCCGCAGTATCTTGGCAACCTGGATGCCAGCCGAGATAAGCTGCAGGATATTCCGGTCGTCCTTGAGCGGTCGGCTCTGATGCTTGGATGCGTGCCTCATTTCCAATGAATTTTCCAATATAGTCACAAACTGCTTAATTTGTCCATTATAGAGCACTCGGGCAGGGATCCGGCGCTTGGTGGCGAGTCTCTTCAACAAGTACACCCATTCGGTCCATTCGCGATCTTGGGGCCGCTCCACTGGCCGCATATTCTGTGACAGCGGAATCGGAAACTGGTACTTGGCTACGAAATCGTAAGCACACTGCGACAAGCGGTCGTTGACCTGTCCCAGCACCATGTCCTGCTCCTGCACATGCAAGTTTGTTGGGAGATGCGGTAGCTCCCGTTCTTGCATGGAAATAACCTCTTGAGAAGGGCGCTGGAGAAACTGGTGCGGGCCATCGAATTCGTCCCGGTTCGATGGGCGCCGTTGCGGCCGCGTCCGCGGGTTTGTGTTGGCACCTGCGTTGGATTTCCCTCGACGTCCTGTATATGTAGGGTCGCCTCCATTCTCCAAAGAATATTCAGAAAGATTTGGAGATGCGAGGATGTCATCAACGGATTCCGTCGGGGAGTGGCGTTCTTGGGCTTCCCATGACGCCTTAGAGCTTTGGTATGATCCGTAGGTCGGCAGTTGATTCGTGTTCAACGCGCTCTGCGGTGGTGGCATGAAGCCGGGTAGGCCCATGGACGGCGTTTCCGTGCGAGGAGCATACGTGTTGCCAGCGCCAAAATTGTTCATACTTTAAAACGGTTCCAGGAGAGAGTGTTACCACAATTGTTTCGCGCAGAATTTGCCCATCTAAAGTGCCAACAAGTAATAACAGAGGGAAAAAGTAAAATCTTACCTTGCTGGAGGATACATGTCATCGCGCGGCCAGTCGTGCGAGTTCGGGGCAGGAATATGGCTTCAAAGGGCAGCAGTCAGTCAGAAAAAAAAGCCCTTGAATGTGGGTTTTGATCGTTGCTCTTCAAGGCATTCCTACCTCCGTCTTGGGTTCCACGGCCCAGATTCGGGACCTGGCCCAGGATACATCATTGTTGGGCGAGCCATCTGTCCAGGATCCATGGTGTAGAGCCTTGACCGAGAAGGGCAGCAGCGGGAAAAAAAGCAAATAAAAAAGCAAAGAACGATATCGCGGCAGGGAGAGCCGGGGTCCAGGCAACCAAGTCGAAAGGAGCAGTAGATTCACGAGTCCGGAAGTGCCTTGGAGATCATGCAACGGCCAAAAGTCCGCGGGGAGCGCCCGCCACGTCAGGCATCGACACCAAAAATAAGATGAGGGTGAGGTTTTTGCCAGATACCCAGCCGAACCACGGAGACAGCTTGGAATGCAGGATTTCTTTGCCAGGCGAGGTACTGCAGAGACAAGTTATAACTCGAATGTGTCGGATGGCGGTGTGGTGCACTGGGCCAGGTGACCGACAGCAGCAGCCCAGCTTAGGCCGACTTATACAGGTTGACGAGTGAGCGGTAACTACGGCACTATCTTTTTAGTGCTTGTCGGCTAGTGGCCCAATGGACAGTAGAGGAACTGAAGGCGCTCCTCGCTGATGGAACTGTATACGAAGTAAAATTGGAAACAACCGTGGGCTTGCGTCTGAAAGCCAGCTTAACACACAATATCTATGCTCTGCTTTCGTTCATAGAATCAACGGTCGAATAGTAAAGTGCCAGCCAGGAATATGAATTTGAACCTTTGACTGTCATGGCATTCATTCATTGATTTTGCAGACTGGCCAAGGCATTGGCTGGTGGATCCTTGTGGTTGATGCACCTTGATTAAAACTACTTTAGCTGGTGGTAGAGATGTCTGCCGGCACGTCTTGGAGCCAGCGGCATGGCTAACAAGAATTCTGACGTGACAGAGGAGCCAGCCCTGCCCTTTTTTGCCCAGGGTGCATTTGTGTGCGAGCGAGGGGCTTGCACGGAGATTTGCAGGTGGGACAGCGCACAGGGGGGATGCAATGACGAGGCAATCTCAAGCGTGTAAGACAATGGACCATTCCCTTGGATCAGACCAATTGCCAAGGTGGGACCTTGCCACAGGAAAGTCTCAACGATCCACTGTTCATGGGCTCTTCGTGGGGGCTATTCATTGAACCGGCCGTTGAAACGAGCCCTGTGAAATTTGTCAGGTATGCTCTCACTTCCACATGGTCTCGCAAGTTTCTAGTTTAGGCTGCAGAAGTAAGACGCGGGGAGAAGGCCAGCCACCACATTCTACCTGTCCGGGTCGGTATGGAGGGATATGATTGATAAACCAAGCGTCAGCAAGCACAAGATGTTCTCAAAGGAGTGCGTTTTTTTTTGTGAAAGCATGACCATCCTTTTCTGTTTGGTGGCGTGGAGGCCTGGCGCTCGTGGGGATGGACTGCGGGCGTAGCGTGAAAGGCGGTGAATGAAAGATGTGCCGAGAGGGAGGGGCAGCGTTTGCTTGCTTGGGCACCAAGGGCCTTCTCGTCCCACCAAGTTGAACTTGCGAGAGAATCGCTAGCGAGCCAACGAGCCAAGCATAGCGGGTTGTTAATGCGCAATTACGTAGCCGAAGAAGGATGTTTGAATACTGCGCTGTCATTCTCAGTGCCGATCCAGGTTTGGCTCCTTGACAGGCGAGCACGGAGTGGTTCAATGCAGGATCTGGCGGCGTCCGTCATGTAGCAGCGTTTGATGCCCGCCAGGGAGACAGTTCGGAGGGTCAGGCAGATGTACATATGTACCGGCTGGTGGCAGACGCCAAATCTGTGGCCGTTTGGGGAAATCTCGGGTGCTTGCAACGGTGTGGAAGCTGCAAAATGACGTCTGTGTGCGAGCATTGCAGTATCGGGGGGGGCATAGAAGACAGACAGCTGCAACACAATTCAACCGTTTCTTTGCCCGAGCGACAAGGCAGATTGCCTACTTAGTATAACTGCTAACCACCTTTGTGAGGCATCTCGAGGTGCGGAGATCAGTTTGTCCGTGGCTTTGGTTGCAGGGTAGCAGCTACCTATGATGCGTGCTGTTTCGGGTGTGAACCTGACCACCCCATTTCTCCAAAGAAGTAGGTAATGGAAATGGTATTTTACCCGTGACTGCTTTTCTGTGAAGGGTGGGGGTTATCACTTACTGGTGGTCGTTCGTTAAGCTACGATTATGATGATGCCCGACGGAAGTGTTTGGTGTTTGGTGTTTGGTGTTCTGAATTTGGGTTTCCCCGAGTTCGACGCACTATACTTGGCTCTATTGGTGTAAGTAACTGTGAGGTTTTAGCGTACCAAGCAGTCGGGAAACTGAAAGTAGAGTCAGCCATCCATGAGCGGGGAAGCTGCCAGGTGCCAGCAGCTGGCAGAAATCACAAGGATATTGTTGACATCCTCAGGCAAGCGAATAACCGTTTTGGTTACTATTGACTCGATATTCATGTAACAATTGTTTCGCAAATTTCCGTCGCTGCTACGTCTCCTCTCCTGGAGTCACTGACAAACTGGGTCTTGATTCATCAGGTCGACTCATGTAGCTCCTTTCTGCTTCATCCAAGAACGGTATACTGAAACTGGGAAAAATACATACCATACCAGAGGCATACTGCAGCAGATGGCAAGTGGCCGCTGTCCTGTTCTTCTCGTCAAATCTATTCTCTATAATGGCAATATAAAGTGGGATTTACCACGACTTTCCACGCTCACCAAAGTTGCTACGCTAGGACGAGTACTCCAATCTACCAGTGCGCCTAAACAAATGAGGTGGACAGAGTATGAGCGTTTTTCTGACGATAGAAACGGCATCCGAATCTTCCGACTCTGTACTACCGCCGGCCATTGCTCCGACGAAGACCTCTGCCCAAGCTCAACTCGTAACTTAGTCACCAGACACCTCGGAATTCAGTTATCGCTCAGACCTAGCCAACGGCTCGTGGCATACATACACCTTGCCGAGCGACGGCGAGGGACAACGCATCCAATCCGTCACTGGTCAATGATAAACCAATGGAGCCCTAAGAATAGAACTGAGGGAAGAAACGAGAAGGGATTGGTTCTCGGCCTACTGGAATCACAGGCGCGGCTTATCTACAGGCCATGATCGTACCACTTATGCTGACAGAGAGCTGGGACAAGAAAGAGCTGGCCGCGCTGCCAGTGGCCACACCATCAGAAAATCACCTCCATACGGACTACACCGCACCGAAAAGGAAGAAGACAAGACCACACTCCGCCGTACCAAATCATCCAATAAACGAGAATTCAACACCAAAAACTAATACCGCCTCGGCAACTCTCCTCTCTCCTGGGCAGGCAGGCGTCCACGCCCGACGAGCAAGGCCAGCACGGCGGCGCAGCAATCACAGCCAGCCTGCACACGTTGTTGACGTGGCAGGCAGGTGACAGTCACTGACAACCGTGATGCTCTCTTTTTTGGTGTTGCCGCCCAAATATCAAATATTTTCTGACAGTTTCTTCCACCTCAACAACACATGCGAGCAATTGGCTCTTACCGACAAGTTTCAGCTAAGCCAGTAGCTAAAGGAGCGGCCCGCTGTTGACCACCGCGGGCACTCCCGTATGGTGAGACGGGACTCCCGCTCCACCAGGTGTGGCTACATGGCGCTGCATTGATGAGTTGTCCTGCAGCAGAATCACTTTCCTCGTCACGTCGTCACATCCTCTGGCCAGTAACCAACTGCCCTCTGGCACAGTCAGCTCCACCAAGCCAAGCCATGATACCCTGCTGCAGTCCGGCTGCTCCAGCACCGCTGTCCTAGTAGCCTATCAGCCAGCTCTAGTCGGACGCTAGAACATTATGCAACCCCTGCCAACGTCGGAACCTGCCCTCTCAACTCACAGTTTATTGGCGAAAAAGAAAATGTGACTCGCGCCATGTTGACAAAGCCCTGCGTGTTTCAATAAAGCTCTGACTGCTCAAAATGTATTAAAAACGCGCATGCCCCCGTCGACCCTGCTGACTGACTCTTGCCTCTTTTACCTCTCCAATTTCTGCCCAAACTATCGTGCCCAAGACCATTCCTCCTGTCAGCTTTTGTCTACAAAATCTGCCCTCATCTTACTACTCCCCCCGCTCATTACTCTTCCTCCCTGCTAGCACTATACCACTACCAAGGTTGTGCTTACAGCTTGCTAAGAGATCTCACTGTATATCGCGAGTCTAGGTCCGCAATACCCTGTGGAAGCTCGTGTAAATACTGCTTAGTATCCTTTGCCTTGGATATCATGACTGTTGCTTTCGTATCGCGCTCGACAACCATGCCCCATTACAATATCAAATCTGAGCTCGAGGAGGCTCAATCGCTTGTCAGGTACTGTTTTCTTTTTTCTACATTTTCCAGGATTGGTTTCTTTATCGTCTTGTCTTTCTCTCTTTTGGACTGTCTGCACTTGCATACATGTCTCCTGCGCTTTTATTTTTGGACCGTTCAGTCTTCGCGTCAAGACATCAGGATGACCCCCTACTTTGGACCAAACCTGGATTTCTCATACCATCTGGATTAAAACCTCTCTGGATCAGGACTTGTCCGAGCCGGACAAGAGATCCAAAAAAATAATTGAACAAGACATTATATAGGCGTTTGCCAGCGGTAAGTAGTTTGAAACCCAATGTCGACATTTATTCCGCGGACTTTCTTTTCTGGTTCTCTCTGTCGCTTGCATGATCAATTTGGACACCATTGGATTTCATGGATTTCATGGATTTTGGATTTCTACTCGGACTCTCGGACTACTGGATTTTTACGTGGATTCGTATCTTGGAATATCGTGGAATTTTCATGGATTTACCGGATTGGTCTGGACTGTGCTTTTGTTTTCTTTACTGGACATGAACGGATTGTTTTGGCCAGCCTCGCCACCAGGAATCTTGCTACAGTTTGCCTTCCCAAGCGACTGTTGGCAGTGCTTGACGCACGTTAGTCCAGAACCGTTTACACGGCTATGGGCTGCAGTTTGATTACTTCTGAATATTACTGTATCATCTGCTGAACGGTAAGGTCTCACACAAGGAGACGCACATTCATTTTGGAACCGCAACAACCTTACTCGGAAATACCTGGAGACACCATTCTAAATACTGCTCAACTCATACATATAAACGGAGCCCTCTACACACCCACCAAGGATCCTTCACTTTCTGCCGCGAGAATTTCTCGTAGTGTCATTTCTTTTGTCAAGCTGCACCACCAAACTCGGATCAGGCCCGAATGTTGGTCCCCTATTCACATTAATGAAGACGGGCAGTGATCACTTTTTCTACAATGGATAACGACGCTCGCTTCACCTTTCCTTCCGCTTCTCATGGAACCGCGCACCTGGAACTTGCCATCATTTCGCGTTTTGATTTTATCTTCTTCTGTTTTGCTTGCTTTGGCGTTCTTTTGCTCTTTCACTTCTATGAAGTATGATGCCAATCATCCTCCGCATGGTTTGTATACCCCTTTTACACCCCATGCGTAAATAGTGACTAACCTATGAATAGACCCAAAGTTGGATAATGTGGCTTGATTATTTCTATTGTTTTCAAATCTGGTCATTGTACAAAAACTAACCCAATGCAGCGAATACAGCTTCCCCACAACCACAACCTCATCCACTACCACAGTATATGCCTTTTCCCAAGGCGAGAACCCTTCAGATCTGCTTTCCAGTACTGCTTGGTGTCTACCAGGAGATGGCTCACAGTACCTAACTGATCTTCATGACCATGGAGCTGCGCTTTCCGGAAGTGTTGAGGAATCCATGTTTAACTCTGGCCAAACCACGCCCAAAGGGACCCGGATCAACCAAAGTCATCAGCCCATGGAGGCAACATGGAATACAGCCAGGATCTTCTCCGCAACTGCAAAGAGCCAAGCCATGTCTCGCATGAGCTCAAGCACATCAGGATGCTCATCCGTTTCAAATGGATCGGGCTTGCCGCACACCAACCCAATGGTAACGGCAGCTCACCCATTCCAAGATGACAATGTCCACGTGATGGGTGCTATGCATATGAACCCTTGCCAGCTGTCAGAAAGTGTAGGATCGCCCCTCCTTTGGCCCGCCGGCTACGGACTTGAGATTGGATTGGATGGTGACTGCACTGCTCTCACCGTTGAGGATATGAACCCAATGAATGTGGCACCATCACAGGTAACTTTCGGACTGAACGGAATCCCGGCGGCGTCGCCCTCGAGCTCGTGGGATGAGTCTAGCCCTATCTCTCGCACATCATCCCCCAATACACTTGATGAGTCGTGGCGGACGGCTGCAATGGCTAATTCGCCATTGAATAACTTCATGGGTGGCTCTACAAGGTATGTGACGAATTACCATCAGTTCCAATACCCGACGGTCGATTCTCACATTCACAATGATAGCCCCGAAAGCAAGCCCCTCACTCTCGTCTCCGACATGGATGGTATGGTCCCCCTCAGTGGAGCTGTGGACATGGCCTCTGCCAACTACAAGCGTCGCAGCAGTGTTGAGTCTGACTCTCCGCGTGATGATGCTCGCTACAAGAATGCCGCTCGTCAAGCGGATGGGCTTTTCCACTGCCCATGGGAAGGCGAGGCGGGCTGCAATCATAAGCCAGAGAAGCTCAAGTGCAACTACGAGTAAGTCTTCCATTCATGTTCCACTGTCCCTAGCGCATTACTGACCTTGGTTAGCAAATATGTCGACTCCCATCTGAAGCCTTACAAATGCAAGGTGGCCATCTGCGAGGACGCCCGCTTCTCATCTACAGCCTGCCGGCTCCGCCATGAGCGAGAGGCTCACGGCTTACACGGCCACGGCAACAAGCCATTCCTGTGCACATATGACGGTTGTGAGCGCTCCCAGCCCGGCCTTGGCTTCCCTAGACAGTGGAATCTTCGAGACCACATGAAGCGAGTGCACAATGATACGGGCGATGTTGCTGGAGCAGGTCCGACTCCGGCTCCTGAACCAGTCAAAGGTCGCAAGCGCAAGACCGAGACACATGAGCTTACTGCTTCTGAGCGCAAAGCCCCTCCCAAGCCTGCCCCTCTCCCCAGCTCTCGCAAGATTGCCACGAAACCCCTTTTGGAAGAGTGGCAAGACCACTACCAAGCCCTTCAAGGAATCCTCCAAGGAATGGTGGCCCCCGGAGACTACAGGAACTTGAGCCAGCTTAGCGAGATGCAGAAGCGCTCTGTGGAGATGGCAAAGATCACCTCGCAGCTTGTGTCTGCTTCCAAGTCATCTCGGGAATCTGCTCCCAAGAAGGCATACACTGCGGGTGGTTGAGTAAAGATTGGAACTTGTTGATTTGAACCACCCCACTTTACTCATTTTCCCCATTGCATAAGAACCTGGACGTCAGACCCAAAGCTAGGCTATACGGAGAGAGGGCTGCAAACCCGCAGTGCTTCTCCAAACTCCTTACCGCGGTCTTGAATGGATGATGTAGCAGACGCAGTACGATTATTGTCTTGATTGATGCGTATATGGCTGCTCGCTTCTGGAGGAATCCGAGGTCTCCTATGTGTACGCTAATGCTGAGAATGCTGAGTGTCTTTTTTTACAACAAAAACAAATCGCGGCTTCCGAGGCTGGAAGCGGTGATTACCAGTCGCCCTTTTCTTACAGGCTGCCTTTGATGAGGCCTGGAAAAGTTCGACTGGGAGAAGAAGAAAAAGAGACGGAACTTGCGGAAAACTTGAAATGCCAAGTTTTGAGCTGTTCTTTTTTTGTGTGATTCGGGCCGGAGGGCCGGTTTATCGTTCACAAAAAGCTCATGGTTGCGCGGTAACAGTGCTAGGATATCATGATGTGCGATGCAATTTTTTTTCTATTTACTTTCTTATATTTACTTAGTCCCTTTGTTGAATTATCATTTAAAACACAATACTTATAAAACACTACATGTGAGCATATGGCCTAGAGACATGAATATACGCTGCAGAGGTGGGCTACCCCGCTACGCATCGTTGCGGATGGTGAGGGAGATATGAGTTGGGTGGGAGTAATACGACCACTGTTAAAAAGAGGCTTGTATGCACATTGTAGGCAACATCTTAGTACAATGGCGAGATGCGTTGAGGGATCAGTGCGGCCCGCTGCCGGCTTTATCTGACATGTGCGGTCAACCAGCGCCCTGTGTCGTGGTGGGCTACAGCGGTAACGTTGGTGGTTCAGCCTCTGCCCCTCCAAAGCTCTCAACGTGCGACTTTTTTGGCAGCCCCTCCCCACCTTACCCGGACCTTGAGCTGTTATCGTCGCCTCTAAATTTCCTCATCTTTGCCTTGTACATCATATCAACCAATTCCCTTACATATCCACATTATCGTCTTCTAGCTGAAGACATAGTTGAATAGTTTCAAAATATTCAACTCAAGACCAATCGCAACAATGGCTCGCAAGTTCTTTGTCGGCGGCAACTTCAAGATGTAAGAAGATATTCCCGGTGTCATGGAGGGGCAGCCTTTTACCCAAGCATATACGAGTACTGACATCTTTTGCTTGTCTTTCCGTTTTGCAGGAACGGCTCCGTGTCGTCCATCAAGGAGATTGTCACCAACCTGAACAACGCCAACCTCGACTCCTCTGTCGGTACGTTCTAACCCCGCCCGCTTTTGCTCCTCCCGCCCGCCGCCAAGGATATCACCAAGTATCTAACCAAACACCCAAACAGAGGTCGTCGTCTCCCCTAGTGCCATCCACCTGGTCCTCGTCCGCGACAGCCTCCGACCTGAGATTGGCGTCGCCGCCCAGAACGTCTACGACAAGCCCAACGGCGCCTTCACTGGCGAGCTGTCCGTCTCGCAGCTCCTCGACTCCAAGGTCAACTGGGCCATCCTCGGCCACTCGGAGCGCCGCACCATTCTCAAGGAGGCCGACGAGCTCGTCGCCTCCAAGACAAAGTACGCCACCGAGAACGGCGTCAGCGTCATCTGGTGCTGCGGCGAGTCGCTCGAGGAGCGCGAGGCCGGCCAGACCATTGCCGTCGTCAGCAAGCAGCTCGCCGCCCTCAAGGCCAAGGTCAGCGACTGGTCCCGCATCGTCATCGCCTACGAGCCCATCTGGGCCATTGGCACCGGCAAGGTCGCCACCACGGAGCAGGCCCAGGATGTGCACAAGGCCATCCGTGAGTGGCTCAAGACCGAGGTCAGCCAAAAGGTCGCCGACGAGACCCGCATCCTCTACGGCGGCAGCGTCAACGAGAAGAACTGCGCAGAGCTCGGCAAGCAGGCCGACATTGACGGCTTCCTCGTCGGTGGTGCTTCTCTCAAGCCTGCCTGTAAGTCTATCCCAGCTCCTCAAGGGTTCTAATTGCGTGTTACTAACCCTGGTTTACACTAGTCGTCGACATTATCAACTCTAGCAAGCTGTAAATTGCATGGTAGTCTGTTACATGCATAAGACCCCACGGCGTCCTAAAATAAAATAAAAATACATGATCCAATTGCTATCGTATTAAATGTGAAAATGGAAATTCATTGCTAAATGTGTAGTTGCGAACAGTCGTTCGGCCCTTTCTAATCAAGGGGATATCCCAATGCTCCAGTTGCACACGTCGAAACCCGCTCTATCATGCGCATTATAGTCTCAATACAAGGTAAATATACACGGCTCGAAGCCTTTGGCCTTTTCTTCTTCTTTTTATCTTCAGGCCCACCTGCTTTATACAACCATACCCTTGCCGTGGTATGGTGACCAGATGCCTCGGACGCTAGGCTTGGTGCTGGTGACGGCCTTGTTGGTGCGGCGCTGTTTGGAGCCGCTGGCGTCCCGTAGCAGCTCAACCTTTTGCAGAATCTCGTACGGCGTCAAGTTTCGTACGCAAATGGGCTTTGTGCGGCCGTTGATGTAGTGTCCGATGATGACGGGATGCTTTCCGGGGCGAGGCGAGACGGCGAATTCGACCTGGGGGTTGGAGGAGGCGACCTTTGGGAGCAGGGATTTGATGAAGCCACTGGGAGAATGACTGTTAGAACTGGATTTGATCTTTGCAGTGAATGAGGTGTAGGCCGGGATGCACGTACTTCATTCCCTTGGAGCTACCTGCCCAGTCGCAGTAGTGAAAGTCCAACTTCTTGCATTGCAGGATGAAGGCGCCGACACCATTCTATGCCAACTGTTAGCCTTCCTGCTGGCCCCCAATTTTCGAGGTCTGAAAGTGCAATTCTTACATGTGCCCTTGCAATCGACTTGATCGCCTTGATTGTCATGTTAACTGGGCTGTATGTGTGGAAATAGGTATGGACAAGCACAAGGACAATCCAAGAGGTCGCTCGCGTGGGCCGGACTGTTGGCACGAAAAATCCAGCTGCCAGCTTCCCCAGGGGCGCCTAAAGAGGACTAGCGCACTGAACGGCTCAGCATCGGTAAAATGTGTTTGCTCAGCTGGTTCTTGCGCTACAAACCCCCCCTGCAAACCACCTGAAACGCCTGAACGGGCAGGGGGAGGAAGTCGAGCTAAAAATTATTACCTTGTGCTGAATGCAAAGGCCCAGCATAATTTGAACAGGCAGCGAACACACCAATCTCAGCCCTTTCCAACCGCAGGCTACACAAGGGGACATTCAGTTTGCGACGACGCGTATTTCCCCATCCTCTCCCCGCCGAGCAACGTCCCATGGCTCGTAGCTTTTCCCACAGCTGCCTCTAAATAGCCATAGCGACGCTTTTCTTCTTTTTGCGATTGACGCACGCCGTTGCAGCTTTCTGCTTTCGACACGCTAGGTCACCATGACTGACAAGCTCCCGCCCAATCTGCTGGCGCTCTTTGCGCCGCGCCCGCCGCTGCGATGGGTTGAGGCGCCTGATTATGCCCCCGAGAAGCGAAGGACGGCCAATATCGATGGGCTCGCTGCTTTTTTGCCCGAGCTCAAGACATACAAGGAGAACGATGCCAGCGTCCCGACCGAGAGCTGGCTGGAAGCACGCGATCGCAAGAAGCAGGAGAAAAAGGCCGCCGTGGATGACTTGTCCGTCAATGTGACAAAATACTGTACGTTCCTCACCCCTCGTCTTCCATCCAGACCTACTGTGAAAAGAAAAAGCATTTGCTGACTTGCTCATCTTCCAGACACGCCCTCGGACGATCCAAACATTCGCGGCGATGCGTTCAAGACACTGATCGTGGCGCGCCTGAGCTACGCGGCCACTGTGCAAGATTTGGAGCATGAATTCCTTCGCTTTGGTCCCATTGAGCGTGTAAGTCGACAAATCTCCATGTTAATGATGAAAGAGGGCTGTTACAGGAGCTAACAAGCTATTCTAGATTCGCATCGTCGATTCGCACAAGTTTGATACGGGAAACAAGAAGAAGAAGCCGCATCGAGGCTATGCATTTATCGTCTTTGAACGCGAAAAAGACATGAGAGGTAAACTATCCCTTTGCTCCGACCCCATTTTAGGAGTTTCCCAGTGGTGTTTTCCCAGAGTTGTGGCCCTCAAGCTTGCCCTCTCTACATGATGTATCCCAAGCGAGACTTTCACGGCCCTCAAGCTTGCCTGTCTCTGCAACCATCTTGCGTCCCCTTTTCTTTTTCCTTTCCAAACCACATTTGATCAAAGACTTGATGTATCCCTGGTAAGCATTGCTAACAATTGCGCTTCGTTGCGCGACCCCTGAGTAGCGGCCTTGGATGCTTGTGATGGTATCCGTATCAAAGACCGACGCATCAAGGTCGATGTCGAGCGTGGCCGTACCGTCAAGGGCTGGAAGCCCAGAAGACTAGGCGGCGGTCTCGGAGGCAGAGGGTACACCAAGGCACTTCCTGCTCGCCCAGGCGGCCCCGGAGGCTTTGTCGGCGGTGGTGGTTTCCGCGGTCGTGGAGGCTTCGATGGTGGTCGCGGTCGCGGGGGTGGCTTCCGTGGCGGCTTTGGTGGTGGCCGTGGTGGTGGTGGGGGCTTCCGAGGTGGTGATCGCGACTTTGGCGGCCCCCCTCGCGGTGACCGCGGTGATCGCGGTGACCGGAATGGGTTCGCTCCTAGAGACGCGCCGTCCGGCCCTGGTGGGTTTGACCGACGCAATGGCGATCGTGGTGACCGAGGCGGATTTGACCGAGGCGGCGGCGGCGGCGGCCGATTCGACGACAGACGCGGCGACCGGGACCGTGACCATCGTGATCGTGATCGTGACCGAGGTGACAGACCACCCCGAGACGGCCCCCGTGATGGCGGCCGATTCGGCGACCGCGATGGTGGACGCCGCCCTGGAGGCACCGGAGGTAACAACGAGCCCATTGGGCGACGCGACGGCCCTCGCGATGGCGGGCGCGACGGTGGACGGGACAGTGGACGTGAAGGTGGGTATCGCGACAGGGACAGAGACTTTGATCGCCCGAGAGACGACGACAGCCGGAAGCGAGGATACGAGGGCAGCGGTCACGAGGATCCCAGAAAACTCCGCAGATACTAAGTATCCCACATCCTTTTGCGAGTCACTTTCAATGTGGCACCACTTGTCTCACGCTTCAATCTGTTTGGTAGGCAAGGCGTCAGTTTGATTACCTTGGTCCCCAAGCCATTTGTAGCACGGTGGTATTACGGACAGGTAACCCTTCCTTTTTGATTTGTTTTCTCTATTTGTTTTTAGTATGCATTTAAAAGGTCTACGGCGTCAAGTATGCGGAGGTGAAAAAAAGAACATAATCCACGGTTTGCAATTCAAGCTTTTATCGACTGAGAGACAAATGATTTTATACTGTTCAAGGTAAGGCAGAGAGGTAAGAGACTCTGGCCTCGAATATCTGACAGATTTCATTTAAACAACCAGACAAACGATTGGCCGTGGAGAGGAGATGAGGTAACTAGCTATCATTCTGCGTGGCTTATGTATGCCGTTGTATAATACTATATGTATAATTCAATGGAGTCACTTCCCGTTTGTCATTACATTGCAAAAGCTGCCTTGCAAGTGTTGTATTCACATTTTTTGTTCCTCAGATTGAAAGGAATGAAAAGGGACTGTTGCCTGTCCCCTTGTATATCAACTTTGTATCCGTTACCATATAAAAAGAAGACCCAATCCAACGCCAGTATATAAAGAAAGAGATTTTGTTTCCCACATAAATGTCATGCCAGCGACTGATGTACTTTTCTTCTTCTCCATCATCTCGCAACAAAAGTTTCTTTTACCATGTGCATTTCCGCCAATGGTTTTCTATCAATTCCATCTCTAGTCCTGGTCCATGGCGGTGGTGGACGACTCAACAGTGGTAACTTCGCTCGTGGCGGCACTCCAGTAACTATTTTGCAATCAATCTGTTAGTCCCAAAAATCGTTCCAATGGTATTGAGAACGCATGATTCCGACCAAAAAGAGGGGGAACAACAAAGAGCGGGAAAAAAAAAACTTACGCTAGAATCTTGACCTTGAACTCGCTCAAGCAAACGTCAAACATCTTGAGCAGCCTCGTCTGTCGCGAGTCCAGCACATCCCCTTCCTTGCAGACCACGTACGGCTCGCCGGTGCCGTCCTCGTCGCCGAGCACCACGCGGCCCTTGACCATGCGCGTGGGGACGCCGAGCCGGCGCAGCTCGGGCTCCTGGGTGTGCGCGAGGGGGATGTCGTTGTCGGCGGGGACCTCGCCGGCGGTGGCGTAGACGACGCCCGCGGGGATGGTGAAGGAGCGCGTGGCCGTGACGCCCGCGCGGGCAAAGTCGACGAGGACGAGGCCGTCAAAGTAGGCGAGGATGTCCTCGGCGGTGCGGTTGGTGAAGACGAGGCCGACATTGCCTGCGAGCTGGCGCGAGAGGCCCTCAATGCCCGGCGCGACGGCCTCTTCTGGTGTCTGGCCGAGGGCCTTGGCCATGAGCTTGGTCTTGCCGAAGAAGAGTCTGTTTTAAAAATGGATTAGCCAAAAACCCCGCCCTTTTTTTCTTCTCTTCTCTTTCTAGTCGAGTTTCGTTTTTTTCCATCTTTTGACTCGATAGTTGAAACTTGAAGCGGGTGCGTTTGTCGGGCACACGACAAACCACTGGAACGGATAGCAAGAAGGAGAACTGGCGTACCTGCTGTCGGATAGCTCGCGGCGCACATCCTTTAGGTAATTGTTGCGCATGTTATCGACGCTAAACACAAAGCAGAACTGGTACTCGGGAACGGCATCGCGAATGTTCTGAAAGAGCTTGTCCTTTTGCTCGCGGCCCTTTTTGGTGACCTGGGTCAGGTTGAAGACCTTGGAGCGCTTTGACTTGGGCATTGTGTCGGCTTATATATTGGATTGCGTTCGTCCGGGCAAGTATTCGAGCGGGGACAGTGACTTCTCTTGGGTATAATTTGAGAGTCGTCGTTGTAATGGCGGTGTTGACCTCTGGCAAAGAAAAAAGTGATGGACCAAAAAAGTACCGATAAGATAGCGCCAGGAAAAAAAATTCAACGGTGGTGGTTTTTCATCCACACAAAAAAATAGGCCTGGGATTGGCCGCTGCTGCTTGGGGTCGGACCCCGCTGTGGCAGGCTAGGTCGCTGGTACAGACTCTAAGTTAATGTTCAGATAATTCGCCCTGTGTTTCTTCAAAGAAAACAGAATGAAATAAATTTCACATAAATTTCAAGAACTTTCATTTTTAACTCTTAATTTTTATGAATAATCTCATTTATTTCCCGTGAAAAGTTGGCGAAACCAAGTATAAAGTGACCATCAAATGCGGTAACGTAAACATAATACCTGGAAAATATTTTGGAATACTCGAAATCATAAATGCTTGCTGTCTATTTGAACGAAAAAGTCTAGATTTTAAACAAGAAAAGGGAAGAAGAGAAGAAGCTCAAGGATTCCCACTGCTACTCGGATAGTCCATTGTAACGCACTCAGGCTTTGGAGGCATCCTTCTCATGCTTCCAGAAACAAAATTTGGCTGTAGTGACCTCCTTCCAGTAACGTACACTAGTAAACACCGCCGCGGGGCCAAAAATCGGAAGCGAGATCAAAGAAATCAACCCAGTGCGGATAGCACTCCATGTCGTCACATAGCCTTGAAGTCGTGTGTCCACGATGCTCACAACAGCACCGCCGGCGAGACTACCCGCTAAGACGAAAGTTTCACGACTGGCAAACATATTGACCAGACTTCTCGATCCCAGGGAGCCGCTAAGCCATGGGAACAGAACTAGACCCAAGTGTGCAGCAGCCAGGGCAGCCGTGACAGCGCCGTACACCATTTTCAGAGCAGGTAGGTCCGTATTATTAACATCTTCAAATCCTTTCCTGTCATTCCTCAATATCTGCTCGTCTCTGGTCCATGAGTAGAAAACTTGAGTCACCAGAGCAATGAGAAGAGGAGCCAGCCTCCAAAGTGTCGTACGATCTTGGGTGGGTGCTGCCAGCCAGACAGCAGCAGCAGCGATGGCAAAGCTAAGAATGGCGGCGGGAATCAAGGATCTGACGGCGTCTGGTCGTATGGGGCGTCCGACCATGATGTTGGCGACAGGACCGGCATTCTTGATGGCTTCAAGACCAAGATACGTTGGGACGACAGCCGTAGCGCCGCAGAGATCTGTAGCAATAGAGTACAGCGCAGTGCTGTTTAAACTGTTAGTTATCTGACGCATAGAAATGCATAGCAAGAGTTGAACTGACTATTTCATCAATGGTCCCAGCATTGCCTGCCTGTTACAGCGACGATATTTCTCCATGGTCCAGTAAATGGTCATGGCAGTGAGGAGAGAGGTAGTATACAGTGTTCCTGACCCTGCTCCGGTCGAGCTAGATGCCATGGTCTGCCCATATCCCATTAGGGCTCGGAAAATCTGCTTCAGAAACGACGTGGACTCGTAGTCGGCTGCGCAAAATACCTTGGAGGCCACCCACACTCCCGCGTACATGGCCACGGCGGCTGCATTCCAAACGCCGCTTGAAATGTTCTTGGCCGGCAGCTCATCGGCAAATGGGATAAAGTGCGGTCGATATGGCAGCGGAAGCTTGTCCAACCTTGCCGTGTTAAACATGATTTTGCGATTGACCTCGTGTTTCGTGTCCAGCGACAGAGTCTTTGCAACGAGGGGGAAGAGGCGGATGAAGATCCTGTTCTGCAGCGCCTGAGATTCTTGCATCTCGTATGCGTCGTTTCGCGAGTATTCGACGTGCTCTTGGCGGGCTATCTCGGTTTCGCGGAATGCGGTTTCGAGTGCCGACTTGGGAATCTTGCCGCCGCCATGCTTGTCTAGGCATCGAGTGATTGAATTAACCAGCGCGGCAGCATCCTGTATAGCCATGTTGCAACCCTGGCCGGTGATGGGAACCATCTATAGGAAATTAGTTAGCAGGCAGACTTGCTTCTGTAAAAACAATCTTCTGCCTCATACCTTGTGTGCAGAGTCTCCAACTGTGACGAGTCGGCCAAAGTGCCACGAGTCGAAAACCCAGTTCTGTAGTGGAAGCATGCCGTTCGTATCGCTGCTGCCTTTGTATAGGTCGCCAAGTGTAATACCGGGCAAAATTTCATCATCGCAACGTTTCTTCACAAGTGTATCAATGTCGGATTGCGTATATCGAGGCGCGTCTTTCCCCTTGATAGGCTCTGGTATCCTCTCCATCAGGCCCCAGAATATGCGCCCCTCGGAGTTTGCGTAGCTAAGATAGGAACGTCCCTGCTTTGCCTCCATTGCCAGAAGACGTGGAGGAAAGAGTTTTTCAATGTGTGCAATTCCGAACAAGCTTGCATATTGAATATCGACATCTGCAAAGACGGTCAAGTGTCAGTTGAAAAATCCTGAGTGATTGATATGGCTATTCTTACAATCTTCCTCGTTGACTAGTGGATGGTCTGGCGAGATTTTGGCTGCCATACGTCTCATCTCCTTGCGGACGATGCTGTGGACACCGTCAGCGCCAATGGCAATATCCCCAAGGAATACTTCGCCATTTGTGGTATGGACCTCAACGCCCAAATCGGTTTCGATAATTTCGGAGACTCTTCTGTTGACAAACACCTTTGACTGGTCCTTGATGTTGTCAAACAGTACATTGAGAAGATGCTGTCTGTGACAGCAGCAAGTTTCGTAGCCATAACTATTGGGTAAATTAGAGAAAGCGAGACACGTGAAAAAGATGGGAATGCAAACCGTTGTCTGAAATGCTCTGCGGTTGCTGGCGAGAACATTCGGGCATCGTCTAGTGTGACGCTGAGATCCTCAACTTCGTCTGCCCCAGCATAGAATGACTCAAGGCATCCAAGTTGGTCCAACACTCGAAGTGAGTTTGATAAAAATATACCTGTACCGATGCGCGGGGTGATGTCTCCGTGGGCTTCAAGCACGACGTAGTCAATCTTGAGCTGCTCCAGCATGTTGGCGAGCGCCAATCCGGTAGGGCCACCGCCCACAACGACGACTTTGAATTCGTGCTTCGCCATGGCACTATACTGAAGAAGGAGCAGCTTATATTAAAAAGCGTGATAGAATAATGCTAAGGAGGTGAAAGTAAATAGTCTATAGTAGCGAGATAGCGACTGACGGCGTTGAGTCTCTTGTCTTTATTTATATGCATGACGTTTTCCTTTTACAGCCGAGCTGTTTTCGGTAGCTGACAGCAACATATACGAGCAAAAAAAACCAGAGTATAAGCCTGCAGCAATCGGCAACTTCGTCTGCCGGCTACCGCAGGCTCATGTCATCATCATAGGAAATGTTAAGCGGCTCAATCCAGAAGAGGTAATCACACTATAAACGAACAAGGCTGTACTGGCTCGGATGCTGAAACCCCTGCGCACAGTCAGCGCCTCATAGGGGAAAATTCATTTGAAGATCTCGGGTAGACGCCACTAACAGATAAGACACCACGCCTGGACCGAAATAAATTTCCCTTTTAAGTAGATGCATTGAACGAGGCCGATTCTAGTTGGACCCCAAAATCTCATTCAGGCTGAGGTTCAGGGTCCGTGCGTCTTGACCAGCGGCGAATGCCCACAGATGATCTCGAGTATTGTTATATTATACGGCAACAGGGGCCGAACTAAAGCCGTTTGATATTAATGAAACGGCTGTCTTCTGTTGGTAGAAAAACCAGGACTGCTTATCTGGTGGCGGCTTGCCCCGGCAGCAATGAGGCGAAACTTGAGATTGAGCCTGTGTCGTGCATATTAGCAAAGCAAAATATTGGCATGATGAATCATGAATTCGAGGTTGGCGTCCAAGAATAATTATTTTCTTTTTTGGAAAATTCGTATTACATTGCTGGCCAGAGGGGAAGAAGGGCAATAGGCCAATGTTAACGAGAAGCTGTGATGGGGCCTATAGTACTCCTGCGGCTTGTAACAATTCGACCATTACAGTGTTACTGTCATCTTGCATTATATTGGCAATCAAATGTACCTATTTTTGGGTGGTGTTAATTGTTGACTCGGGAATTCCTGCTATTGACTAAGGAGGGAGCGAAGCGCCATATAGAATGGGTTCGATCCATACAGCTTGTTGAATATATACGTGGGAGTCGTACGAAAAACCTCCATGCTACCTGTCTAAGTAGCTGCTATAACTTGACAAACATGGTTCGATCCGTATTCATAGCTCTGCTTTCTTCAGTTTGTCATGCATCGCCCAATTCGCATTTATAACAGCCTGAGAAATATAGAGCAAGTCATGATACTCTCAGAAACCACCCTGTATGACAACGATCCAACATTCTACCACAAAGTACTGGATTTTATTCATATTGAGAGAGTCTTTCTTGAAAAAAATCGGGGTTTATCGGGCCGTTAATACCACGTTAACCGACCGCGTCATGTTCCGTGATTAGAGCCTCTCTCAAATGAAGGTCAAGGACTAGTTTACCAAATCTCAGCAAGACAGTGCGGTATCCAACCTTTGTAAACGCGATAATTTGAGTTCCCATTACCTGTTATTTCGGCGATGAGCATACGGATCTTGTAGCTCTAGGTTCAAAGTCTAACCAACAGCGTTCTGCTTGAGCGTCGACTACTGTCGCTTCGGATTGGGGAGCCAAAATGTTACAAGTCATGTCAGAATGCTGACGAGAGTCTCCGATCTCACTGAATAACGAGGTGCCACCTTTTTTAGAGCCATATGGTTCAAAACGGTGTGGCGGATACGAAAGAATAGATGATCTGGATATGCGTGCTAATGAGCGAGAATTGACGACTGTAATACCCACTATGGAGCAGGGAGCCTTAAGGAGCTTTAAACTGTATTCCGTATCTTTCCTATTTCGTCTATAAGAGTCCATGATCCATCCGCCGAAGGAACAGTTATAAGGAGTCTGGTTCCTGCCCAGCGTGTTTACCAGGCTTACCAATGGACAGCTAGTCTTGAGAAACACCACTTTACATCGAACTTCTGAGCATGTAAAGATCCGGAAATTTAAATTGTTTCGTACTGATACACCTACCAGCTAATGGAAGGGAATTGCGATATAAATTGTGTAGTCATGTATCGTAAGACAATTGCGGAGGGGAAACCAGGGTGGATTGACAAGAACCGTTACTGATGAATTTCTACGAACTGTCTCCCATGCAGCATTCTCACGTGCGTAAAATACAGTCGGAATACTATTCCGTTGAATCCTTTATACTTCTATTGCAAGAATTGGCTCCAGATTCACTGTGTTTAGCCTTCTGCTGCGATACCAGACTCGGACAGCGACTAACTCAAAATGACCAGGAAACCATGACAGGTTAAAATCAGCAGCGGTAGGAGACTGGTATTTCAAATAAATTGATTGTCAACAGTATAACTCTGTGATTAGCTGACTGTGCATCACCGCAGCAATATACCTCGACTTCAAACCTACCAAAGCATTGCCACCACGCAGGCATAGCCTTGAGTTTTGGGAGGTATTTGGCTTCAAAGTCCGTAGTAACCCACAAAACCACTGGCTCATTGCGCCAATGATTTCCGAAGATGTACAATGATCTCAACTTCAGGTGCCGTTCGCATACCTGCAAATCAGCCCTCGATCCTTGTGCAAAGTCCATTTACGGCTTTGGCTAGAGCGAAGGCACTTGTGCGGCCAAGCATCGCATTGGCCTGGTATACTTTGGGTCCCTACCTGTGTGTGAGCAAGTTGCACTTACTCCACCATCTCAGAAAAGTTTTGCCGAGGCCATGATTCAGCGACGCGGCTCACTGATCTGGGATGCTCTGGACCGTTGTTCAGGAAGAACACCTTCCTGATGGAGTCGAAAACACAAAGCGTCACCATTCATGTTAATGGCGATCCATTTATGACATGCTGGTGCTGGAAACCATCAGCGACGCGATTTTTTGGCCCACGTCAAGAAGAAAACCAATGTCCATCACGTGTATATGCATGATGCGGAGATGACCCAGAATATGCACATTGAGCTCGCCAAGAAGATTGACGACAGGGAATGGCGGTTCTCCCCCGCCGCTGGAGCAAAGCCACCGCATGTGCTCTGCATGGAGTTGGAGAACCAGTATGTAGACAATTCCGAGCCCACTATAATCGGATTTTCGCCTCTTCGAAACTCGGTTTTGGGCCGATATAGTTGGTGCTCTCCCGCTCTTTTTAGGCAGTCAGCTTGCTCGGCATTCAGTGTCTAGCGGACGGGTTTGATGAGTAATTCGCAATCATAACTTACAACGAGTGCAGTGCTACTGTCAATGGCCTATTTCAACTATGATGGATTATTTTACCCATGATGACTCATTTCGGAGCAATTGCCCGCTACCTGGAAGAGCGTGCTCAGTAAGCCCAAGAAGTAGGGACTAGGAGTGTAGATAATTTGTACCTCCTATCTACAAGTTCCGCTACGGGCTATACATAGTTAGCTTAGAAGCCTGTGCTGAAAGATCGAAGCTCAGCGACTTCGTGAGCCTATTTCCCCTCAGTATTTTGTTGCCATCAAAAGAAGCTATTATGTACCAACCACCACAGAATGCTTGCTTACTTGCGTTGTTGACTTTGCGTAATGCGATGGATGGTAGCTTTGTAGTAATAGGGCTGCTATATTACCCTAGCAAGCCACCCGCTACGTCAATGTCGCGGACTTATTAGCTGGCATGGTTGGTTACTTCCCTTGTTACATCTGAAACTGGTTACAGGGCGAGATTCCCCGTCTTGAGCCGCTCACCACAGGCAAAAATGCTAGTTGTTACTACATTAGTAGTTGTTACTAGTTTCTAGGTGCACAGAAAACACTCGTCCGGCATATGAACAAGTCTAGTGTGATCACTCGGCACTTGTCGCGCGCCATGGCTTGTAAAGCTTACCGCCTTCAGAACGGCTCGGAACAGATCTATCGGAGGGTTCGTCCTGTGCGCCAATTATGCTTCCCCCAAAAACAAAGGGCCTACTGGGTATTTTCACTTGCAAGACAATTCTAGGGTGAACCGTGCGTGATGGCAGAAATGACAAGGATGATCACTCAACTCCACGCAGTAAGAATGCTTTGACTCCGTAATGATAAGCACGTTTTTGATTCCCAATGGCCCACTTGGTTGAGGTGGTTTCCTTGCTGTCAGTAACATCGTCAGTAACATCGTCAGTAAGTAATATGTCTGCAGGATTGCTTTACTTATTAATGCCAACCCAACTCTGTGGACAAGAGCCAGCTGTGATGTGCCACTTGGAATCTTCGCCGGCGGTACTCGGCCCTATCGTGGCACCAGGCAGAACGATTCGAGGACTTAGAAACCCCGAAATTTCTTAGGCTATGTGCCATTGGTCGGTGGCGTTGTCCCTGACCCAGTCGTGCAGTTTTGGGACACACTACCCCACGACATGGCAAGGCTAGTATGCTAGTCCATCTCCATCTCTGCTACGGCTGAGCTACCCAACTACACCAGATGTGGAAGGTCCAGTCACATCAGCAAGGACCTCGATCCCACGCTGGCGTCTCATATGGAGACTAGCAGGCCTTTGACTACCTGAATTCAACCTTCATGCGATGGCGGTTTTTTAAGCCCCTGTAAAGGCCCGCCCACAAGGAGAAATTACCACCTTTGGCATCAAGTACCGACTAAAAGAAAGAAAATACGAAGTGTGCTGGGGTAAACCCCGTCCATACTGGGTCATACTTCCGCCGTGTAAGTGGCTGAGCGGACAGAAAGGCGCCACTGTTGACACACATTAGCATTATTCTCCTAGACTGCCATGGTTAAGCTCCGTCTCACAATGATGCTTGTGGAGAAAGTTATCGAGTTCCCCGGACCATATGCGCGTCTGGTACGGTGCTTCTACGGCCAGTTGCTACCGCCACAGCTGGTCAATGACGGGATGAGAGAACGAGCGAGAGCCCAAGAGCAGGTGAAGAACAATCGAGTGGGTATTGATCAGTGCTTGTCCTGCTGGGGGTGGCCAGGACCGTGGCGGGCCGAAAGAGAAAAAGGCACATCCTCCCAACTTTCAAGTCGCAGATCAGGCTGTTCTCACAGATCCTTCCAAGCCCAAGATCGACTTTGCAGTCCACGATGAAGGTTACCAGTGTCTTGGCCCACGCGGCCCCCTTGTTCGCCTCCTTGGCAGCAGCTCTTCCTGCCAAGGACTCTGCTCCTCTGGAAGAAAGGCAGTCTGGCTCGTCTTGGTTCCTCCCCAACCTCGACCATACTTCTGGTCCTGTTAGAGGTTACGTCCCCAATCTGACTGGCAGTAATGGCCAGCCCAACTACAATTACCCCGTGTATAAGTCTGTCAACTCTGGTGACTCCCAGGGCTTGATCAATGCACTTACCTCTGATGGCCCTGCTGGCAACCGTAATAACTGCTGGCTCGCCGGCCAGCCTCGTGTCATCTACCTTGCACCTGGTAAGAGCCTTCGACCTGCGAATCTAAGTTGTCTCTCAATCAGCTAACATGAAACTGCAGGTACTTACACGCTGTCCTCGACCCTCAACATGCTCACCGATACTGTCATCATCGGTGATGCCTCCAACCCTCCTATCATCCGGGCCGCTTCTGGTTTCAATGGCGATGTCCTTATTGTCGGTGGCCAGGATAGCGGCAGCGATCGCCCTTGTGGTGGCTCTGGCGGAGAGACTCACTTCTCCATTATGATCAAGAATGTTATTCTTGACACCACTGCCAATGCTGGCAACAACGGCTTCACTGCTCTGAGCTGGGCCGTTGCTCAGAACTGCGCCTTGGTCAATGTCAAGATCAACATGCCTCAGGGTGCTCACACCGGTATGTCCATGGGCGGTGGCTCGACCATTTCTGCCGCAGATGTACACTTTACATACGGCAATGTTGGTCTGCACTGGGCTGGTCATCAGCAGGGTCAAGTCAAGGGCTTTAGCTTCGACAAATGCACCACTGGTATCCTGATTGACAGCGGCTTCACCATTAGCATCATTGCTCCCTCTTGCAGCACTGTCGGAAACTGCGTTGTCCTCAACTCCGGGAACGCCTGGGTCGCCGTCATTGACGGTCAAAATACCAACTCGGGCGACTTCTTCACTAGCAGAGTCCAGTACCCCAACTTCATGCTGGAGAACATTTCCAACAACAACGCCAATAGCAACATTGTTACAGTTGCAGGCACGGTCAAGGTCGGCGGCCAAAGCAACCTAGGTACTTACATCTACGGAAACACCCGCGGTACCAACCCCATCTACCAGACCAACCCGACTGCCAAGGCTGTCAACAGACCTGGTGCACTTGCTCCCGGTGGCAAGTATCCTGTCATCAATGCTCCCCAGTATGCTAATAAGCAAGTCTCGGATGTCATCAACCTGAAGGATGTCAACCAGAACGGTGGCTTCAACCTTCACGGTGATGGCAGTGTCGATGACACTGCGGCTCTACAGGGCGCTCTCAACACTGCTGCCAGCAAGGGCAAGATTGCGTACCTGCCGTTTGGCGTGTACAAAGTTACCTCTACAATTACCATCCCCCCCGGAACCGAACTGTATGGTGAGGCTTGGTCGACCATCTCCGGCTCTGGCAGTGCTTTCGCCTCTGAGTCGAACCCTACTCCTGTTGTTCAGATCGGTAGCACTCCTGGCCAAAAGGGTATCGCCCATATCCAGGACATTCGCTTCACTGTCAACGAGCCTCTTGCCGGAGCTATCCTTCTGCGTGTCAACATGGCTGGCAACCAACCCGGCGATGTCGCCGTCTTCAACTCCCTGAACACTATCGGCGGTACTCGTGATACGTCTGTAAACTGTGGCAGCGAGTCTAACTGCAAGGCCGCTTACCTCGGTATCCATCTGGCGGCTGGATCCTCCGCGTACATTGATAACTTCTGGTCATGGGTTGCGGACCACCCCGTTGACAACAGCAACAAGGGAATTCGCGCTGCCGTCAAGGGCGGTGTCCTTGTTGAATCCACGGCCGGAACGTGGCTCTCTGGTCTCGGCTCAGAGCACAACTGGCTGTTCCAGCTCAACTTCCACAACGCCGCCAACGTCTTCATTGGCCTTTTCCAGAGCGAGACCAACTACAACCAGGGCAACCACGGTGCTCCTCAGCCTGGCCAACCATTCTCTGCCACGAGCGCCGACCCCAACTTCTCTTGGTGCAACAGCGGCGACAGCACTTGCCGCATGGGTCTTGCTCAGTTCTACACTGGTAGCAACAGTGCTATTTACCACTATGCCGCTGCCAGCTGGAATTTCCAGGGCTTGACGGGCGTGAACCAGGGCATCATGAACGCTTTCCACGACACCATTAGCGATGCTCACCTCCACGGCTTCACTTCTGGACCTAACACGGCGGAGATTCTGCGTCTGCCCAACGGCAATATCTTTGGCAGCGGGGGCAATGACGGCTATGGCGGCTCGTGGCAGACTCTGGTTGCTGACATCGCCAGCCAGTCGTAAATAGCGATGATGCCATCTCAGACAAACATTCACGTACATACTTTTTTCTCTTTGGGTTTAAATATTTGCCCTTGTTCATATTCCTATATACTGGATTAGATTTTACATAAAATAACATGGCACATACTAAGTACTTGCTGTTGGCAAGGCGTGTTTTATTGATTTTCTTTTGCCATAAATGTTCACCGGATCTCAGTTAAATACCAAGGATAGTAACAGTAGTCCTCTCGGTTCATTTCTTGTTTAGTAATGTCAAGGCACCAAGAACATAACCATCAAGCCCTGTTTGTAGTGTCGGCATAATGACCGGCGCAAACATGGGTGAGTGATTTGCTGGGACATCCTTGGAAATAGTACCAGCAGCCTCGATGCGATCCCATCTCGATTCCTCGATGCTGCCGTACATGAAAAAGCAGTACGGTTTATCCACCGCGGAAGCGAGAATCGAAAAGTCTTCGCTGCCGCCCAATCGAGGGAGATTTCTGTCGTACTGGCCCCTTTCCTCACCAAAGTGCACCGAAAACGTGTCTTCAATCTTCTTGGTGACCTCGTCATCATTAATGGTCAGCGGGAATGACCGTGTCGCTTTAAACTCTGGCTTCTTGGTCGACTCCGCGCAGGCGCATTCCGACTCTACAACGGCCTTGATGCGACGCATGATGCGCTCCCTCGTCGCGACAGTCGTGGAGCGCGTGTCGATACCCAGGACGGCCGAGTCGGCAATGACGTTTTCTGCATCACCGGCATGGATCGTCGCCACGGTGATGACGCTCGTGTCGGACGGGTCCGTCTCCCGGCTGACGAGCGTCTGCAGCTTCATGATTGTGCTGGCGGCAATGACGATGGGGTCGACGGCGGTGTGCGGCATGCTGGCGTGGGAGCCGCGGCCGTGGATCGTCACCTCCATGCTGTCCGCGCTGGTGGCCACGATGCCGCGGCCTGTGCCGATGCGGCCCGCGCGGAGAGGCATGACGTGCGCCCCCAGGACGACGTCCGGAACGGGCACGCCGTGGCGGGCGTAGAGGCCGTCGTCTATCATGGCCTGCGCACCGGTGCCGCGCTCCTCGGCCGGCTGGAAGACCAGGACCAAGGTGCCGGCCCAGTAGGCGCGCGCGGAGAAGAGGGCAGCGGCGGCGCCGAGGAGGCAGGTGATGTGCATGTCGTGGCCGCAGGCGTGCATGACCGGTTTCTCGACACCAGTGGCGGCATGCATCATGCGCTTGGTGCTCGCATAGGGAAGGCCGGTGCGCTCCTCCACGGGCAGGGCGTCAATGTCGGCACGAAGGAGCACAGTAGGGCCGTCGCCGTTGGGAAGAACGGCAGCTAGGCCATGGCCGCCAATGTTGGTCTTGATGACTAGATCATCAGGCCCAATGACTTTGAGCTTGTCGGCAATCAGGGCAGCCGTTTCGGACTCTTGGTCGGATAGTTCCGGGTTTTGGTGCAGGTGTTTGTAGAGCTCCTCTAAAGGCCCGAGGTCGGGTCTGTGCTGGTTGACGAGAAGGGATAATGCGGATGCCATGAGTTAAGGGTGATGGGGGAGAGAAGGGATCAGTATTTAAGCTTGTTTTCGAGTATAATTGATTTAATCTGATGAAGGGCTGGTTGGTTGTTATATCTATACATGAGCCCCCCCGCCTAGGCCGTGGGGTTATCGTCATTCTGAGTACGATGTAGCGTGTGCGCCCTACATGATGAAATAGGAAAGAGCCGGCAATGGCGGAGATAATTCGGTATGAAATGGAAAAATATTTCTAATGAATTTATTTTAAGTTTAAGCAGTTGATCTATAATATTGTCGATTTTCTTTATCAATGCTGTTGGATGCAGAAGTGAGTGGCGCTGTTTATGAGAGTGAGCTGTGAGAACAGGAACTGCCGCCGAGCGATTGGGAGTGTTTGATGGGCAGAGATGAGAGTTTGAAATAAGTTTGCTTAGTCGGAATTGGGGTATAGTTTCTATACTTTATCTTTATTATCGCAACGTCTCATTGATTGTCACTTCTGTGATATGGACCACATGCAAACGACGTAGTGTACACTGAGGGCATTTGTACCCATTTATTCAGTAGAAATGATTTAGAAAAAAAAATAAAGAAAACTAGGGGAAAATAAGAGCTCACTGATATATTATCTTCTATCTTAAAAATCCTTTGTTACTGCAGTTCACCATCGTGGCAGCGACTGCAACGGTTAGGCAGCATCCCAACGAGGCTTGGTCTTGCGCACGGACCAAGGCCTCCGATCAAGGCCAACTGCCTATTTTTTTCCCCAAACCCTCTCCTCTCGCTGCGCCCGCCACGCCCCCAAACCCTCTTTCAAGACACCAACACAAGAATCAACTTTTCTTTCATCTCCCTCCCTCCTCGTCATCTTTGCCATCCTCTTGACGAATCTCGTCTTTATCGACTCCTCTTTTACCAAGTCTTCATCACTTCTACATTCCGCAATACCATCCTTCCGCCGTCGCAATCTCCCTTCTGCCTATATCAACCAGGCCGTTTTTTGCTGTTTGTCATCTAGGGCAAAAGCAACCATCGACATCGACTCCTTTTCCTTCGTACCTGCGCCGAGAACTCATCCACGTCCAAGCTCTCATCGACGCATTCCGACATATCCCCGTCTCTTCAACTCCATCTAAAACTCTAGCCTGCGCATTCAGCTTTGTTTGTGCCTATTTTGCCATCCCGCCCACCCTCGAACACTCTTAAAACGCCATCCACATTACACACGCCAACATGGCTACCAACGGCAGCTTCGCCCAGCAGGACCAGCACAAGGCCGCTGCTGATCAGGACAACAGCAACCTTGCCAAGGATGAAGTCGGCTGGTACTTTGTCGAGCAGTACTACACAACTCTCAGCAAGTCTCCTGAGAAGCTCCACGTGAGTCGACCCCGATCGAGCTGCCCAACTCGCCACCCCGACTAACCACTAGCATACAGCTCTTCTACAGCAAGCGATCGCAGTTTGTCTACGGCCAGGAGGCCGAGGTCGCCAATGTCTCTGTTGGACGTCAGGTACATACAAATTCCAACTTCCCGTCTATGCTGCACGTGCAACCCGACTAATCCATTCGCTGTTCCAGGCCATCCAAGAGCGCATCAAGGCTCTCGACTTCCAAGACTGCAAGGTTCGCGTTTCCAACGTCGACTCTCAGTCCTCTGGCGAATGCATTGTCATTCAGGTCATCGGCGAGACCTCCAACAAGGGTGCAGAGCCCAGGAAGTTTGTCCAGACTTTCATTCTCGCCCAGCAGCCCTCCGGGTACTTTGTTCTCAACGACATCCTGCGATACATTGATGAGCAGGAGGAGACTGAGGCCGAAGAGGCCGCCGAGGAGGAGGCTGCGGAGGAGGCCGCTGCCCCCGCCGCCGAGGTCCCTGAGCCTGTCCCCGAACCCGTTGTCGAGGCAGCTCCAGTTGCTGAGCCCAAGCTCATCTCTGAGGTCGCTGAGAAGGCTACCGTCAACGGCGGCTCCACCGAGGCCGAGGTGAAGGCTGAGACTCCTGCTGCCGCCCCCGCTGAGCTCGCCACTGAAGAGGTTCTCGCCGAGGTCGCCGAGGAGGAAATCAAGCAGGTCGAGAAGCCCAAGGAGCCCGCCCCTACCCCTGCTAAGGTTGAGGCTGCTCCCGAGCCCGCTGGTCCTCCCAAGCCTATGACCTGGGCTAGCCGTGCCGCTGCTGCCGCCGGCCCCCGCCCTGTCGTGCCCCTGCCCAAGACTGCTACTCCCCCGGCTACCAACCAGAGTCGCGCTCCCGCCCCTGCCGCTGCTCCTGCCGCTGCTCCTGCCGCTGCTCCTGCTGCTGCCCCAGCTGCTGCTACTCCCGCTGCGGCTGCCCCCGCTGCTACGCCTGCCGCTGAGCCTGCTAGCAAGGAGGCATCTGGTTGGCAGACTGCTGGTGCCGACTCCAAGCGCCAGTCCCGTCCCCAGGCCGCTGCTGCCGCTGGCCCTGAGAAGGAGGGCACCATGGGCTATGTCAAGTACGTTACTGAAAAGGTTCAGGATGCTGAGCTCCGTGCTGCTCTTGCTGCTCACGGCGAGCTTAGCTACTTTGACATCAACCGCCAAAAGGTATGCCACGTATTCAAAAAACACTTGCTCTGATAACCACTAACAGTTGTAGAACTGCGCATTCGTCGAGTATAAGACCCTCGAGGGATACCAGGCTGCTGTCTCTAGCAACCCTCATATCGTTAACGGCGAGAACATTATTGTTGAGCCTCGCCGCCCCAAGGCCGCTGCTTTCAACGGCGGCAACTTTGGATCTGGCCGTGGTAACTCTGCTGGCCGTGGCCGTGGTGGTTTCGAGGGTGGTCGCAACGGTGGTCAGGGTAACGCCCGTGGCAACTTCTCTGGCCAGAACCGTGGACGTGGCGGCGCTACCCGCGGCCGTGGTGGTGCGGCTCAGGTTACCAGCAACGCCTAAATTCATCTCTGTCCAGTTTGATTAATTTCTGGACGTGAGCAAGGCTTGTTACACTGTATACACAGCAGCAGTATCTTTGCCGAACTTGCGACGATACTTGTGCTTCAAACGGAGAAGTAATGGAATCCGTATGCATCGAATTAATAGTGCACTACGCACCAATTATGGAGTGCATAGTTGTACTGGAGTATGGATGGGAGCGAATCGATTTTGTGATTTGGACTACGGGGTAGTACAGTCGCCTTGCGACGAGGGACGGTTTTGCTGACAGTTTTATGTACTACCAGGGGACGTTTTGGCTTGTTATTGTTTTTTAATCTCATTGCATTGCGGGCGGAAAAAACTGCATCTATACCACGAACGGACAGTTATGAAGCCGGGGAGAACTTTTCTAAACTGGGTAATGTGTATGTTCTATTGAAAAGATGTACCAGTACTAGGTACGTACGCGGGAGCAAAAAGGAGATGACAGGTGAAGGAAGTTTGGACTCTTAATTTAGCAGTGTATCAAAATGGGAGAATGGCATGGAAAACAAGGACATAGAAAAAAGGGGAGATATTGGGCATGTACAATACAATAACGAATCCAACTGCTGGAGGAAAGGCTGCCTATGAGTCGAATAACAAAACTATTACGAGCCAAACAGGCTACGTTCCTGTGTAGAGGTGCGATGCGCGAATTGTTTGTATCGAGTTGCAGTTTGCCCGCCCCAAGCATAGGGGGGGGTTCTGATGTAACACGACTGACGTGATTGACATCTTGGTGACGCCGACTGATAATAGCTGTTTGGTCCACGAAGAGCTGAAACAAGCCAACGTGCACCTTGGATCTCACTGATGGCCAGGCCAAAACCGATACCGAAAGATTCTTAACCCGAGAAGAGTAGCAAAGCTTCGGGCCGACCAAAAATCACCGCTCAATCACAACACACTTTACATAAACCCTTTGAGCTTAGGATTCCTTATTTACATGAAAGCTTAAAGGAGACTTTATAGCCAAGAAAAACTCAAAAAAATTATATACACCAACGATGGGGGCATATTGGTGGTCATACTCAGTGAGCCTGGTTTGATATGTGCATTATACCCGTTGTGCATGTACCAAACTTCGGGGCTGGCTTCATCGGGCTGCTGCATTTGTCATTGCCGTAAAAAACAAATGTGAATATCGTCACAGGTACTGGGCAGTACTCGCCCGGCAATATCTACCTTTTACGGAGGCTGCGGCGGCTTGGGATATTTCTCGGCAGGAATCATTCCATTGCAGACACGGGTCAGTTCTACGATCAAAAGAATTGGCTGTTTTGTGCCATCGGATGGAAACTCCTGGATCTCTCATGCTCGACCATCCTCATCTTTGAAATTCTTTCTCTGCATTCTCTTCTTCGCCTTGTACTCGCATTGAAAATATTGCAGCGCTCTTTTCCATTGCCATCGGCCGCTGTTGCCACTTCTTGGGCATGTTACTCAATCACACATTGACCATAAGAAGCTCGCTTCCACGGCACTGATGGGCTCTGTCCCTCGCGTGTGTTATTCGTGACCAAAATTGTGCGTGGCAAGGAGCTCCTCGTGGACGGTTTCCGGCTCAACTCACCCAGAAACAGTCAGAACTGTACGCAGCAGTAAGCATCATCAACACCAACTCTGCCCCCTCAGGGAGTTTGTCGACAGGGGAGGGGGGGCTTCAGCAGTGGCTCGTCAGAAATTTCATCCTTTGCGGCGACCATGCTCCATCCAGAAGAGCCCCGGGCTGGGGTTGAGTTCGGCGTGGCCATCGCTATACCAAAGTCCCTCCTCCTCGATACGTCGAATAACATCATGCAACGCAGAGAGTGGCCTCGCATCACGTAGGTGTGGATGAGTACAGCCTTCTGTTTGGTATGCGTGTGCACGTTGGTATTGTTTGCTGGCCCGCCTTATCGTGTACTTCGTCAAAGGACGGCTTCTGAGCCTTGCCTGGCGCGAACACGGCCAACCACCTACCTTATCCAGATACATTGTCAAAGTCTGTTAAATAAATGAGTGGGCAAAATTAGTATCTATATATATAATCACGTAAATGTCGAACAAGGCAGGGCGGTATACCGCATGACAGGGAAATACATAGGAGGTCATTGTGTCGAAACTTGTTACCTTACATCAGGAATCCTCGAATATGACTTTGACTTTGAAAATACACCGGTGGGAGTAACTGACTTGTACGTAATTCTACGACAGTACTTAATATGCGTCCATCGAGTCTACATTTACAATAGGTCATACCCCCACGCAAGAAAATGATGGGACGCCGGTGATCTACATTGTTTGTGCGTGCCTTGGGGTGTGTCAAATACAATTTGTCACCACGGATTCAAACTTGGCCGAGTACGGAGTACAGTGCAGGTCTCAAAATGGCAATTTGACACACAAAAGAAAAGAAACACACATCAAAGACCTGCAGATCCTCAGAGCCAACAAAGAATATTACCCGGATCTTTTCCTCGTCGTCACTCTTTATTACTACTTTGACTGCCGAGCCTGTTATGAGCACGGCAACTAAAAGCCCGCCTTTGGCGGCTGGGGGAATAACTCTCACAAAGTATCCGTTCCATTGCATTGAGTAGCGAAACCCACCGGCTCGTGTGATTGGCACGGCGGCGCCGAAGCGGCCGGCCGAGCGTGGTCGGTCAGAAACGAAGTTTGACAAAGGAGGGGAAAATGGTAGCTCCGCGCTGAAAAAAAAACATAGGGATCGGCGCAGCTGGAACTCTGAACTAGTTTAAACAACTTTGTGTCCTCCAAGGCAAAAGGTTTAACTAGTTGCTAGTCAAGACAATGACGAATTTTCTTTTGAGTTATTTCGGCAGTTTTCGGATGTGCATGAACATCAGTGAGTCTTGTAAGACAGGCGGGTATACTATCTAGAAGCGTGGATGTTATACCAATATACCAATTCAGTAAATCTCCCTGTTTGCGAGTGAATGGCGCGGATAGTCCGGGGGTGAGCAGGCAAAACACGAGCGGAACCTCGAGCCGTTGATCCACGTCTCAAGGGACATGGGATTGCGAGGGACGAGAAGAGTAAAGTTCTCGCCGTCACACACGTCATCAGCGTTGCTTTATATCCAATGCAATCGCCGCCATAGGCCGGAAAGGTACTAATACTAGGCCTTCCTTTGTTGTTTCTATTTTTGTTACAGCTACAGTGCCTTTGGAGGAGAGTTGCAGCGCAGGAGGGGGCATGTAGAGTAGGACTGCCACGATGCAGCACACTATGTATGATTCATGCAACACGGCGGCCGTCGCGAGGTATTAATACAAGAAAAACTGCTTACAGCTAACTAACTAGCTAGAAAACACGTGTATCGGGCTTTCCCCTAGCCAGTATACTTATTAGTAGTCCCGGAGGACAGGCCGGCGGAGGGAAGGCAAGTGCGACGATTAATTTTAATAAATCGGCCTGAATTTAAACGAATGAAAACGACGATCAGAAGACCTGCGGTCATGCATTAATAATGACTGGGGAAGCCACTATACAAACTTTGCAAGGGGATTTGGAGGCTTGCAAAAGTTCCGAAGGTGTGGTGCGGGTTAGTGGAGAACAGCTAATGAGCTTTGGTACCTTGGAACCCCGGCCCAGACCAGGATGAGGGTTCCCGAAACAGCAATGCACAAGCCACCGTGATCAAGTCGATACTGTAACTATCAGTAGCTTGTTGTCTCACCTTGTCTACTGCAGTATTGAAGGTAGAAAAGGAATATATTTTTCATTTGGCAGTGTGTTGCCAGATCCGCCGGCCGGCTTGAGCAGTGAGACTCCATAGATTCCTGGTGTTGTTGTGGATGCAGGTTGTGTGTGGTAGATGCTGAGTGAATATCTGGGTAGTGGCAATACCCAGATAGGCTGTAATTGAGTTCTAGTCGGTTAGATATTGGCCAAGCGAGAATAGATGTAGTTGTTTTATTGCCGTCTCTTGTCTCGAATGCTTGAAATCGTGTTTATGAGGCTCGCCGGCCTTGCCACTGTCAAGCTTCAAACGATGTTGGCTAGTACAACTTTGGGAAAGGCCGGCGCCACCATAACGGCTTGGTACAACTTCTTGTCGGGCTGCCTTATTAGCCTGCTCCTTATAGCCCTGCATTAAACAGGCGATTCGTAGTGTGTGGGAGCCACGAGGCTTCTTCATTCGTGCATTAAATCAGAGGATGTACATGGCTGGAAGTTGGAGGGTGTTCCGGTGTAGTAAACGGGCTTTGTGTTGAGGCTGTCGTGTACTCCCTGATTGGGAGAATCTGCGTTACAGACAACAGTTTGTGTCATTACCTATGCATGTAGGTAGACCGTAGTAGCACTTGGCACTCGCAGGGGTTAGCACGATTAGGTGATGAATTACGGCCGCAGCTTGAAGTACGGGAGGCGCCATGCTTGGCTCTCTGGTGCCGGATCAGACCTTCATTGTCGGCTTGGCGATTTATTTGTGACAGCGATTACAATGACCGACCGGCTGGCAGAAATGCTGTGGCGTCTAGAAGGTGGTGTTGAATCTCGCTCAGTGTGAAGCGGAGGCTGTCGATTGATTTTATTCTTCAGATACGCAAGAGAGCTTTTTGCGGCAAGCGTGTGTGTGTGTATACGGTGCACAGCGGACGGATTCGCAACAATCTCGCATAACATTGTGCAGCGCATCTCCTCGGTGCTTGCTTCGTCACCCCCCTTTAGTATTGCTCCAGAATATGCAGACTGGGGGTATCACCAAAATCAGCAGAGTTTCTAGTCACCTACCCCCATGGGTCTAGCGCCACCCCGATGGTGTAGCGTCAAGCATCGGGCTGGCGGTCATGGGTGCCCCGTCCTAGCAGAGCTAGCTGGTGCCATGGTTGAATTGTGTGCAGTGGAAGTTCTGACTGGCTTACTTGGCGTTGCAACGAAGGACGATTGAGGAAGGAGTTTTATTTTTGGCGTTTGAGAGATGGCAGCGGAGGACTAGGGGGGAGGGATCTGACGACAGGATTGAGAGTTGAGTGTTTTTAGTATGGAGAGGAATTCGGTGGTGTTTGTTGTGTGCTATGATTCTATTGTACCTAGGTACCTACCTACCTGAGTTCAGTTGCCAGCTGGTGCCAGCCGTAGCAGGGAGTCAATTCACGCACAGGAAAATGTACCCGACAGGCCGATTCGCCCGGCTCACGTATGGGTTTTTTCGATACGGTGTACGGAGTGCATGGTGGGTTTAGGAGACATTAATGCGTGGGCGCAACAAGGCTGCCCTTATTAAACGAGTGTTGTCATGAGCACCAGCGCGTGGTGACTTTTGCTAAATTACATTGACTGCCAAGAAAAGGACGAGAAAAAAGTTCCGATGCCAAAGGTTCCAGACTCTTGCTGTGCGTGGATGGAAGCAGGGACAGTACTCGCTTAATAGCAGTTGCGTACGGAGTACCTGCGATGGGCACAGGCCAGGAACCACCACCAACAGTACCACTGTAAGGGCATGTCAAATCAAGACGCTGGGGGCCTGACCACTAGCAAGCACTGGTCTGCACGACGCACGACTGGGCTGTGTGAGCAAAGGTTCCCCAAGGTTCCCCGCCACCCGCCAAAAGTCCCCCCGTGGGACCTCCACAGGCCTTTTTGTTCTTGGTAATAGGCGGAGCCCGTCGTACTCCGTACTAGTACCTACCGAGTAGTTGCTGCTACAGTAGCTGCACCTCAGTTAGGCAGTTGCCAGGCGCTAATAATAATCAGTTTGGGGCCTTTTGAGGCTCTCCGACAGCCCCTGCAGCGCTGTTGGATGCCCTGTCATGTCATGCCATGTCATGCTCTTCTGTTGCAAACGTCCTCGAAACGAGTCCACCTTGTGCCCACTACCTGCAAAAAGTACCATCCACTTTAGGTCCATCATGGCCGCTTCACTTGCCATTCGCCACCACGCAAGCCCACCAAGCTTTGCTCATCTCGGACGCTCGCCATATCCAGATCCAGGCATCCTTGGCAGCCCAGTCCAGCCCGCCGTCAAGGTCGTCTTCATCGTTCCGGCTTGCTGGCCCCCAAAAATTAAAAAAAATTCACAGCTGCTTCCTATGCGCTACGGGGCCTTTCTGGAAGAAACGCTCGCTGACAGCTGCTGCCCACCAGCGCTCCTTCACTGGACCTGCCTGACAAACGGCCCGGTTCCTACATTCCCGTATCACTAGAATCTGTCGCCGCCACCGAAAACTCTCTCTCCAATGTCAACCTCGAGACTATCCGTCAACAACGTCAGGACATACTCAAACAGCCGCATCTCGTGCCCCAAAAATAGCCGTGTCAAATTACAAGTCGCTGCTTCTTTCTCCGACAGGCTAGTCCCATTACTACCCCATCTGCCGGACGACTCACTGGTGCTCCAAAAGGTCCTTTGAAGGCTCCACCAACCCGCTCATCACCAACTCCCATTGCTGCGACCGACGCTCGAGCAAAGAGAACTACCAACGAAAAAGTTCTGCTAGTCCTCTTCACACCCCTCTCCTCACGCCTTGTTCCTTGCTCTGAAATCCACTGGCCATACAGGCAGGTCTGTACCGCCAACATCTACGTACAGCGTTTCCTCCCTCTCTGTCGCAGCCTTGCGCCCATCTGCGGTTTCCGCACGACTGCGCCCTATCCGGCCTTCCGCACACGCCCCAAACGACACTTCTTTCCCTCTTCCTTCCAGGACATTTTGCGCTTTTTGTCAACTCCCCTTCTCAACTACCTCTTGCAACAGTCTCCACGCCTTTCCGGCCCCTCCAAGGGTTAACCAACTCCATCGACATACCCAGTAGGCTAGACAGGAGTGAGCCCTTCTCACTGTAACCTTGCCCACAGCTGCTGGTCCGCGCGCGCTTTACCATTTGATACACCCGTATGGGTTGGGATCGACATCTCTCTCTGTCTGACTCTCACACGCTCGACGCTCCCCTTGCTGCATCTCTTCACACCAACTTGTCTTTCACTCTCATTTCATCTCCTTCAACCATCAACCTAATCATGCTCCAGTGCGGGTCGCTATGAGCAAATGTCAGCCTGGCTAAACTCTATCCAACATCTTGACAACTCTCAGCGTCTTAGTCTTCCAAGTTTCCACGTTTGACGCTACCCGACTAGGCGTATGCCGGCTGGCGCCGCCGATTAACGTCTCGGGTGTTGCAGCCGTTGCGGGCTACCCTTTTGTGCTTGGCATATATATATGCCTGAGCCCATCCCCATGGACGAACCACAGGACCCCCCCGCTGACGACGGTCATGCATCGGACCAAGAATCACCGCCGACAGGCCGTCGTCTATCGATAGACGAGGACCTCTTCTACCATCGCATCATGTCGGCACCTCCACGACGCTCTTCACTACCACCACCTTACTTGCCCGGCGTCTCACCTTTGGCTGACACGACCAACTCACAGCCCTCCAATCCAGAAGGCAATAGAGCAGTTTCCACTCCCGACGGGGAGGAACTACCAGGTTATTCAAACCCCATCCACTTGGAAGGCGTCTTTGCCAAGAAGCACGAAATTGAAGACACAATAAAGCGAGCCGAGGACCGCCGCTGGCACAATACCTTTGTCGTCCTTTCCGGCACTGCACTTCACCTCTACCACATAAAAAGAGACTGGGGCTTGGGAAAGACAAGAGACGGCCCCAGCATCTCTCCGGATAATCCACCTTGGGTTAGGAAGGCCAAGTTGGAAAAGACATATAGCTTGCTACACGCAGACGCCGGTATTGCTGCCGACTATAAAAAGTACGTATTACTGTTCTATTGTTGTTTAGCTACCTGATTAACATGGAGATCCAGACGACGCTATGTCATCCGCGTAAGAGCTGAGACTGACCAGTTCCTTCTCTCCTGTGTCGAGCTGGGTACTTTTGTCAAGTGGCTGGAAGCCTTGTTCGCAGCTATTGACATTGCTGCCCCAATTGACGAGCGCGATTTTCCTCGTGACATGTCTATTCCGCGAGTTCAGCGCATCCGTTGGTTCCGAGGGCAATCTCCAGTGCGGATACCTAGCCCTTCTCGAGCACAGGAAGCTGAAGGGTCAAGCCAGCGAATGATGTCTCCATCGGAAGGTCGACGAAACTCATCCCCTCGACGTGTTGCTCGACATCCGTCAAATTCTTCTAGTCGTGCCGAAGCAGTAGCCGCACTTGCAGCAGACGTCCCTCTGGAATTTCCCGAACATGAAGTGGAAGATTCGACCAACGCCATCGACTCCGATTCTGAGGAATCCGAAGACGAGGAAGAAGGGGGTGTTTCCGGCAGAGGCCCGAGACTAGCTCACCGTCTAAGTACAACGTCTTACCACAACGCCTCGATTGACCCATTCTCGGGGAAGTGGTTCCCTGAGCACAAGTGGTCTGAGGCGCACGATATGCTCTATGCCAAGCTTTGCTACAGTAACCTACTATTTCGAAGTCCAAGGAGATCAAACTACATTATTAGCAAAGGCAAGCAGTGGTTTGTCGATTGGGCGTCTGGTCGCATGGTGCGCGTCCTGCCCCCCGGATACGATGAGGATTTCTTCGGACCCTGGCAACACATTCATACAGAGAATTCGCGCATTTAAGCAATGCTGTATCGACCCCCAACCATTTTACGAACAATTACGAATGTGGATTTATTCTAGAGACGATTTTGAGGTGGAAATTTTGCAATTCGATACCCTCGAGTGTGGACGATCTCAGGAGGACGAGCCTTTTTACAAACAAAATGAATTGATTGAGAGAGTGAGGGATCTGTACATGAACCATGGCTGCATTAGTGGAAAGGCTGGAAAGACGGGGCGTTTTGTTTTTATTTTTATTTTTTTGTTTGAAGTTGCAAGGCTTCGGCCTCATTGCACGGGTTTTTGCATGGGTAGCCGGCGCGTTTTTACAAAAGCTACCGCAAGGTAGCAGCAAGGTAGGATTGGTTTCTATATTACCAACCTGCCCAGGGGTAGACACTGTTCATTTGGGTAGTGTTTATTATACCTTTTCTGTACATACTTTTATTAGGTTCACAGACATGGGATATGCCATTCCATTGGAACTATTACCATTTCAAAAGTTCTCAAAAGTTCTTTCAGAGTTGCTCAAAAGTTCTTTAAAAGTTCTTCAAAAGTTCTTTTGTTGCAACTACATGTGACCTATAACACAAACCGTACCCTGGTTGGTAATGTTACAATGATCGGCAGAAATGACGCAAACTTTAAAAAGCCATACATGTGGCGGAGCGAATTAATTTATGATACAGAGTACGTACAATATGTTTTTGCGTCGGGTATCTGAGCCGAGCCAATACAACTGCCGGCTGAGAAAGCCGTTGGTCGCAACCTAACCGAGAATGGCGTGTAACAGTGAACTCCAGGCCGAAGAAAATTTGGCTTGTATTTCGACCCATCGCAAAACTGGATCTGCATTGAATTCCTCTTCTCCCAATTATCAACAGCCTGTGTGCTTTATGATATAGCTGGGAACCTGGGGGTCAGGTATGTCTTTTGCCCAGCAAGCTCTTGGCAAGTCGTTGACAAGTTGACCGCGACTCCGGTCGGCGGAGGGTGGCGGCAAAAGTTTCGTCCCAACGCAAGCGGGCCATGGCCGCCGGCCGCACGGACAGAATGACAGTCCGTCTCATATTAAATCCGTACGAAATGCGGCGGCAACGCCACATCCGCCTCCTTTTGCCTCTTTCTGGACCCTCCGCGTGCCTGCGCCCTATGTGTTACATGGGCAGCTGGACGGATTTGAGCTGAAACAAATATCCAAAAAATAATGAAAATGAAAGAAGGAGGATGATAAAATATCAAGTCAATGTTCATTCAACATGTATTTTTCATGTATCGCTTCTCCGTTCTCTCTTGCTTCACAAGAGTAGGCATGAGTAGGACAGGAGACCTTACTCGTAACATATTCTGCAACCCACCGCCTCCGAATGGCGCCTGATTCCATGTCCAATGTGGATTTTTGTATTTTTAATACTTACATCAGACGCCTTGATAGCAACATATTGCTGCAATGAGTTTTTTTCTCTCCCTTTTGTGATCCACATATCAATCCTTACTGGTATTTGAAACACAAATGGATGATTTGCTCGCAGGGCTTGCCACGTAATGAAGTCGAGCCACCACTCATACCGCAAGGCCCGCGTATACATCGTACATCGTATCCCTCATTCCGAAAGCGCACTCCTCTCTCTGCCCTGAAGAGCCAGTAGTACACTTTTTTTCCCTTCAGCTGAGGCTTGCTGCATGTGTTGCGTGGTGGCTTGCCGCCAGCTGAACCAATAGGGCCGCCAAAAACGCCCCAAAAACCACCACACACACCTATTGCGTGACATACACTCCCCCCCATACTGCCCCTGTAGAAAAATACCCAGAGAAAAAACATGCTTAAAAAAATTGTGGCATGTAGAAAAAAAAAAAGACTCCCCGCGCGTGCCCATCCCCATCCGGATAATGCAGGCAGCATATAGGCGTCCGTGTTGCGCCACTGGTTCGAGTGGCAAAGAAACCACCTTCCTCGTTACTGTTTCTCTCATTATGAGAGGGCCAATGTTATCAACCCAGCCCTTGGCGAGCGGGCGAGGAGATTCCTTTTGGTAAAATTAACCCCCCACCCCCCCAAAACATATAAACAATAGCCAAGCACCTGCCCCCCATCAAACGTGCTGGGCGTCTAGGCGCGTCTCGTCCGCCAACTCGCCCACAATGTCCGCCAGCGCCGCGTTGGCGCCGCGCACGTCCTCGGCCGCATCCTCGAGGCGCGCGAGGAGCTCGTCCACCTCGGCGCGCTGGCGGCGGACCACGTCGACGAGCAGCTCGTTCTGGGCCTGCGTCGTCTCCAGGCGGGCGTGGAGCTGCGACTGGTGCCGCGCGAGGGCTGGATGCATGTGCGCGGCGAGAATGGTGGCTGGTGGGAGGGTATGAGGTCTGATTTTTCCCCGAAACGAAATTAATTCATCGTCTTCCATCTTCGTAGGCGCAAATTCTCCTCATTATACACTTTGGGGAGACGTAGAAAATAAAACAATGACAAAGAAAGGGGGGGGTTACTCACGGTGTAGGTAATTTAGTGATTCCAGCATCTTCCGCATCCAACCGTCGTTGCTGCGCGTCGCCTACCAGCTCATGTAGTTGATTGAGTCTGGCAATGACCTGTCTCTGTTCGAGAATTTTTTCAAATCTATCCTATTAAACACAACATAATGATTAGACAGAGAAAGGTAAGGGAGTAAGAAACTGTGCGTGTAAAAAAAAAAAAAAAAACTCACCTCACATCGTGTCCTCAGCATATTCACCATTTGCTCATGCACCTTGCGCAGGACATTCTCCGCCCGCTTCGCAATCGTCGGGTAGCACTCCGCAAAAGTCTCCCAGCTCAGCTTGCTCAGCGTGTGGTTCAGGCGCTGGGCGTAGAGTTGCTGGAGACGCAATGCGTGCGGTCCCGCCGCCGGGGGCGCTGCCGCCGGTGTCTGCGATTGTGATTCTGCGCCTGCGGTAGATTCCTCCGCTGTGGAAGCCGCTTCATTTCTTGCTTCCCTTGCTGTGGGTGGCTCTGCGCTCGGTTTTGCTTGTTGATCCGCCATTGTTTGACAGTTGGCTTTATATATATTCCGTTTATGTTGGGACCTGTCGGTTTGGTGTCCCAACACCACTGAAAAAGCAAAAGAGTCGTAATTTGTATGATTCGTGGGTCAAAATGAATTCAGCACGGGTTTCTTCACGGGGCTTTTTATTTTTCTGTTCTCAATTATCTGATCGCTTGGACATGTCGTTGTAAGTTCTCAGTCATGAGGTTGAAGACGCGACTGGGAGACGCGTTGACGCGATGCTTGCGCCCCACCACGTGATAGTCGACGTCCATCAATCAATCTATCCAGATTTATGAGATCCAAGTACAACATTAAGTTTTATTAGCTCTAAAAAATTAAACCCCAAGAACCTGTTTCGTGTCACTAGATGTATTCTATCAATTCAACCATGGTGAAACTGTCTGCGATTGATCACAAATATAGGACAGGACAGACTCGGTCTATCCAAAAGTAGAGTGGTATTAATCGGTCTATATATCAGTGGGTATCACATTCATCCTTTCATGCCCTCTCTCAACTCAAGAAATCTCGCCCGTAGAAGGACGAAGATGTCTAGTTTGCAGACAAGCTCTCTACATCATCCACCGCCTTCCCTGCCGGATCATCGCTGCCATTCTTGACCGCGCCATTCCGGGGTCCGTACCGCCGCAGCTCCTCCTCTTCCTCCTGCCTCTGCGCCGCCTCGGCCTCTCTACGCCGTCTCTCCTCTTCTTTACGCACATCCTCCTCCGCCTTGCGGCGCTTCTCTTCCTCCCTGCGACGATGCTTCTCCTCCTCGCGCCGCTGTCTGGCCTCTTCGGCGCGGCGCTTGCCTTCCTCCTCCTTGCGGGCGCGCTCTATTTCCTGCTTGCGCTGCTTCTCGTACGTCGCGAGGCGCAGCGTGCCGAGTGTCAGAAAGGCCATGAAGATGATGCCCAGGACGGAGCGCCAGATGAGGACCCAGCGCACGCCCTCAATCTCCGTTTTGGCGTCCGAGGTGAGATCGATGCTGATTTTGTAGCTTATTTTTTGAATCTAGCCACCAGCCCCCCAATGGCTTGTGTTAGTTGATGGATTCCGCGTTGCATGTTCAATGTGTTGTTCCGAAAAAAAAAGCAGGGGGGCTTACCGCGCTGTCCATGGCCTTTTGCTCTTCTCGTACAGCCTGCTTGCGATCATTGTACATGCCCTTGACGGTATCATTCAGTGTAGCAATCTCTTGATTCAGAGACTGCGTCAAAATGTCCACCTCGTGCTGTAGATGTGTCCGCTGCTGCCTAAGCTCTTCTTCTGCAATACGCCTATTGTTCTTAACTTCGGTGTTGAGTTCCGAGCAAGCTGCTGAGAATAAATACGTCTCCTTTGTATTCGCATATTCATTAGCCTTTTTTTTCTTTCCTTTTTTTTCGCTGAACACTTTGGACAAAACATTTACATCTTATAGGACAGGGCTGGGAGTAAACTTACATTCTCAACATCACTCTTGCTCACTAGGCTCCGCTGCGCAACATTCAAATTCTTCGCCAGCAGCTGGCGAATCGCCTTCATTGCCGTCACCGACTGATGCGGCGTATACCCGCCGCCCTCGAGCTGCCTCACGAGCGAGTAGCTGTCAAAGTGGTGCTCGTACGGCGGCGGCGACATGGAGGGGTGCTGCGGCGCAATGTGCTCCGGTGGCTGCATATGTAGAACCGCCTCGAGCGGCCCGCTAGATTTTGCCGCTTCTTTGGCCTGCGCCGCCTTTGCCTCGGCCGCCTTGGCCTTTGCGGCCTTGGCTTCCGCGGCCGCGTCTTCCGCCGATGACTCAGCACTGTTTTCTGTCATCGTCGTCGTCGTCGTTGTCTGTGATTGTTCCTTGTCGGTGGTCTCGCTCGTTCTGCTGCTGCTCTTCGACGTGGTATTTTTCGATTCCGTTTCTGTCGTCTCTGGCACCGCCGCCGGCGAAACGGGACTCTGCGGCGCGGCAGCGAAAATCACGTCGGGCGCCGCACCGCCCTCCTCCGTCCCTGTCTGCGTCCCTGCCTCGGCCTTTGGTTGTGCCTCTTGCCTTGTGGCCCCAGCATCGGCCTCTGCAAGTTGCTCGCTCCCCACAGCCACACCACCGTCCGTAGCGCCTTCTCCCGCAGTCTCAGCAGCACCGGCGTCGTCGTCCTGATCCGCGCCGTCGTCCTCAGCCGGCGGCCGCCAGGTCTCCGGCGCCACGGCCTTTCCGTGTCGCGGCGCAAACGAGCTCTTGGCCCGGCGCAGGGCGTGCGACGACCGTCTCGCGTTGGCAGCTGCTAAAGCAGCATGGCTACTCGCACTCGTCATCCAATGCTGCGGCTGAGCTCTCGTCGATGCCCGCAGCAGGTGCGGGTACAGAAATGCTAACCGCACAGCACTTGACATGCTGGCAGCGTCTCTATGTATGTGTCTCTGGCCCTTGCTGTCCCTTTTTTAAATTCTCCCCTCGTTGTATTTCGTATCGACCCATGCACAGTTGTATTCTCGAAAGGGATAGGAACTGCTGTGTGGTCCGGTCTCTTGACCCTGCCGGTTTCAAGGCAGTGGCGTCGTGGGAGGTTGACCTTTTTTAAGCCCGATTGTTGCCGAAAGCTCTCATGTAACAAGCTAATGGAAGGAGTGCAGTCTAGGTCAAAACGCTGGACTGCCAATGCGATACAAAAAAGAAATAAAGGAGTGAATTGAAAAAGAGGTTCGGGAATGCTTCAAGGGATTGTGATGAAGGACAAAAGAAAAGAGGGTTGATGGTTCGTGGCGGTGGAGGGGGAATTGCCTCTCGACTCGGACCAGGGCAAAGCTTCCGTAAATAAGTATTAGGTAACACTGTCATGATTCCCTTTTGTCGCGGTCTCATGTACCGGCATGAAAGGTGGGCCAGCTGCAGTAGCTGAAATTATTAGTAGTACTGGAGCTAAATGACGTCGACTACTGTGACTCTTTACTTGGGATGGCTTACAAAATTAAGATGACAGAAAGCTATATGTATGCATGGCTAATTAGTAGGTTCATGGCTGGTTCATATTCTTGTTGCAATGACGGTACGAATGTACAAACGACACCCAATCCACTAGCCATACTTTACTCGCATCGTCAAGTTCACTATTTGGAAAGGATAGATTGAAAAATTATAGAGCAAATTGTAGAGCAACTGTAGATAGCCAAATTTTACACTGTCATATATAAAACCGCAAGCCAATCAACAGCAAATTGGCTTGCCAAACCAAAGCAGCAAACCCTGTTTCCCAGTACCCCAAAAATCAAATTCTCTCCCAGTGATGCAACCGTTTTCGCCCATCTCCGCCAGAAACAAAAAACCCCCGTTGCGATTCAGCGCAGTCCGCCAAACTTGACATCTCAAGAGTGCAAAATGAGCAGACTGCCTTGTTGGAAATCTCCACGCTAGAATTATTGCAACTGGTAGCTAATATCGCCTTGATAGATAAAAGCAACCAAGCACTGTCTGGATAAGTATATAAACAGAACGGTTTGGTTAAAAGAAATGCATAAAAACGCCCGTAGTACAGTGTGACAAAGAAAAGATGGAAATCCAGCAAGGCAGGAAAAAGAACGTGTGTGCTTCATTAGCCCCCAAAAGCCATCCTTCCCGCATAGCATCAAGACTGGTTCTCGTTCAACCGCTGTTCCCATCTAAAGCCACGGCATTTGCTGCTAAATCAAAAGTATCCTGAATTGACCCGTATAAAATGTGGTTTGAAAAATGTGCAGTTGTAGAATCGGCAGAGGGTATGGACATGAGCGAGCTTCTTTCCCTCTGGCCTTGTCGTATTAAAAATGTCGTATACGTGTACCATGAAATGTACTCTTTCAAGGGGTATAAAGTCGTCGTGAGTCTAATTATCTTCTTTAAGCTTCCTCCTCGCGCACCTCGACAGCCCCCGGGACTGCGCCAGATGTCTTCTTGGATGCGTCGGCAGATGCCAGACTCACAGCGCTGACGTGTGTGCTTGGTGGGCTGTTGGTCTGGGGACTGCTCGTCTCGTTGGTCAGGGCTGGAGTAGGTGTGGCCGAGTGGTCGTTGCCATCGCCACGGCCGCCAAGTCCCAGGAGCTTCTCGAGAGCTTGGAGCTGGCGCGAGGCACCGTTCTTCTTGAGGGTGAAGAATTGGGGCTTGATCTCTTCTACCAGAAGCTCCTTCTCGGTACCTTGGAGCTGGCCCAAGAGTTTTTCTGAGAAAGTAGTTAGCCACTGAATGATGATAAAAATAAGAAAATGATTACTCACGGATGACGTAGTTGCCATATTGATCACGCATCATGAGCTGGAGCGGGCTCGTGCCGTCAGGGCCAACAGTGGTAAGCTGCTCGCGAATGGCAGTGCGCTGCTCGATGGTACCATGCTCGATGCACTTCTCAACAACGTTGGACGCAAACTTGTGCTTGGACAGAGTGAGAAGCTGCGACATGACAAGCTGGATAAGAATGTCACGGTCCTCAGGCTTGCCGTTCTGGATGACATGCTGGGCGACGTAGTTGCCATACTGGTCAGTAATCAGAATTTGCGAAGACGCGTGCAGCTCAGTCATAATCTCCAGCTTGTCAGCCTCGGTCCCATATTCGAGCATGCGCTGGATAACCCGGCACCCATATGTGTGAGAGGCAAGGCCAGTAACTTGCCCACGGACAGCGTCCATGATGAAATCAATGTACTGTCTAGGTACAAGCTCGATAATCTTCTGGACTACGTGGTTGCCGTTCTGGTCACGGATAACGCGGAGAATCTCGGGATCCAACTCCTTGGTGAGCTCAGCCTGTTGCTCAACAAGCACATGTTCGAGCGCCTTTTGGACAACTCGGCAGGCATAAACCTGAACTGAAAGGTCGACAACCTTGCCGCGCATCTTCTCTGCGAGAACCTTCTTCTGCACCTGGTTGCCATGCTCAAAGAATTTCTGGACAACGTAGTTGCCAAAGACATCCTTCATGAGCTGAATGGCATTGGGCTCAATTTCCCGGAAGACCTGCTCCTTCTCGTCACTGTTGGCAGTCTCGAGCTTCTGTTGGATAAAGCGAGATCCGTGCTGATCACCGCTAAACTCTACAACATGGTTGTAGATGTCCTTGAGTTCATAGCGCTTGTTGGACTTGTTGCTCTGGCGAAATTCCTCGAGAAGAACGCTGCGGACAGCCTTGGAAGGGTCTTGCTCACGCGAAGGTCGGGCAGTCTGGATGCTGCTGGTTGGTGGGTAAGCGGATGGGACGGGAGGGATGCCGTAGCTCTGGAGTAGTGGGTGACGGTAGTTTTGCGCATACGGGTCGATGAAGTTGGGTGCATACTGCGGTGGAATGCCTCCATATGGATACTGGCTGCCGTAGAAAGCCTGGGGGTAGGCAGGCGGGAACTGCTGTGACTGCGCACGACGATCAATGTCCGAAGTGCGTGGGTCACGAGGAGAGGGCCTTCCACCAGCCCAAACATCTGAAGTCACTGCGTGCGTGGCCAGAGGGCTGCTGCCAGACTCCAATCGGTACGTGGGCGAAGGAGTGATTCTGTCAATCGAACCGCGCTTCATGGCAGAGAACTGGGAGCCGATGGCGTCAGAGGGCGAATAGTCGAGGCTGGCACTGTACCGAGACGCATTGTCGGCCATCCAAGGCTGTGAGCCAGGGTTGAGCTGGAAAGGCTGCGAGGCAGGGTTGAAGGACGATGCGGCACCATACTGGTCGAGGTTCATACGGCGAACAAACTGGGTGGCCAAATCATCATCAACCTTGCTGTTATAGTTAAAGGCACGCTGGTTGGCATTGGACAGAGAGGGGCCGTGGTTGGAGACGCCGCGCTGGGAGTGGATAGAGTTGCTGTGTCCGTGCGAGCGGTAGATGTCGCCAAAAGCAGGAGATCCCTGAGATTGACGGGAAGGAGGCAGGCTGTGGTCGTGGGGGGCGAAAGCAGCCATGGCATCGAAGCCAGCATCGTGGGCTGCGCGCTTCTGGGTCGAGTATGGCACAGCGAAGCCGTCGGCGTCATAGGTTGACTTCTTTCCAATGGCAGAATGGGAGTGATCGAAAAACGCGGCGCCATTGGCAAGAGCAGCCTCGCGGGCTCGGTTGGGGGAGGTGCTAACGGGTCGAGAAGGATGGTCGTTGTTCCAGGGGTTAGCGGACCAGACATCGGCTTCCGAATTTGCGTTGAGCGCGCTGGATCCCGTGGGACTGTCATCGGATTCTGTGTACCGGGTTAGTATGGACATATGGGCCGCGGCCAGCGTGTGAAAATATATAGTATAGAGCGCAGAGCGCACACAATTTGTCCATGTGGATCAAGTCGCAGGCGCAGGAGAACAAGAGATGATGACGAACCTTTGGAGGCGACAGAGGAGCGTTCCCTGCCATTGGCGATGGAAGCATTCCAAATGTTCTTGTTTGGATAGAGGTTGGAGCCCGGGAAGCCAGCGCCGAGTGGCTGCTGGGGTTTCTCGTTGGGACCAGAAGGCATGGTCAAAGGTGGGAATGCCCTCGTCCGTGCCTGTTGAAAATATATTAGAAGCTGGAATCGTTCGATGAAGGATGATGGATGAGTAGAGGAGAAGAAGAAAAAAGGCGAAGAAAAAAACGTTGATCAAGGTCTGCGTCAAGCGTGGGGATGAATTTCCTAGTCCAGACCCTATACGACTGGCTAGACAGAGAGAGACTGGACTGGCTGGGCAAGAGTCAGGCCTCAGAGTTCTGGGCGCAAGTGCCACCACGGGCCACTGGCCACTAAAGCTCTGGGGCGGCCCCAGTAAGACACACGAGCCCCCTCATTGCGCTACGCCGCTTCACCAGCACAGAAAAAATCCTCCACTTGTGAGGCGCCAGTGTGAAAAATCGTGAAAGAGAGATATTGGACATGTAATAAAATCACATGAAAAAAATAGACCGGGGTATGTCTGCTGCAAACGTATGGAACTTACAGCTGTAGTCATGATGATGCTTTTGCGAGGTAGTAAAAGTACTAGCACTGTTATGCCCCGAAGGATAAACTCGGGTAGTGGCAAAGAACGAAGAGCTGCCAATGTCAGTCAGGGTTTCTGTCGAAGCGAGAGAAATGACCACACACAACAGAAGGTGAAAGGGTCTCTTTTTTTGCGCCAAAACGAGACGTGGCTGTTGTCAATGAACAAAAAAGGCTTCTTGTTAAGAAACACAAAGCCCGTCGCTGGTTTGCACTAGCGTATTGGCACTGTCAAGCTTGCTGGTCTGGCTTGCCACACTAAAAGGGCCGTGGATTCGAAGGGGAAGACTAGTGACGATCTGTCAGACGATGAAAGTTTGGGATGCAGCAGAGCATGTATCGGCAAATAGGCCAGCAGAGGAACTGAAACAAAGTAAAAAGGACGGGCGTAGGCGGCAAAGGGAGACGATCTCGGTAGAGTCAACCAAAGACATGAAGGCAGGGATCACGAGGCAATGCAGCGAGGTCGACCAGCTAGGGGAAAAAAATTCCTTTGCGATGTCGACGAATATAACCGTACAATGGCATGGCACCAATGCAATACCGTGGCGCGTTGACAGCCTCGAGCAAGCAAGCACCAAGCAAGCAGTCCTAACTGGTACGCAGCACGCAGCAAGGCAGGCGGCTGGCTGGTGATGGAAAGAGGCCCAGTGAGATGGCTTGTGTGGGCTAGAGGCAAAAAAGCGGGGCAATACCACTCAAGGAGTAAGGCTGATCGCCCTTGTGCAGCCAGTAGCAGGGGGGGAGTCCTTTGGGGCTTCCGGGGGCTCTGGGGCCTTTTTCTGCTCGGTCTTTTGCACTGTTTTGGGGCTGTTTTGGTCTGGTTTGGAGGGAGACTGGAGACTGGAGCAACAGGGGCCACGCTAGCGGCGTGTGGTGGATGACGATGAAGCGCAGTAGCTTTGGCGCTGCTCTGGCCCAGTGGAGAGCTTTGCAGTGGAGGCACTGCACTGACTACAGCGCACTTGTTCACTGGGGGCAGTGGTGTGACCCTGCAGCAGAAGCAATGCTGCTGCGGTCGGGGAAACAGGGCAGGGAGGAGGGTTCGGTTGGGGTACGAAACAAGGCGCCCGATTGGCGAGAGCTGCGAATAAACAAGGGAAACAAGGATGAAATCATCAAGACACTTACCCGAGGTGGCTTGTAGAGTGTTGCGAGGCTGCAGAAGAATTCTCTGCAGAGTTGCTTCTGTGGCGTTTTCGGGGAGCGGGTAACGTGTGGTGGTTTATTTTTGGCTTTTCTTGTCGGTGTGATGTGTAAAGGAAACCTTAAAGAAGGTAAAGAGTCAAGATGCCGAAATGGGACCAGAGGAATAGAACAGTTCGATAGGTACAAGCTATAACGGCATGTGCGGTTCAGAAGTTTGTGTAAGAGAAAACAGACGTCGATATGTCGAAAATGGACAAATTAAATAAGAGAGAAAAAAAAAATATAAAAAAGGCGATATTAAATTCGGTAACAATATATACCAACGGACGAAATAAACAGATGGCGGTGATTCAGAGTCGACCCCGATTCTGGAAAGACGGGAGTGCTATGTTCACAGTCGGTGTGTTTCGTGTTTCGTTTGTACTCGGCCGTGATTCAATTGCCACAGAGATGGGGAGGGGGAGATGGTGAAGGCGACGGCAACGGATGAAGAGAGGAAGGAAGTAAAATGAAGAAACGGATGGGATGCAGAGAGGTGTTATAAGAATAGATGGGCGCAAGACCTAGTTTCCACAAGCTTCCCGCTGCACGACACAAGGAGCAACAACACAGAGACACAAGCGCATGGGATGACTGGGACCCGTTATCCTTTGCTACAGAAAATAAAAGAGAGATTCAAATTTTAGAATGGAGCCAATAAAAACCGCCCAAGGCGAGGGATCCGGAATGCTGGCGCAGGCAAGTTGAGCCTAGGGATAATATAGGATAGGAATGATGGGCGAGACAGGAGCCAAAAAAAAAAAAATCATTGATGAAATCGAGGGAGCATGAGGGCGGCGAAGAAGCCGCATTTACGCATTTACGGTACAGAACATGCAGAAATGAATGCAGACAAGACTACGGTTGCTTGGTGAGAAGCAAGCCAACGTTACTCAGTAGACAAAGGACGGTTTGGGCCAAGACGTCTGATTCCATCCTCGTGCTGAAGCGATGACAAACTGTTTCTCAAGCCGGTTTTGCTGTGCAACGTGCAAGGAGATGGGATGTCATCCTGTGTGTTTGAGTCTGTTTGTGTGCGACCTGACCACTGACTGTTATTGCTGCGGCTGCTGCTAGCTTGCTATTGTGGATGCGATTGGCGCTGCGGCAGCCATTGACAGGGAAAATATCGAAATCATCAAGTCCTTGTTCCCCTCACAAGGGCTGCTATTGTCAGTATTAACTACAAGGGACCGACCAGGATCCAGTTCTGCGCCCACAGCCTCACGAACAGCAACTGGGGTTGAGCTACCTGCTACAGCGGTCGACGACAGACAAGATGGCATGACATACAGTGGGCACGTGTAACTGAAATCGAGTTCAACAGGGTTACACCGTTAATACCGGCAGCTTCGTGTAATTAAGTTCTGACAGGCAAAAGGGATGTCCATGTTACCTAGCAGTTAACAGAGTAACTGTTATAGCAGGTGAGGGGGCAGCAAGCAGTTGATACTATAGAACAAGGTATTAATGTCTCTGTTTCTAGGGGGTGGGACAAGAGTGGTGGCACATCCAGGGAGGGAACCATGATGTAAGGTATCAACAAATTGAAAAAAGGGCGGCGAATGGTGAAGAATCTGTACGGGGAAAAGGGGTTGTGCTCGGAAAGATATGAGCAACATATTAGGCCTTGTATTTTGCCCTCTCAAATATGCGTAGGCGCATGATATTGTGCTTCAGATGGAGACTTGCTGTTTGCTGGGCGTAATACCAAAGTAGGCAGGTTACTATCTATCCTCCATCCATCCACGCACCCACGCACGCACCAAGATCCAAAACGGGCCGAAAAAGACAAACAAACAAACAAGTAATAAATAGACCAAAGGCTAAACTATGCTTGTCAAGCCCGGTAAGCTAATTAAAGGCTAAGAATTCACGGGTTTCATGGGTTGAAACAACGGATATGAAGCCGGGCGACGAAATATGCATCCGAGGTTGGTTGTCTGCATAAGACCCTCGGGATGTATGTATAAAATTGCAGCTCATGCATCTGTAGGCACGCGCAAAAGGAAACAGGCGGTGGCTACCAATAATTAACTTGTACTAAGTCTGCATGTTTTTTTTTTGCATATGATTCAGCATCGTCAAAATGTCGCCCAATGACCGACTGCCCTTGTGACTTCCCAAGTCCTTTACTTTTTACCCATCCCATCGCCTCTGCAACACATATTTCGACCCAACGTTTCTCTCGCCCTCCTCCATCACCGACTCTGCCGTCATCCGGCCCTCCGAATACCACCCTCCGTACGGCATTTCTCTACTTGGCGAAGCCCTTTTCTACAGAATTGCAGAGCAAACCCATCCTGCCCCTCTCAGTTCAATATTCCCCCCTCCCACAGGGGCTTACTTGCATCGGTAGCCCGCCGATGATGAACCCACCCACCCAAGCGCAAGCTCCTTCGATATGTACGAGGTCATGCTCACCCTTGTTTAATAAATGCTACCCTTCCTCCTCGTCCCGCCTAGCCAAAGTCCCCTCTCCATTCTTTGGCACCTTCCATAGTCAGGCACACGACACTCCTCCCAAATACACCAATCCTATTTCACACAAGCGCTGCAACGCCGCCTAACCTCTTCTTCATCATCTGGCTAGAGATCTGGCTTTTCCTAATTCTCTCACCTCTCGTTGCTGGCGCCTCGAATTTTGGCACGTTTCATCGCTTTGCTCTTTCGGTCAGCAACTTGCCGGGTTACGGCTCTAGTTGCTCTTCCACGCCAAACCTCTTTTGAGCTTTGCTCCGAGATCTCATCCTTGTGCCAGTTAGAGGTCACGGCCGCTTGACAATGAGCTGCTCGTTTTATATTAATTGCAATCTATGCGATTTTTCTATGCCTCGTCTGATGTCCGGAAAATTTTCTTCTAGCAATGCAGTAATGCTTTGCACCATCTATAAAGCAACTAATTGAAGACGGGATCGCGCCGTCACTATGTCATGTCTTTTTTCCGCTCCGCATTTGTTGGGAAGCCGACGACGATATCCCTCACCTGCATAGAAACAACTTGCTTGGCTATATCCACACATGCATCGACAGCGGGACACTCACACGCCCCTTGGTTCTCTGTCAACGACACACGTCTTGGTATTGCATCCTGTCTCACTCGCCTTACTCCTCGCTCCCGCGGTCCACAATGGCCGACTCCACCATATTATGCAGTGAAGAAGAGGATCTTCAAGCACCGATCATCAATTTGTATGATTATCCCGTCTTGGTGGGGGCTCTTGGACAAGACTCTGCTGCAGATACCCCTCACGCAACTGTTGCAAATTTGCGGTCGCTCATATGTTATAGGATCACAGTGTAATTTGATACTGGGTTTGCACAGGTGAGGCAGCTCTGTTGCCCCCAATACTGTGAATTCGTGAAGCATTTCCCAGCATCATATGTAGGACCCTTTTGGGGACTTGACCCTTGTATTGCATTTCGCTTTGCCGCATGAGCAAACTTTCTCGTTGTTTGCAGCTGTGCAGGCATTCTGACGCCCGTAGGGAAGCGCCTTTACTCGTGCCAACAAACAAGCATATGCAACGTAAATGCTCCGAGTACAAATGTACTCTTCATGGACGGGGGACACCGCGGGTCTTGCATTAAACTCATGTTTCCATTTTCACTCTTGAACGGTTTTGTGGCGAGCGCCTGTCACCCAGGGGGCGGGGGGAACCAGTCAACAACCACTGGAATGTATCGACGTGATGTATAGCCGCTGACTCGAGTCTACACTCGTGACTGGAATGTAGCATCGCAGCCTCCTTGCAGAGTTTCTATTTTGCCACTGACCTTTTTGGGCATTTGCCTTTGGGGTAGTCTTGAGAGATTCCCAGCAACTTGTTTGTCGATCTTTTACTTGCCATGTTTGGCCATGAACCCGGTTGTATAAAAATTGACATGTTTCTTGTGCTGAAGACTCCCGCAATCTTGCCGAGGCATGACCTAGCAATTACATGTGTAATCTGCAGACGTATTGTGCATGCGGCAACTGTTTGGTTTAGGTAGTTTCCGTATCTCTTTACGTTGGTCAGTTTCAAGTCTTCAGAGCTGCATGGGATGTCAGTGCACTGCATCTGGAGATTGAATATTCATGTACATTGGTAGCCAAGAGACTGAGTTTCCTTATACTTTTGTGTTGGTTGTTCTGTATTGTTAATTCGTAAAATCAAATCATTGCGCATTCGCATCTCCCAACATCCTCACAAGTTGGCTAGATGGGTTACTGGCACTGGGTATCGTATTCAGTCAGGATATCATGCGCCGGACCGTGGCGAAACAATTACAAAGAAGAAATAATATATTTAGACTGCTGATTACCATATATAGTATTAAACGTAACATCCTCGAAACGTACACATAAAAGTAAAAGAGTTAAAATGTAGCCTCGTGCGCAGTGCCACCAACGTCCTATGCGATAGAAAGTCTAGGGTAAGTTGAACAGACCAAATGACGATTCTGGGTCTGATAATCACGCAATAGAAACAACGCCTCAAGCTTTCGTGACAAGTCGCAAATGTAATTCGCTATGTATCCAGGCGTATATCTGCCAGAATTATTAAATTTTAAGATAAACATTTACTTTGCTCGGGAACCTGGGGAAGCGGTTTCAGCTGTCCGATCGCATTGGTGGAGGAGGACGGGGCTCCGACAATGAGGGGTCATTGTCAAACCAGACAAGATGTGAAACGAGATTCGGGACGAACGTGTATACAGCGGGGAATTATGTAAGTGGTGGGAAAGCTGTCATTGCTTCAAATTTCTGTGCGGGGGTCTGGTATCTAACGTTTGTTTTCTTTTTCTTTTTCTGTAATACCATGACTCCTGTTGTTGTGGCACCTTGTGAGAAACCGTTATGGAAGCAACAGGTGTGTTACAGATTGATGACCTTGTTGCTGTTTACTCTATAAGTTGCGGCAAAGTCAATAGCAATAAGAGAAAAAAAGCAAAAGGAAAGGCTTACTGGCAGTATGAAACTGGCTCCATCTGTTTCTAGAACTCAATATCGAGGCAAGCAATTGGCGACCGAGTCTGCCATGCATGTATGTGCAGGGTATATACTCTACAGTTTTGCAGTATGCCACTGGGCAGTAGTAAAGTAACATACACGGGCACCAGATGGTCAAATTCTCATTTCAAATTCACTTTAGTAAATTTGTAGTCAGCAGGGGTTGCATACGACCGTGGGTGACATGCTACAGATGAGGCACGACGTTGTACATAATGGGCTCCCGCAGATATTGTCAACCAAAGCAATTATACTTTGGTAGGTACGGAGTAGACAATGTCATGACGAATTTGGGAACAAGTGACTAGGAGGAACACCAATAAATCAGCTGGAAGAGCCGTGTCAAAATATTTCCGCGCTGTAGCAGATCGACAGCTGGTGCAGCTTATGCATTGCGATGCAGGTTCATGATAGTATCATTGCGGTGTTGGAGCACAAATCACCATTGCTACTCATACAGTCACTTTACTGTTCAAAATGGCAAGCCGAGGGAATCATTGTCGGTGTGCTCGGGGCAGGCCTTCTGCAAGCGCCCTGACTCTGTAACAGAATGGCGCACTGCACAGATGGTGACAAGAATCTGGGGTAAAGGGCTCTGTGTGTACGGAGTACCAGTGCAGAAGTAGCTTGTGGCGTTGGGCTTGCTACGCGCCCACAAAGTTGTTACACTACTAGCCACAAAATCGGGCGGCTTTATTGCCGGGGGCACAAGTATTCGAGCGAGCGCCTAGACAGTAGCACAGAAAAAAGAAAGAAGCCAGGACAAGGAAGAAGAAAAGAAACGGTTATGTGGTGCTTCGTGATACGAGCTGGGGTGCTCAAGGAAATGGGCTGTGCGAGGCCAAGTGGTGAGAAGCCAGTACATACAGAACAGACAGGGCACTGTCGAGAGTAAATTAACAAGCAATGGAGACGGGGTCAGGCTCAATATTGCCCTTTTACCATGCTGTTCTGGAGCGGATGTTCCCTGAGCAATGAAGCTACTGATGGTGAAAGGACAATGGGATGAGACGTTGGGAAGGGTCCAGAGACAATGACAACTAGCATTCCCTACTAACAATTGAGCAGAATAGCATCACTGGAGCATCTGTACTGGTAGTGTGCGCGTGAATTGCTCTCAGGGCCATTGCTGCTAGAAAGTGACTGACATGCAGCTGCAGCACCAATGAAAAGATGGCGGCTACAGGCACAGGAGACCAGTGTGCCAACCATCGTCCAGCGTCCCACCCCCTGCATTATCCACTCCGTTAGCGTAATCAGGTCTGGCCAATGACGTATGGCTGCATCCAGTTTTAGTCAACCAAGCCAATTTCCGAGTCCTGGTGCCCTGAGATTTTGCCGTGCTTGTCTAAGAATCCAACCCTGCTTTCCTTGCCAGGGGTATGCATGGGCCGAAAAATAAAATAAATAGTTTGTGGGGAGAGTGTGCGTATTGTGGCCCGCAAGCCATGCAGGCAGAGGACGGAATTCGGCGATGCTTACAGAAGAGTCGCTCGTGATGGTCTTTGTCTTGTCAACTGTGATCAACCTCCATAATAACTCGAGTCTCTTTAACGACAGATTCCCTCCCTCCCTACTGCCAGCTCGGAATCATCAAATACTAAGCTTGCCGTCGTCACCGCTGCTGCGAGTTCTAGACTATTTGCTTTTGCAGGGGCAAGGGCCACCTGCAGGCCATGAACCCCCAGCGGCTTGCGCTAACGAAAAGGACGCTAAACCTGTTCCTGTCCGTGCCTGAGCACTTGACCAGCCACTCTCCAACAGTGCCTCCGTCCCGTCCTGTCACCCACCAATCCGTCATTTTCCAGGCGCCACCAGCTTCACTTTCAGGGAAGCAGGAGCCAGATACAGCCTATACAGGGCACCGTGAACCGCCAAGGTTCCTCATTGAGACCCCCAAAGACAAGGCACCACTCACACCAAAAGGCTCACCTGCTCTCACTGCCTCACTCGGCTCTAGCGGGTCCCCCTTCTGTTGTCGCTGCCCATTGTTTGCTTTTCCCCTTTGCCCTCTCTCTTTCCCTTCCCTTCCCCTCCAATCCGACTCGACCGCCTGTTCGACTGGCAAGTTCGAAGAGACAGAATAATAATTTGTCCTTTGCAAAAAAAAAGGGCGTTTTTTTTTTTCTTTCATCCTTCTGGCTATGCTATTCTAAACACAATCACATTCATTCTCTCATTTATTGGAAGTTCTTGTTGATCAGAACTCCAACCACTCCTTTGGTGCAGCACAGCTTCATTCCTTTAGCTGGCGCCCGTCCTATCCTTCCTGCCACCCTTTGGCCTCCAAACCCAACCACGACGCTCATTTCAAAGAGAAAGAAACCAGTTTCTACTCGTTAGAATAACTCATGTAGGTCCCGTTGTTTTATATTTGGAAAATTATTTGATTCGTTGTCGCGCCGTGTTTCGACTTGCCGTGACGCTGTCTGGCGAAACCCACCCGCCTCGAGGAATGCCTTGAGAATGCAACTTCCAATATATTGATCACGACGGCTCACATCGCACATCAAACGCACCGCACCTTTATCGCTTTTTGAATACCTCATGTTCTCACGTTACTAACGCGGCTTCGCGAAACCTATAGCCTACTCAACTATTTGTCCTTCATTTATAATATTGAGCACAGCTCGTCTCGATATATCCACGCCAAAACATGGCACCTACCGCCTCCTTCGAGTCTCTCGCCGCCCGCGCCGAGAAGCCCAAGATGGCCCTCGCTCTTCAGCCTGTTATCCACCGTCGTGATGAGAGGTTTGGCCTGGCGCCCCTCCACCGACTCATGTCTCGTAATGCCAACGACGATGGCTCCGACAAGATGATCAACGCCCTCATCGTCGTCCTTGTTCTCGCCTTTGTCTCCCTAGGCCTCGTATCCGCCCTCTTCTTCTTCCGCCGCGCTCGCCGCCAGCAACAACTTCGCAACCAGTCTCTGCCAACCTACAACGAAGCCAGCAAGGAGCCCATGCTGCAGCACCGTCTTACTATTGAAACGAAACACAACGGCCGCTCCAGTGTTGTCGTCATTGGCCGCGACGGCCAGCCCATGCTGCAAAACCCAGATTCGCCTCCCAACTCGCCATGTAACGTCCCCGAAATCCACATAACCTTCCCTGACGAGCAGGATGACGATGGCCGTAGCAAGAGCGGCCGCGTCCTCATTGTCAGAGTCGGTGATAATGCCGCTGTCGGTCTCGAACCCGTTCGAGAAGAGCAGCTGCCCGCCTATGAGAAGGAAGCCAAGGGCCAGTTCCAATCAATCGATATGGACAAAATTGGCGGCCTAAAGGAGAAGGATCCCCACATGTTCAAATAAACGACGAGGATCACCTCACGGGCCAACTAAAAAAAAAATCACAAGGACAACGACCGACATCTCTTGTCCCGTTACTTTTTCAACATCATCACCGACGACTTTTTTGACGACAATTCTTCATTTTTGGGATACAACAGCCACCCGGACGGCAATTTATACATACAATCCTTTTCGACACTGCCTTTTCTCACTTTTTTGACTTTGTTTCATTTTTTTTCTTTCATTTTTCTTGGAGGGTTTCTTTAATCGCGGAAACTCGACAGTCTCTACCAGCGCGCTTTAGAACTGCTTTCTTCAACCATTTCTTCTCTTCTCTACCAACGCCTTGACCATATCACTCGATAACTGCAAACATGGACGATATTTCCTGCACCTACCTTCTAGGAGGAAAATCAAAAGACGCAGTGAGTCCCAAATTTCGCAATAACAGTCAACTTGGCTGCGGGGGAAAGTTTGGTGTGGGTGCGACTGGAATGCGGGCTGCAGGTTGGGGTAATGAGCAAGGCTGGCTGGGCTTTGCAGGTCAACTGGCGGGGAGAAGGAGACAGCAGCCTGCGAAGAGTGTGGAAGCTGCCCGGAAGCATGGCCACAGACTTGAGCCTGCGATTTTATTTTACTGTTTTTTATTGCAAGACTTGGGCTTGGCTGTGGCAAATACGTGATTATAGCTGTATATTTGGCATAGTGTATAATAGTACAAGTACGTTGATTGATGTGACTTTTGATTTCATGTTTTGCCGCTACATTTTGCTTGTCACTCTGTTTGGCTTAGTTGGTTCTTGACTTGAATGTAAATGTCTTTTTTCTTGCTTCTTTTTCCTGTCTTTGGCTGTGCCTTGGTTTCGAGATGTTGTGTATGGTCCATGACGCATATTGTTTATTTTGACGTGTCTCAACCCCCCAAACTTGCGTAATGTCTAGTGCACTTTTGGAAACTTGTTTTTTTTTCCTTTCATGTCTCGTGGTTGTTGTCCAGGTGTGTTTCTTTTCTGTCTCTTGGACTAAAATATTCGGCCGGGGGGCGCCGCATTCCAGTTGCGATTTAGCCATCCTCACTCTCGACCCCCTTGACGTTTCAATCTGTTGTTGCACGTGTATCTTTCTGACCAAAGACACCTTCGGACCGATTTCATCAAAAAGTACGACCGACATTTATATGCATGTATTGATGTATATTCATCTATGAATCCAACAGGGTTGTATACAAGTAATAAGTACACCTTCTTCCTTAAAGCCACCCAAGTAAAAGATGAATTAAAAGAATAACGCAACACCGTCTTTAAAAAGAAAACAACAAGCCTCCCATTAAGCCAAGTTATTTACAAGAAAAAAAAAGACAATTCTCCCGGTAATTAATAGAACCAAAAAAAACTCCAGTAAACACCCAAGGCACTTTTCATGCTGGTATAATGCGTGTGCGCGCAGGCGCTTTTTCCCATTTTTCCACGGCCATTTCATCCCCTTTGCTCTTGAAACGCTTTTTGTCATACCAAGTTTCCCCCGGAATGTAATGTGCTGCTGTGTGCTCTCAGAAATAAATAGATAAACATGTGCAAAAAACGTATAAAGAATTATTCATGTCACCAAACCCCAGTTTGTTCATCTTCTTCATGACACTTGAACAGCCGGTTTGGGAGGTGGTGGTGCATCGGGTGACCACAGCATCGGGCCTGCGCAAATCTTTTCGCGGGCATATGATCTATACCGTTCAAGGACATCTGTCGTCGGCATCTGGGCCGACTGCGGACCGAAGCTGTAATGTGCGACAATGGCTCTACCATCCGCCACAGCAGCACGGCCAAACTTTTGCGGCATGGTGACGGAGAAATGTTGCTCATCGTCGCCGGAAATAGGCTTGGCACGGTTAATGTCACTGCCCATGATGGCCATGAATTGGATGCCGACACGCTTGAGCCCAAAATCCCACGTGTTGTACATGTACTTGTGCAGTTCGTTGTTTTCGAGATTCTCAAAGAAACTGTAGTGCTGCTGGGCAGCAATCTGCCAGTGCTGAAGGCCCTTGCCAAAGGCATCGTATTCGGTGTTGACAATCGGTGTGTCGTCAAGCAAGTGGTCCTTGCGGCCGCGGACGGGAAGCCATCTGTGCTTCTTCTCCTCGGGGGAATTCCACTCCAGAATATTTACATCTTTCAGAGAGCCCTTCCAGTCGGGGAGCTTGGAGGCACGCCAGTCTACGTGCTCGCCAGGCTCGAGCTTGGGGTAGGGGTTTTTCATGTCGGGTAGATAGGGAAGAACTGCACCGAGATTCAGATGCAGCCAGCTTATCATGGGTTGGTTGACGACATTGGCCGAGACAATATAGTATTCGGGGTGGGCGAGCTTGGTACAGACGAGGGAAAGAATAGCGTTGTCGTCTATGAAGACCTGTAGACAGAGGGTGATGGGTTAGTTTGAGTTGTTTCAAGTCTCGGCGCAAGCCAGACAGCACGAGGTGCGGGTACATACCACATCATCATCGATCTTGATGTAGAGAGTTTTGTCATCCAAGTTATTATAGGCACTGGCGAAGCCACCTTCGGGGTTGCTGCGGTCGACAACTCGCTTCTTGTACAGCGGCTCGCTCTCGAGCAGTCTCTCGAGCAAATCGATATCTTCTTTGTCGTCGGTTCGCGACAGCCAGATGACCTCGTCAATCAGACCGCCGTTGCTGACCAGATTTCTCCTCAGATAGCAATCGAGAAGGGAGACGGTACTGCGACGGCCGTAGAAGAGAAGGACGACAACCTTGGGGACATCGAGCGTCTGACCGTGGATTGCGAGTTCGGGGGTATTAGTAGCGTTGCGGCCGCGGATGACGGGGACGAGCTTTTGTTTGCCCAAGTCTCCGAGGGATGCGGGGCAGGTGACTTGGTGATAGCGAGCAGAGGCGCTGCTGAACAAGCTGGGATGGCTGCCATGGAGCAGCGGCGCAGGGAGAAGCGTTTCGAGGTTTAGCGAGCGCCAGGTGAATATGAGGAGGATGAGGAATAGAGCCGAGGCGAGGATGGCGCTCCGTTTATGGTTATGGAGTTGTGAAATCATAGCTGCCGGGATTGCGGCGGCGCGCCTGTCGAGACTGTAGCCACAGAAAAAGAAGGGAATTGGTTAAAAGAAAAAAAAAAAGAAGCCCAAGTGAATAGGGGAAATGCAACGCGGCGAGCGTGGAGTGGCGGTTCCAGTAGGCCAGCGAGGGGTCAAAGTCCAAAAAAAAAAGAAGGGCAACCAAGACAAAAAGGCAGCAGCGGATCCAAGAGAAACTCGGACTTGAAGCCTCCAAAAAAATCACTTGGTAAAGCGACCAAGCAAAAATAAAAGCAAAGGAAGTCGGATAGAAAAAGACAGGATATGGCCGAGAAAAAGAGAGGTAAGATCGGAAGGAGACGGCGTTGGCAAAAAGGACTGACAGAACGGCCAAGCCAAGGGCAGGCTCCCAAGTTACAGCGGTGCGTAGTACTCCGTTAGTACTCCATACATACTACCTAATCAGTACATGCCCACCGTGCTACTCGGAGGCTGCAACGCCTCAAGCATCCGCCAAGGCTACCTACAGGGGGTCTTGGAAGGCCTAGGCGGGTGAAATTGGGGCTTTTACTATATTTTTGGCCATGGCCGCGTAATGAATGCTTACAAGTGTGGTTAGCTGGACATCGTATTTAACCTTGGTCAGTAATCATCATCTCCACTGCGGACGGGCGTCAACTAGGGCCACCCAATAGAAGTGAGGTAATATTGCTGGCGACTTGACTCGGCTGGTTCGGAGTAGCCACTCGCCCTGTAAGGTTTTTCTAATTTACTGATACTGCCTAGCAGGGCTGTCTGGTAACAGTATCTTCCTCCAGACCTCTAGACGGGTTAGGTAACAAGTGCCAGCCCATAAAGGGGGAGTAGTGAGAGTTACAACCACTTCCACCCTGCCATGATAATGGGTGAGGTCCGTGAGAATAGTCTATCTGGCAACCGTACGAATTGCTATTATTAACCATGGATTCAATCAAAAACAAATTCTTAGGGTTGCAGCATTTCCATCGCGCCAGGCGGCAGCCAGATGTCATGGGCTGTACGAATGTGACCACCTTTGACACCTTCAATCTGCGCATGAAATTAATAACAGCAATACTATGATTTTGGATATTCTGAATCTCGTCAAGGCAATCTTATCCGCACCACCTATGTACTTCTACCCCTTATCAAAATAGCCAATTGATGAACCTGACCCACCTGGGCGAGTTTCCCTTTTCGGCCTTCTCCTTGGCAAGAAACTCTGCCTCCTCGTCATCAATGGCTTGCTTGCCGCTGTGCAAATCAGCATTCAAGGCGCTCACGGGCTGGTGACCAAACACAATCTTGTGGCCGATATACATGGCAAAATACAGCGGGATTCCTAGATATCCTGTGATAAAGGTCTTGTAATCGAAGCTGCCGTACGAGCCTCCCGCCACCCTGCTGTTTATGAATACGGAAAAGTTTTTGAATATGGCGATGAAGATGCAGACGCCTAGGCCAAACCACGATCCGTAGTCACCAAACGCCGCGACGTACACGAGACTGGAGTCGGCGATGCCCTGCGCGCGACGTGCGCGGCGGAAGCACAGGTGTGCAATAAAGATGGAGATCCAAGTCATGATGCCGAATACAGTAACGAGGTTGACAAAGTATTTGAAAATGGTCACGGAGCTCTGAGAGACATTGAGGAAGGCGAGGAGCGCAAACGCAGCCGACAGGCCCAGCGAATACACGGGCACGCCGCGCGAGTCGGTGCGCGCGAGTCGGTGCGCGCGAGAATTCGAAACGCACTCCCCTCCACGGCAAGACCGTAGATTGTGCGGGAGGCAATGTAGAGGTCCGAGTTGGCGGCGGAAAAGACAAAGAGCAGCAGGCATCCGTTCAGAATCGCCGGCAGGGTCTTGATGCCCGTGCTTTGGATCGCGACGATGAAGGGCGACGCCGACGCGTTTGTTGCAATGGCATTGGCCTTTCGGAGCGCGGCGGAGTTGTAGGGGATGTTCATGCCAAGAAGCAAGACGCCAAAGACGTAGAAGAAGACGATGCGGAAAAATGTGAGCTTGATGGCCTTGGGGATGTTTCGTCGCGGATTCTCGGCCTCTCCCACGGTGACACCGACCAATTCGGTTCCAAGGAAAGCAAATGTCGATGTCGTCAGGCAGGAGACGATGCTGAGAAATCTACCAGTATCCCCATCTAGTAAAAGTCAGCCCATCATCGCAGGGTAGTGGATAAAAAGTGGTATCGCTTGAAAACGACAAACAAACGGACCTTTGATATAGGTGTGGAAGGCGCCAGGGTTCGACCAGTATCGAAAGCCCTTGCGGTCGTGGTCCGGGCCTCCTCCGAGTGTGAGGATCACAAGAAGAAGTAGCAGACCGACGACTACAACAATCTTGAAGCTGGATAGCCAGAACTCGAACTCGCCGAATAAACGGACGCCAAAGTAATTTATGGCAACAATGGCAACCAGAAAAATGGCAATGAATACTCCTGGATTGATCTTCTCCGGGGGAACCCAATACTGTATTACCAGCGCCGCAGCAGTCACTTGGTTTGGCGACAGGATAATGTATTTGAACCAATAACTATTTTGCATTGTGTTAGCCAGCAACTATTCACTGTTTTCAACGTCTCGCCGGGCTGTTTCGTACGTGTAACCAAGCGCGAACCCCATCGCCGGGTCGACAAATCGTGCCGCATGGCCTTGGAAGCCGCTCGGAATAGGCAGCCAGGCGGCCATTTCGCCCAATGCGCACATCATCAGGTATACGACAAACCCTACCAGGGAATATGTGAGTAGGACAGCGCCAGGCCCGCCGCGCTCGAGCGCTGTTCCTGTACCAATCAGCAGACCCGTGCCGAGAGCGCCGCCGATTGCTATCATGGAAAGGTGACGGGCAGCAAGGCGGCGGTGTAGACGCTCAGATTCGGCAACATTGTTGCCGCTGACCGAGTCCTCCTCAGGACCAACAGACGTCTCTTTTGGGGCATGGGGAATAAAAGAGAGAGGGGGGGAAGAAGAAGAATGACTGTCTGAGGCGAGCATTGTAACGATGAGACAGATAATATCAAGTATTAGAAAAAACTGTGACTGACAGTCACCTTCTTGTTTCCTTCCCTTGGCTCGATTCATGGCACATCCCGTTTTATATAGTAATATCTTCGTATCATGTCGCAGATACCTTGAACCCCACACTCACCAACTACCCCGGAAATCCGGGGTCGCGATATTTCAGCTGTTATCTAGCGTGTTTTTTCCATACCATACAAGCAGATGATGAAGTGATTAGGCTGGCGGAGAGCACGGGCATCAGCAGGATGCTGAAGCTCTTAGTATCGGCAGAAGCCGACTCTCGTCCAGAGGCGGGGTGTTATCTTCGGGAGAAGCCTGGTTTGCAGCAACACCAGCATTGTAAAACGCCACTATTATCGGAAGAAGCCTGGTGAATTCTAATCTGTGAATACAATTGCGGCTTGTTTGGCTATCATGTGTAAGCACTTAAGGGAAGCAAGTTTGCACTGACAATACATCCTGGTGGCTAAAACGAGGCGTCTTCATTAGTTGTCCCGGTAAATGAGGCACTGTGGCCAACGAAGATAGAGAAAGGTCAAATAAGCCACTATTCCGAAAGCGGCCAGCCATTTTCTGTTCTTGGGATACCTTTAATCTACAGCTGAGCTTCTAAGAAAGCCGCGGTTACTAAATTCTGTGAGAAGTAACTCTACAGCCATGCTCATGCCAGATTGTGCGATTTGAATGATCCAATCATGCATCAGCCCGGGTTCTGCCTCGGTATCCTGGGTATCCTCAATGTCACCAGCAGAGGCATCACCATCCTCAGACCACCCCTTGAAGTCCTTGTTACATACGACATTGACAGTTCTGTTGGCCAGCACATCAAAAAAGTCTCGGTGAGGTGCAGCCGCCTTCCAGCGCTCCGCCATCAGAGACAGAACTACTGTACAAGAAGTACATGTTCTGTAAACATCATGGTAGCTGATATCACGGCGAGTTTCCGGCGAAGACCACAGGCAGAAGATATATGTAAGCCCCGCAAAGAATAAAATGTGCAGAGAACCCCATGAACAGGAGGAAGCGTTGGCGATAAAAATGCGGCGGTACAGCTCACAAATCTTCTGAGAGGCCCCGAAACATTCACGGTAGCTTACCGCGGAGTTTGCCCTTGATATACCAGGGCTCTGCTTGCGAATTATTTGTGGACAGTACAGGAGAAGAATAGAATGGCTGAAGGCAAGCTGGAACCAATCCCGAGAGCCAAATACCGATAGCCTCGTCGAGGAAGATTGGGATGGACTTGGGATAGATGCGTACCACTCATCCAACTCCGCCCGGAAAAACGGTATGAGGGAAGAGTCGCTGACTGTGTTCGGCGAAATCGAGTAGTATGTGTAGTAGATTTTCGACCATATACGACGTAGGCGAAATGTGTGAATTGCTACGGACATGACTGTTGTCGGCTCGCTTGGATCTATCCGCGGCTGGTCATATATCATGGTAGAAGTAATGAGATGGTCATCTATATCGAGAGGGAACTACGACGTTTGTTGAGTCAGTAGCGATGCTCTCTCGTTCAGTCGTGCACAGTTATCGTCATTCCTGCCTAGTTAACAGAGATGAAACTCACCTCGACGTCTATATCCTCATCTCGCACTCCGAATGGCCTGCCTAGAGTTACTGCTGCAGCTCTGTCCAGGTTATAAGAACACCAGAATACTCTTTTTTGAAGTTCCAACTGCAATGGATCCTCTTCATGATAGAAACCCCGATTTTTTCGATGGTAACCAAGTTCAAGACATTGCCGTAATGCAAGACCAGAAAGACTCCTAAAGCTTGGATTAGTTATTAGTGCTGTGAAATATGTTGGTGCTCTCACCAAATCGAAACACCGACGGGCGAATACAGCGAATACAGTGCGTAACATAATATAGCCTGGATCGATTCAACGTTGTTTTGCTGAATGACGTAGTCCTGATATTGTTGAGCAGCAGCATGAAAACCCTATATTTGTTAGCTCAAAGTAGATGCCTGATTCGAGTGAGGGAGTGGTACTCTTGCTGATCCTTCGCCGTTGTATTGCAGTACTAATGAACTTATAGCATAAACCTAAACTTGTGAGCCAAAGCCTCTTCCTTCTAGGACGCTCTATGTTGACAGGCTTACCATATTGAGAAAATACAACATAACAGGATCCCTACTCTCCGCACCGTCTGATGCATTAGATTGGAGCACTGCCTTCTGCCACCCAACAACGGTGTCTTTGTGGAGGATAGGGTACTGTGGGTGTACCTCGTCAAAATACGCCCTCATCAATACGTCCCCTACGCCAGCGCTGGGGAGTGGGCAAGGGACAGCTTGTAGTTGTCCAATTAGTAGTGGATCAGATATGCCCCCCATCGAAATGCCAGGTCCCTGAAGCTGGACACGCTGCAACGAAGACGTAACAAGAACTGACGATGGCTCGAGGTAGCGGGGACGATCACTAGCAGGATTCGAGGGCGTGTTTGCAGGGCTGTGCATGAGGCTGTGGCTGTTTTCCGTATCATTCAGCCTCCCCACATTCTCGTTATGGCATGCCGACTGCCGCGGCACAGCGGTTGCTACTGCTGCAGTTTCTGCGGTGTCGGGAAGCCCTGAGACGTGCATAGTAAGTTCCGAATGATGTTGCTGTGGATGGACCTGCGAGGCCCCTGCATGAATGTCTCGGACCATGTTCTCTAATGCTGCCACACGTTCCTCGAGTAGCTGCTGATATGCTCGAGGCTGCTGCTGCTTGGTGACGGGGTCCTCCACCATGCATTCTATATCGGATGGTGTTGTTAGTAAAATCAGAAGTAGAGACACTTATCAGCTCTGGTAAATTTGGTTCGCCGAGCCAATACTTGACGTACCGCGTTTCGCTCGGAGACACTGTCCGCATGAAGGGCTTTGCCCATCACACTTAAACCATGATTAAGCGTCAACATGGGCAATCTAATGACGTTTAGAAGCAGAGCGCACAACAATACCTTTTGTTTCCGCCGTTTACACGTCATGCAGGCAACCATTGTCCGCTCACGTCTCCGGTTACCTCGCATGTTTGCATTAGACTCAGCGTTTGGCATAACTGATCCAGTGGCTGCACCTAGCAATGAACTGTTCCAACAGCAGCAGCGTCAAAAAAATTGGAGATGTCGGAAGAAGCCGTCTGAGCCGACTTATAGAGGTTGAACATTTGGAAGTATGATGTGGAGATTGAAAAGGACGAGATAGGAGCGGAATCAGACCAGGACTTGGACTGAATCATTACGGCAATAGTGGGACTGACAATTCGGTAATTTTAGGCCGACGCCATACTGCAGCTGGCGTTACTTCTGGGATGAGAAACTCTGTTTCTTCGTGGTGGCGTGGGTTGAGACAGACTTAGCTGCCGCCTCAGCAAAAGTTCGGAAGAAGGCGTTAGCGCCAACCGTTTGTAAAGCCCTGCTATCGGGAGAAGCCGACATGGGCGGCATAAAACTTATCTCCACGAATTAATACGTATTAATATATCCTTGCGCACTGTATCCTGAATACTGGAATTAAAGGGCTCCATAGTATATAGGAAACAGGTTTCCCACTTTAGGCCGCCATCGTAATCCCGTTATCGTAGCTCTGTTACAACTGATAATCATGGACTGCAACGGAGACGCCTCAGCCTCTGGCAGAGAGACATACTCCACCCTGGCATCCTCACAAGAGGTATTTCGAAATCTTCTCAATGATCCTGCACTGCCGTTACCGCAATGTGTTAGGGCTTTGTACGATTCGGTTGCGCTACAGGCAGAAGGACGTGGCGAGGTGACGATTCCCTCGCCCTGGCGGGAGACTGAAGCCATCAGTGCCCTGAAGGCTCTTGAAGCGGCACTTGCGATTAGTCTAGGTGAAATCAGATATGGTATTAAGCAGACCGCTGAGATTGACATCGATCATGCAACTGTCTTTCTATTCATGGCCTATCTATCTACAATTGATGGCCACTCTAAATTTGAGCCGGAAGCGATTTCAAGGCTACCAAGTAAGTTCAATGCGCGATAAATTAAATACAAATGAGTTGGATTGCTTACGCAGATTCCCATCCTAGAGACCGATCTATATCGCGCCATGTCGAACCAATATCGAAGACTTTCTGCAAATGTAAATAATACTCTGACTGATTAGTCACGGCCAATGGATAATTTAAAACTAACAGCTGCCGTAGATGTATAAGACGAGCGAAGACGGGGTGTATTACCACCTTCATGGCGGACTCGAAGCGACTCCTATACTTGAAATGATTGGCCTGCCCGGATACCAGGACGATCTGACGGACTATAATGCCATCTGCCAAATCATCCAGAAGCAGACCATGAAGTTTACCCCTAATGAGCTAGATGCAGGAACTGCGGCCAGGCGACAGGCTGGAACTATTGTTCATACGCAAGAACAGTATCTAGCTACCGGCCAAGGGAAAGTCATGTCGCAAAAGCCGCTCTTTGAGATGAAGCAGCTAGAGTCGTCCTCGCCACCCGCACCGTTCACCCAAACTGGCACCACATCCACATCTAAGCCGCAGCTTCTGACGGGAATCAAGGTCCTCGATCTGACGCGCGTCATTGCCGGCCCAATCATCTCGCGCACGCTCGCCGAGTACGGCGCCACCGTCCTGAAAATCACAAGTCCGGACCTGCCCGATGTGCCCTACTACCAAGTCGATGGCAACTTTGGAAAGAAGACGGCTCCTCTAGACCTGCGATGTGCGGCAGACCGTGTGGTGTTTGAAGCGCTCTTGGATGACGGCGTGGATGTCATCATCGACGGGTATCGCACCGGTTCCCTGGAGAGCCTCGGCTACGGCGTGGAGAGCTTAACGAAGCGCTTTGCCGGGCGCGGCAAGGGCTTCATCTACGTAGCCGAGAACTGTTTCGGGTTCGACGGTCCGCTGACGCAGCGCACCGGGTGGCAGCCGGTCGCCGATGCGGCCTGTGGCATGGCCTGGGGTCAAGGGCTGGCCATGGGGCTCAATGAGCCAGTCTTGCCGCCTTTTCCTATGAGTGATTACGGGTATGGCATTTTCTCTCTCTCTCTTCATGTGATGAAAAGATTCTATCGACTAATCTGACACGGTTTTAAATATAATAATAGAACTGGTGAGCTTGGGGCAATTGCCACGCTCAACGCCCTCCATCATCGGGCGACTCGGGGCGGCTCGTACTATACAACGGTTTCGCTCACGCAGTACAACCTTTGGGTTATGTCTCTCAAGCCATACCCGGGGGCTATCTGGTCCGCTGTACGTGACGCGCAGGACGACGCCGTGAAAGAGCTGGGTCACCTTGCCAATGTTGACCAGGTGGCGAGAGCAACACTGGCCAGCATGAAACGCCTGCATCCACGTCTTTTTACTGACCGATTCATGGTAGAGATGCATGCTGAAGGATTCGGAGGCATGGTAAAGACCTGTAAGCCTGTTGTGAAATTGAGCGGGACACTGAACCAATGGATGCGGCCGACTAGACCAAATGGCTGGGAGCAACCATTGTGGTATTAATTAGCAGTCTCCGACTGGGAGAGCATCCTGGAGCAGGTATACAAAAGTACTTTAAACAATATTAAACAAAACACTTTTTCAACTCTATGGAACAGGATGTTTAGTGCTATGTAGTGACCAAACCTTGATGGGATTTGGCCGTCCAAATACTCTCCCTATACACGGGAATACGTTACACAATGTACCATCTCTTGTTGCCTCGTTTAGCAACCTGAAGCATCCGGGGCCTTCCAAACTCCTCCCTATGCCATGTCATAGCTTCTGTTAAACAGGAAATAGGTCTTACTGACATGGAATGTCCGTATCTTCGCATAAGTGTAGGTAGACAACCGCCACACGCGTCTCACACAACTCATAACCAAAAGTCATCATCAAAATTTGTTAAATTCTGGCAAATTCTACAACTTCTATCAACAGTTTCCAGTCCAGACTTCTTGGAAGTCTTCACTCCTCTAAAATCTAAAATATCAACCAGAAATTGAACTGAAAGAAGGCAGAATGGGGTTCCTTTCGTGTCCTGAAGTTAACCCATTTTCTCTTCTCTTTGGTACCGCCAACGCCAGTCATAGCTTCATTTCAATTTCATCTCCAAAAGAGAGAAAATAGACAACAGACGCTAACATGCATGCTTGTCCAACGACACCTCCTGGGTATCTTTCTGGATTTCTCTCTAGACCCATTTGTGAACAAGAAGTAAAAACCATTTCGTCATTTGTCTCATCGCCCACCCGAGTATGGGTAATTTGACGGGTCCGCATGCCCATTTACGTACTCGCTTGCATAGCCATTCGCTTGCCGCTGCTGGCGGCGCATGTACGTGGAGACCTCTTTGTCGGTATAGTAACGACGCTCAGAAGCCGCTTGCAAGTCTTGGTGATAATTAGAGGTCGATTGCACGTCTTGATGAAGAACCTCGTTCATATCCTTTGAAAAGCGCGAGAGTGGAGAGTGTTCGAATGAGTTGTCTCCATCATATAGCCCGAGTGCTGTCTCCGGTTCCAGAGGTGCAATTCGTGCTTGCTCAAGGAACAGCGGTACACCTGGTGGTCCATGCTCAACCTCAAAGCCCAGGTTCAACGCACCATGTTGAGAGCCATCCTCGCCTGGCGATGCCCTGCTGGCACCCCACATCGCGTTGACTGACTGGTCTGTGCTGCCGAGAAGAGAGCCTCCAGATTGGCCAGAGACCATGCTTTGCCTCGTGGCTTCAACTAGCGCTGCGCTGGGCGTCTCATTGATCTTGCCCGTCCTATAGTAGTGCTCTAGCATCAACTTGTTCGCGTCGTATGCTTGCTTCGTGATTCTCGAGATGTGGCTCCATGGTTCCATCACCTTGAACAGGTTCTCAATCATCTCGCGAATATCTGCCTCAGTGACAACTCGAGAGTTGATGCCCCTCCATGGTGGACTGGTCGTATTGCCCGCAAGGTCATGATACAGGTTGTGGCACATGGCAACTACAAGCACACGAATAGCTTGCGTGCACATGTGCGTGATGGAATAATCGCCCGTCAGTCGAATCGGCAACAGCGAGGGGTGTTTCTCATACTCCCGCCGCATTACATCACAGAACGTGGCGACACTGATGGCATGCGCAACAGCTTGCTTCTGCGACTTCAGCACAAATTCACGGGGTAGACGCCGCAACAGGTCTGGTGCGGTACCGTGAACACCAGGTAGGGAAAATCGATATAAGTCTACGTGGCTGACACCGATGTGAGAGTGCAGATATATGTAGCCGTTGCGTTGCTCAGTGCCAATAATGTGTTCGACAACTTGGTCATTAAGCTTGTATTCGGCAGGAAGCGACATGTGAAAGCGTCCTAGCTCATTTTGGAGAGCTCTAATCTCGGCCATGACAGTAGAAGGCTCCGGTCGCGAAACGTTAACGTAAGGAAGTGTCAACTTCTTGGCAGCTCTAACCCGTCTGTCAGTACTTATAACCGCCTGCCTTCTTGTATCATGCAGAGCTTACACTTGGATACGATGACGCAAATCGCATAGTCGGAGCTGCCAGGCGTGCAGGCCAACATTCTCGAGATGCATAGGGGGGTTGTCGAGCAAACGACCGGCTATCACAGGGCGATCGTCGCGATAGGCATCCTCAGCACACGGCAATCGAAGCTTCCAGGTGTCGTCACGGTTGGCAAGATACTCGTCGTACCCTCCTGCTAGTAAACGGTCCATGTAGAAGTTTTGCCAGCATAGACGACGCAAACTCTCCTGTTCTATCCAAGGACGTCCGTTGTAGATGGAGGAGTCCCAGTTAGCCTGTAGACCAATCATGACACGAGAGCCGATACCCAGGCAAGTCCAGACTCTGGCATAGGAGCCAAGAAATAGGTTGAAGAGGGTATTCAGAGTGGTGAGCATGAGTGACTCCTCGGATAATCTATCGATGCTTCGGACAAGGAATCCTTCCACTTGGTTGCAGCATCTCTGCCCAAAATCACGGCCGACCTCGCCAGGGTTGGCAAAAATGCAGGTTACTGAGCAAATGGCAGCGGCTTTAGCTGGATGCAGTGTCATATCCTATAGAATGTGAGCATGGGCAACGCGACAGGCCAAAGCCAGGAGACCATTTGACTTTGCCGCCGTACCTGTATCTGACGCCAAATGGTTGGAGGATGTAGAAAGCCTAAGCTTGGCATCCAGTAGAGACAGTACATGTACACCTCAAAGTGTCGTGAAATAATATCCCTTTTGATCATCAAGTCTCTGAACACAGAAAGAATGAGCAAGCAGGCGTCATAGGAGAGAAAGAGAGGCGGCAGCGTCGCATAACTTACTCGGCAGTAAGGGAATTTGGATCCAACAGCATGACATGGTAGCCATGGAGAGCATCGGTGGTCGGACTGGTTGCTGAGCCATCCTCGATGGATGGCATGGTGCCGGATGTGTCTGTTTGCGTAGAGGATCCTTCGCCAGTGTTGTTGGCGGCATTGTAGCGGACATTGGTGAACTTGCGCTTGGTAGGAGTATACTCGCAAACGAGATTGCTGGCCTCGCAGCGGCGGCACCGTGGCAAATCGCCCGAACACTTTGTCTTGTGTGAATGGCACTGGCTGCAAGCTCGTTGTGCTCGCTTACGCAGAGTACCAGCCTCCGTGTGGCTAGCACTTGGTGTGGTTCTTGCCAAGGCCTCTGTTACTCCTCGGGAGGGTTAGTTTCCGCAATCAAGAACGGGGATCTGTCCCGATATACGCGTGCAGCCAATTAATGCGGCGTATGCGGCGTATGCGGCTCGTCGGTGGTAAATGATGCACGACATACCTTGAGCATCGCGCGGGCCATCGGTGCCCACAAAGCTGCATCCGAGGTCGAGCCGTGCGCAGTTCGTACAAGGCCCTGTAACCGACTTACCGGTGCATTTGACCTATTGCAAAGAAAGACAGACAGACATCTTGTCAGCAACTGAGGTGCCACATGACTGCCTGCAGCAGAATCTGTTTGAGGGCGGCGTTGGGAGAGGATGCCAATCAACCGTGCAACTTGAAGGCCGTAGCTGGCTGGGGCTTTCGGCCGGCTGGCGGGTCAAGGAAATGGGCCAAGGAATTGCAGCTCTTACCTTGCGTAACCTGCAGGTGCGACAGCAGTCAGTGGCAGATTGGGCCGGCCTGTAGCGTTTGGAGGCTGGCGAAGGTGCCTCTGCCCCTGGCGAGGACTCGTTTGATGACGGTATCCTGCCGGATGGTGATAGTGAGCCCGAAGGGGTATGGCCCGGGGGATCCATGATGCGCAGTCCGCGGCACCATTAGACGGAGAGGGAGTCCAATGGTCGGTCAATGACAAGGCACAAAATTGCGGTAAAAATGGTGATTAGACCTGATTGATCCCAGATGACAGACAAACAGACAAAGGAAGTGTCGGAATATGTATCGGTTTGGTGGTGGCGGACTTTTGCTTGTGCAAGGCTGCTCGTTTGTGCTGCTGAGTCGTGTACTGTAGTGATGTTTGGCGGAGACGACCGAGCTGGGGGCAGGGACGGACAAGTCTTCAGCGCTGGGGGGCGCAGACGCCGATTGAAAGCAGCAACACTATAAAACAGAGCCGATGCCAAAAGTATAATCTCCAGAAAGTGAGGAAGAAGGGCTATCTGGAGTGCAAAAAACTGCCAGTGGGTGACAAGGCAGATGTAAAAACGAAGAGAGGGACGAAGGAATAGCGAGCGGTTGTGGTTGCGGCTGGGGCCAACAGGTTTCCGTTGCGTTTGCTTGGCCCGGTTCAAATGGGGAACTGAAAGAATAAGACGAAAGGCAGCGCAAGAAAGGGTTTTCTTTTGGAAGCGGGCCGGCTATCGCGCGATGCCCGGGAGACAGCACTAAGCTTTGCGCGGACAGTGGCTGCGTTTTGGCTGCATTTGGGCTGCTCTTTGGGGCTTTCCTTGGGGCCACAGGCGGTTGACAGGGGGTTCGCTGGGGCAATTCTGGGGCGGGGGATTCTGGCGAGTGCCACGGACGGCGCGCCCACTTTGAGAACAAACATTAATAATGGCATACAAGAGGTTTTTAAGCAGCATCAGGTACACTGCAAAGTAGTAAAGAACTGCGTTGTGCAGAAGCAGTGTGCAGAAGCAGTGTGTTGAGCAGGCGGCCAAGGCCGTCGTTTGCTGAACCAAGTATCAACGTACTGGTACTTGACACTGCTGACCTCCCTGTACAGACCTGCCGCAGCCACTTTGCAACGAGTACCGGCAGGCATCCTCGCGCTCTCGCCTTTTGTCCAAGGGCAACGCAGAGGCTTTCACAGCTACCCAGTAAGCTTTCAGCACTATCCACCGCCCACTAATAATAAGTTACAACGGACCTCCTCCAAACACCACCAACTGAAGCCCCCAGAGGCCCCCTCCCAGAAACACCCCTAAGCCGGGCCAAGCCTGGGATTCCCTGTCCAATCGTCTGCGCCCCTCCCAGTTCAACTCATCGCCATCCAGCATGCAGTAGCTGCTAGGTACGCCCTAGCAGGTAGCGACGAGAGGTGATTGGGGCGCCAGATTTCCCTTTCTTGGCTTCTAGTGGAAGCCAACTAACAAGTAATGTGGGTTAAATTGTTAAGTTTGTGTGACTCCCAAAAAAAAAAAACGGAAAGGATGGGCGAGAGCGCCAAAGGGGTTATGCCTTAGTTTGCCGACGCGGTGCTTATTATCCATGTAGTTGGTACATTCTGTACAATCACGCATGTACTTTGGCTTCTTTGCAAGACATGGCATAGTGAATATTCGCTGCCTGCCATGATCCTCTAGAAAAAGAAGGAAATCAAGTACGAGAACCACTTCCACGCATTCTAGTCCTCACAAAGAAACTCCGTTCTTTTTTCCTCTTCTTTTTTCCGAACCCTCCGTAATACCTTTCCATGAAACCTTCTCCCGTTGGCCCCGCTTGCTGGGGTACTGGCCTACTTGGCGATGGAGACCTGAATATCGCTCACTCATTGGATAGGCAAAAGTGTCCTGCACGACTCAGCACTGCACCAAACAGTGGTGGCGGAGACATCCTCGTCCATCCACCGACAGCCGAACCATTCAAGTCCGTTTACTTCTCCGCCGCCCTTGTCTTTAAACTGCTCAAGCGTACGTACAGGTACACACTGCTGCTCGGCAAGTCTCTCTGGCTGTTCACCTTGTCGCGCCAGCTACTCCTTCCCACCACACTTCGTACCGTTTGTGGGCCTGCGATGGATGTCTCCGCCTCATGTCCATGCCATGGCAGAAGCCTTCCTAAGATCATCCCCAGCGTGCCATCGGCCGCCTCAGGGGTGGCAAAATGACAAAGAGTATCGAGACAGACACCCATGCACTACGCAGGTTCCTTTGCTCCTCCCAATCACCTGCTTCGTATGCCTAGAGGATGAATGAGGGCAGAAGGTCTCTATGCCACGTCGTCTACCTGCTTGTACGAGGAGGCCGTCAGATCGGATGTGCTAGTTCCGTGCAAGGCTTTGCCCAACAAAGTCTATGCTAGCGTGCCACTCATGCAGCTGCTAGCCACTTCTTGTCCCGGCGGCTGCGCTATCCTCAAAGTGTTATACGGCATGTACACTTCCAGAGAGCATGCCACCCACCCTTGGCTGGTGCTCTTACAGGCTTGGTCCTCCGCGGCGTTGGCGGCTTGATGCCAGCGGATGCCGATTGCTTGGCAACCTTGCTACAATGGGATTGACTTGCAGGATTGAGCCAAAAATAGCCTGAAAAAAAACCGACACAGAGCAGCGAACTTTCACATATTGCACGCACCGCAGCCAGCATATCTGGTGCGCTTGTCCTCGTGCTGCTCTGCGATTCCCGTCTGTCATGTCAACGAACCATCGAGATATCCCACAGAAAGCCATGGGGTCATGCTGCAAAGTGGCGCATACGCGAATCGCAACACACCTCCCTGCTGACGGGGACAAGTAATCAAGCCCGTCTGCCCGGGGGTCAGCAAACTTCTCACCACAATTACGACTTTGGCGTTCTGGGCACAGAAATATTCCGACGCAAGAGCATCTACTCCGTTGGGTAGTTTTGGCTACTGGCTATTGTACTAGTAAAGTACCATGGGTCGACGTGCCTCGCAAAAGGGCATAATCAAGCAGCCACATCTACTTTCCGCCCGGTCCGAGCGTCTTGATCTGTGTAGGGCTTGCCCAGCCTGTGAAGCGGGTTATCTTGACATGGCTTTCTCAGACATTCATTGCTCACCTCGTTACTCTAGCTTGCTTCCCCATTACATTACTCTTTAGCCGAAACGAATAGTGAACCAGAATGGCCTGCGCAACTCTAACATTCTTTGCATGGCTGGTAGGTTATTGTACCACCCCCGGCTGTCGCTTTGACGATATGCATCAGCTGCAACTTCGTGTAATTACCTACCATTCGCCGTTGCTTGTTTTAGACACTTCGTGAAAAAATGCAGACACCGCTCCACTGCACCGTCGCCCCGAAGCCCCAGCGACTGACTGGCTGTCGGCAAAAAATGAATGCAACGCTTTTGATGCTGCATTTGCTTCCCCGCACCATGATGTCGCAGCCACCAACTTGTTTGTTGTCACACTGTCCCCTGCAATTTTCATATTCTTTTAGTGTCAAGGCAAGCACGCCATAGCTGCACAGACATACTTTGAACTTTTGACTGGCTTGTGAACATCTAGCAAGTCTTTTTCTCTTGAGCGGCACCGATACCATTTTTTGCAAGCGAATTGCTATGCCAGTTGAATATCTAATCTCAAGCCACTAAAAAGGGGTTAGCGGTGACGTTTGCTACGTAGCATGCAAAGGATCTCCGCTTACTACATACAAATGGATCGTAAGTAACAATCACTGATAATACAACGAGCCCGCGGAAAGCCATTATTATTGTACTTTGCAGTCCCCAGTTATTAGCTCCCGGTATGGAGCCCTCCTTTCTGGCCGATAGCTGTTTCGTGCCACAACTGACTTCCTGGCCGGCAAACAGAAATAAATGCCTTGCGCATCTCGCTTACTGACTACAAATTAGTGTCTGGCGGGGCTGAAGAATATTATTTTCCTACCAATGAAATGCAGACAAGGATGAGGCTGGCTGGCTTGTCACTGGCCCTTTTAGGCATACGCTTTTCTCTACATGCTTGACTGGCTCCGCGTTGCCCATTGTCTACTGACAAGAAGCTACGCTCGCTAGTCGCAACCTTATAGGCCATAGGATTCAAAATGACACTCTCGATCTTAGCCAGCGGACCGGTGCCAGTCAGCGCTCTACGCCGAGAATGCCCAGTCATCACGGCAATCTACGGGTGCAGCCGCCAGCCGCTTAGGCATATGGTGCCAAAGAACGAGTGTTTCCTAAAGATGGCGGCCCAGAAACGCTAATTTATCACCATTGAGGGTTGAGGGCTGAGAGTTGTATCCCACATTGCCCGGTCCAGAACACACAACGAGCCACAATGATACCAGTTTCGAACAAGGATATGCACCAACTGGCCATGCTTGTCTCTGTAAGGCGGGACCGCTATCTGGTGAAAGCCCACCACTGGGTTCTATATGTTGGACCAAACAATGCAGCCCAGTACAGCCAAGCTTTGACTTGTAAAAATGAAAAAAGTTTGCCCCAAACGGAAAGGCTCTGCAATTTGGACCCAGAGAGGACTACATGGCATATCTCCATTGGACCCGATAGCCGAGCGGATGGAGAAGAATAAGCCCGTATGACCACCCTCACCAAGAACAGAAAGGCGGCGCACCAGGGCTAAACTCGATGAGTTGTCGGTGTGTATTGGGGAAAAGGGAATATGTGATAGAGTATCAAGGGGAGAGACAGGTTTAGTGAGAGACGACATCGGCAGCGATATACATACATGCATCCCCAATGCCACCAACGAGAAGGGCAGCCAGGCGGTCGTTTATTACACCCGCCCCGCACGACCGAGACCCAACACCGTTCATTGCGACGAACCATGCATGCAGACGGTTACACAAATTACGTTTGTTAATTGAGTACATGGGGGGAACGTAGGGTCAACAAAGCGCTCTGGAAGTAAAAAGACGCCGGGCCAACTGCGCCCGCACTAAAGAGCGGGCTGCACGTATGTCACGTCTGATCGGGGAATGACGCTCGTTCTTTTTCCCATGTGCTACAAATGACGACGCTTTCAATGGGGCACTGAAACTGTTGAAAGTCTTTGTCGTAGTCGTATTTATTGAGAAAAAAAAAGGCGAGGGGTGGGGGGTAACCGTTGCTCTGATTTCGGTGAACTACATATCAGTTGCCATGTCTTCGGAGGACTTTCCCCATTTCTTCCAAGCCGAGCCGCTTTTTTTCACCATGGTTCGACTAATTTTTGCCGCTTCAAAAACAAAAACAAAAAAAAAAGGAATAAAAAAGCCAAGAAGGCCCCCCATCACCCCTCCGCCCCTTTTTTACCTTAAGGGGGCATAACGCGAGAGTACGGCGCGGGTAAAATGTAAAACGGCGACGTAGTTTGTATCTTTGCAGGGCTGCATGATTGTGGTGGTAGTGAGTAGGTAGTCCCTAGTACTATCTACGTAGGTAGTAGGTAGGGATTCAAAAGAGGGGAGAAGGGATTCGGGCCTTTACCAACGACCGTAGCGGAGATGCATGTACATAGCAACTCCCTCACGAGAAGATAAAAGAGGGCAAGGCATACTGACAAGGCATGATTTTATTTCATCATCTCCTGTTACGGATAGAAAAAAAAATTGAGTTTAAGAAATTGATGAGATCGACATGCCAGAACGGAAAAGTTGGCGAGCGAATCGCCCACTCAAATCGCCAAACTATTACATTGCCCCGAACCCTACCATTTACAATTGAAGATGGAATTGTCGTCGACAGATGCCAACGCTCACACCGGTGACAATAAGCAGCTAGTATTATGGAAAGCAAGAAAAAATATGTAGTTTCAATAAAGTATCTCATTCAAAGTCAAGAACAAGGCGATGAAAATAAAAGGCACATTTTTGCATTAATATACATCGTAGAGGCGTAGTAAGTGGTGGCCCATATAATAATCCATTTTGTTCCATTCCGTATCATATCACACAAAAGAAAGAAAATGAAAAAAATAGAAAACGACATCGCATGTCTTTATATAACTCCGACTCCAAATCCCACGTAAGCCATGAACAACAGGATGCCTAAAATAAAAACTCTCATTCAAAATCATTTCCGGTAAAAAGAGAGAGAAAAGGAAAAACAATGCATGAACGTTTTGGTTCAGGAGCCAGGAACCGGAAGAATGGGATACAGTGAGTTACCCTCCTTGCCCTTGGAGAGAGTGTGAGGAGGCATCTGAGGGCTCTGCATGTCAACGTCCATGGCCTCGCCGTCATGCTCAGAAGCCTTGCCGGCCTCATCGATATACTCCTTGCGCTCCAGGCGACGACGAACATACTCGCGAAGGCTCTCAATGACGCGCATGTTCTCCAGCCAGCGGTCGTACTGCTCCTCACGTTCACGGGTGGTCTCGCTGGTGTCTGATCCAGAAGAAGGAGAATTGGGGCTCTCCATGGCCTTGGGTGTGGCGGCGGCACTGGTAGGCTGCTCAACAGGACGCGAGGGAGGCGCCCCTCGGGCACGCTGGAGCATGCCACCGGAATAGCGGCGGCGCTCACTCATATCAAAGCTGGGGCCAAGGGTAGCCGTGGCAGACTGGCCGTAGCCGTGAGGGGCAGGGGGCAGGCTGGTTGGCAGGCTAGGATACATAACCGCAGCTGGGCTGTGGCGAGACTGGGGGGAGAGGCCAGAGGCAGAAGGGCTTGGGGAGTGGCCCGAAGTATATGACATGGAGCTAGAAGGAGGAGTCACCGCGGGAGTCCCAGTGGAAGATAGGGCAGTGAGAGGAGAGGCCATGTTGGCGGCAGAGACGGCATGATACCCGTCTGCCATCATGGTTGGCGAGCCACGGTGCATAGTGTTGGGCGAGGGAGTATGGCGGAAGCCGTCATAGCCGTGGTTGCCGCCGTGGATGTGGACACCAGCCGTGGCGTGAGCGGCGTTGTCATAGATGGTATCCTGCATCTGGCCCAAAAGGTTGTCAATCTGGACAAGGTCTTTTTGCGTCCGTGCGTTTGGCATGGGCAGATAATACTGCTGGGCCAGAGGATTCTGAGAGATGGCCGGACCGGAGCTGATGGGACCAGCGACGTGAGCGGGCTGAGGCATGTATTGCTCAGTAGCGGCCATAGGAGCGTTGGTCAGTCCCATGGAGCCGTGTAGGGGTAGAAGAGAGCGGCCAATGTCGTTATAGGACGAAGGATCGATGTGCCGACGCTTGGCACTGCCAAAGAAGTCGTCAACCATGTCAAAAGTTCTCTTGCGGTCGTAACCAGTAGCGGCAGTGTTGTAGCCAATATGCTCTGCACGAGGAGTATTCATTGGCGGCTGGTTGAAGTACATGCCATAGCCGGCAGGGGCTTGAGGGGCATAGTAACTCCCAGCATGGCTAGGTTGTGGGAAGCCGGTATGACCGGAACGCATCTGTCCGTTGTGATCATAATAGCTAGGAGCCTTGGACTGAGTCCTGTAGTTAAAACCGGTGTCTTGGCGAGAGAGGACCGAGTCGTCGGCGTGTGTCTTGACATGCTTCTTCAGATCCTGTGGCCGCTTGAACGACTTGCCACAGAACTCGCACTTGTGAGGCTTAAGAGGAACATGGACACGAATATGTGAGGTAATGTGATCACGCTTGACAGTCGTCGTGCGGCAAGAGTTCCATTGGCAGGTGAGGCTCAAGTTGTTGGTGCTCTTGCGGCCAACATGACGGTCACAGATGTGCTCCTGTAAAACGCAAGGGTCAACAACGATTTCGGATACAGATCTAAACGGCACAACCTACATAGAGAATCTCAGGGCTCGCAAATTTTTGGTTGCATTGGTTCCAGCGACATGTGAGGTTGTCTTCGGCAATGGAGGTCATGGAAGCGCTGGAGGTGGCGCTAGACGGTGCTGGAGTGACTGATTTGGAGTCACTGCTGTTGCCGTTGCCCAGTCCAGCAGCAACGTGGGAAATATCGGGAAGCTGCGACATTGTATTGAAACCTTGGGTGAGTGGATGGGAAGGAGAGCGCCGGCCTGTTCCGGAGGTCCGTTTGTGTGTTAGTGCCAGAGGCGTGGTGGCGTACGAAGCGTTTGAAGGTAGGGTTCGACAACGGTCTGAAATAGAACAGATTACAACGTTGATTTAGATGTGGACGTTGGAGCTTTAAGAAGGAGAGTAGGGAAGCGATATTTTAACATTCTACATTGGAAAGGTAATGTTGCGGGGAGGGCGGTTGACTTTAGATGTATTGATCCCAGAGCGAAGCTGCTAGGCCTTGGCGAGACGACTGAAGGGGCGAGCGGAAAGGCTTGGCGGGCTTGGCATGCCAAGCCCATGTAGCCCTTGGCAGCGGTACCTCACGAGTACTGCAAGAGAGTATGGAGCTCAATGTATCACGCAATAGAGAGACATTACGATATGCGGCGGAGCAGAGTTTGCCAAGACCGCCAAGACTTGGCGGTCTTGGCAAAGGATCCATCGCCAAGATTCAATTGGATACCGTCAAGTCTGTGGAGCGCCTGCTCAGGACTCACCACCGGCCGGCGTTCCAGGCCTCCTCCTGTTTTCCCAACTATTGGTACTTGCAAATTCGGGCAAAATGCGCGCAGCAGCCTGGCAGTTAACCCTTCGAACCGTTCGGGCCAGTACAATGGACCATTCGATCATTTACCGCCGTCATCATCATACAACGACGATCCTGCTCGGCGTTGCTTCGTGCTGATACAGGTAGGGCAATCACCGAAAGCAAACACCTGCTGCTGGTGGAGTGGCCGTCTCGTGCAAATCAATAGTTCCAGAAAAAAATGCAAGTTGCTGCACAAGCAATCAGACCCTACATTTGCGCCCTCTGCCTGATGCAGCTTAATTTCATTGCCCGTCTTGCCTTTGTTTGTTTTCCGCTGACTAGGTTTAAGTGGCTAGCCAGCCTTACTGTGAGTCAGGATGTGTTGTGTAGCAAGACTGCTTCATGTAGAGCTGATCGACAGCTCTGCGACTGTTTCACAAAAATAGCAACGGCGAGCAGTGTTGAACTATTCAACTTCCGTATAAGCTTGAAAGCAAAGCAGAAGACTGGCTCTTGCCGTTGACCTATTAACTCGCATGTTGCTAGGTACTTGGTGCGTGCCTGGGTGGCTACGTGCAGTTTGCATGCCGCTGACTGGACATTTGCTGAAACTGGATGTTGGATTTTTGACATGTTCAAAGCTGCCCATCAGGACGACTTTATAAGCATCATACCTTGTCTTTTGAACCCCATGGCTGCTGCTTACAGACTCGACCTGGGCGATCCGGCTTCACAGAAAGAAGGGTATTCTGTCGGTCCAAAACAGTCACGATCGCCGAGATTGAGCAAGACAAGAATCAAGCTTTCCGCTACAACGCCCAGACTGTGCCCCTCCACGTCCGCCTCAAGCTAGCGACGCCAACAAATCGCTAATGCGTGGGGCGCTCTACCAGGGTGCACAGGTCGAGACATTGCAAGAAGGCCTCCATCGTCTGATGGTGTCTTGCTATCGAATGCCTACCCTGAGTGTGTGACGACCTTGCATATTTCTCTCGTTTCTTCCCCTTTCGCTCTGGTATGGTGTGTGCAAGCTATTGCCCGTTTCTGGCCAGTGGCTTGGGGCTTTCTATTCGGGAAAACAGCGCTAGCCACAATGCAAGTTTGTCTCTACCTGAACAAACACTATACTAAGCATGGCTGTAGGGTGTTGCACAGCGTCAGTATTCGCAGATTACTGTGACTAAATCATCATTAGCAACTCTTGTACATTAGTTAGTAGATTCGGTGAGCCGTCAGCGTCATTCATGGTGGCAGATGAAAACCTGATTGGCGCCGCAAATGGGATGGCCTCACGACGTTTATTACGAGTAAGCTTTCTTAGCTCAGCCACGCTGTTGCGCCCCGTATTATCAACACGTGCTGCGCAGAGGTCGTTGAAATCGGCGAACCTTAACCACGAGGGGTCAATTAAGCCAATGTCATTTTCTGCTTGGCAACGTCAGCCGCAGAGGACCGCCAAGATTGCCAAGATGCCAAGGACCCAAGGAGGCGCAAGGCGAGTTTTATAACAGCACGATGTACATAATACAGTTTTTGAACTGGCGGCAAAATATGTACAAACGGCAAGTGCGGCGTTTTCAGGAATTGCATAATCCATTGCCAAGCTGTTCCCAAGAAACGCAGCCAAGCCATCTGGACTTTGTCTGGGCAACTCCCCGCATTCTGTCACAAGGGACTGGCCGAATGTTGCAAGTGATTGGAACCGGCATTTCGTTTGGAACTGTTCTCGGTTTCATCGGACAACTCCAAAGGAACAATGAAATGCCAGCCATATGGGTAGCTTGGAGACTCCAAGACAGCAGAGTTGCGCCTCCCTTGTTTAAAAAATGGAGAATAGTAAGGATTAGATCCAACCCAGTGCTGTCCACGCCACATTGGCTGGAGGGCCGAGTTTGAAGGCTTGTAGCAGTGCTCATCCAAAAGCGCAGTCCGAACAGGTTTCGTCAGCCCGTAACAAACGATTGCCTGTAGTCCAACTGTATCCAAGGCCTTGATGCTGAGAGCGAGCAGCCGATGAAATCGGCCGTTACAGTTGCTGGTAAATCACTTGCCAAGGGGAGTAAAATGCGGAGGGACACAGATCTCTGCCAACAATATTGTGTACATCATGACCATCATGACAAGACTCTGGGCATGGCATTTGACATATGGCTTGGCTTATTGCGGCACCAGAGGCCGTTACATGGGGTAGTAACATGCGCAGGAGCACAAGCATAAATATCATGACAAGTGGTCCGTCCACCCATCCTCGATAACAAGTCGGCCCCCAATCTTGCAAGAAGTATGCTTAAACTTGCTTGTACACAGTAGGCCGTTCTAGCTAGCTGAGGGACTGTCTAATACGCACATGCTTAAGCCGCTGATTGGCGAATATTTGACAGGGCTTGGCCACGAAGAACCAAGACTTGAGTGCCCCACGACGAGGACTTGGCGACGGTGATTGCGCGGGCGAGGACACGTCCTATTGTCCGTGCTACCAACTGGTTCATATAGATAGGACGTGAAAAAGAACAGAAGAAAAAGTTTCCTATAGCTATGCCCAAAGGTAGGTGAAGAGGGGAGATGTCTTCGGCGAGTCATCTCCTTACCATTTACTCCGTAGTTTTCTCGTCATCTTGAGCAACTGTATATTCCACAATTCTGTATTCTGCCTGATAAATGCTGGTCTACTTGGGCGCTACCGCCAAAGGCCACCGAAAGTTGCGCCTGCTAGGAGGCGACGAGGCTCGCAGAGGCGCGGCGAAGATGGGACACAAGATGAGAATAGAAACAAGCATGGCATATCCATACAACCCTTTTGGAGGGAAATCTCTCTTTTTAATTACGTACCAGTAGTAGAGTAAGTGTCTTGAGTAAGCGCTCAGCCGACGTTTATCTGGGAAGGCAAAGCCTACGCTGCCAGTCCTCTTATTTATTACCTTTTTTGTCACCAGGTATGACGTACTCCATACGCCGGGTCGCTCAAGACTAATTTTACTACTGCGCAACTATGTCTATATATTACCTAGCTAGGCATTCCGTATCATTCACTATCACACTTTGATAAGGGGTTCAAATTCGCCTTTTACTTTATTTTTCCCACTGGAGGAGAGAGACCCCTGGACGGCGGGTTGTGCTGGGACAAGGCTGGCGAATGAGCTGGCCGGACGACTCGTATTTTTTTTCTTCTTGCTGGGCTGATTAGTGAATAACCCCCTAAACGTGCATCCTAGCGGCCATGCCTAGGCAGTCCCGGTGTCCCGGGCGTAATTCAATCCGGCCATACAGTGCCAATCAGGGGGAAGAGGGGTCGAGTCAGAGTTCGCACGTCGTCAGCCCTGTAGCGCAACCAAGTTTAATAACGTGGAGTGACCGCGTCGCCCTAAGGGAGGGTGCTGGAGGGATTAGTGATTTTTTTTTTTGGCCTTGTGGCGGATTCCTCCGTGGTTTTCTGTTCCTGCGATTTTGGACTCATCAATTTGTCTCCTGGCTGCCTTGCGAGTCTGGCTTCTTGACTGCGCCTTTTCTTTCTTTTAATCAAATATTACAATGCGTCCCTCGAAGAATTGCCAATAACGATAGATCCGAATTGCTTTACATAGCCACCTACGACGAAGCTTCAACGAACCAGACAGAGGAAAGCGTGGCAAAAAAGGACAACTCCCTTTTCCTCAGTCGAGGCGTCGCAAACCCACGACCAAAAAATAAACGCCAAGCACGTCGATTTTGCTACACGAATTAAACAATCATACAATTTTTATTTATTTATTTATCTATTTATTGTGTTTAAGAAAAAATACTCTTAAACAAGATGGAAAAGGCCAACAACTGGTTGGCCGTGCCGACATCACTCCTGAGCGCTGGCCGCACCTCCAAATTTGCGCGTGCCCTCGCCGGCGTCTCGCTCTTCCTCTTCATCATCCTATTTTATAGCCTGGGCATCGGCCATGGACGCAGCTCGGGTCTCTCTCGAAAGTCGACGACGAGCCCCTCCCGCGCCGAGCGCCGGCTCATGCAGGCCGCGGGCAACAGCACCCTCGGCTTCGAGTCGATTCGCTTCATCAACATGCCCGGGCGCTTCGACCGGACCGACGCGGCGACGCTGCAGGCATTTCTGTCAGGCATTGACCTTACCGAGGTGGAGGGCGTGGACATGAAGGATCGCACGGATGTGGGCATGCCGCCGGAGCATCTGAGCAGAGTGAAGAAGGGAGAGAAGGGTTGCTATCGCGCCCACGCCAATGTACGTTGTTTGAATCATTTTCTTTTTAAATATGAGATGTGTGGACGAAGAAACTCAAAGACTAATACAAAAATCCTTTGATCCAGATTTGGAGCCAAATGCTCCACGACAAGACCCCCGCCGTCCTCATCCTCGAATCCGACGCCGCCTGGGACGTCAACCTCCGCGAAATCATGAGCAACCTCAACCAGTACTTCACCTACTTCCTCACCGAGCTCAACTCCCGGTCTCTCCCCAACCCGGGCCACGACGGCCGCAGCCAGCGCAACCGGCGCTTCGTCCAGCTCGACCCCCGCGACCCCTGGCACAGCACCCACTGGGACCTCCTCTCCTTTGGGCAGTGCTTCGAGGACTCGCGCAACAAGAACACGGCCCTCCGCTTCCCCGACGCCCACGTCCCCGCCGGCAAGGACTACTTTGGCGACACCCTCGGCGAGGAGCGCGTCGCCCGCCGCTCCGGCGGCATCGTCTGCACCACCGCCTACGCCATCTCCCAGACGGGCGCCGTCAAGCTGCTCCTCCGCGGCGCCGTCGACCTCGACAACCCCATCGACCTGGTCATGCGCCGCATGATCATGTCCGAGGACCTGCTCGCGTACAGCATCATGCCCCCCATCTTTGGCCAGTGGGAGTACATTCCCAACATTGGCATGGCCGAGCGCGGCGCCAACAGTGACATCCACTCCGGCGAGGACGCGGACAAGGCTGCGGCCGTCAACATGTCCGGGTGGGACGAGGTCAAGAGGACGGGCAGCGTGTGGCAGGACCGCGAGGGCCACCCGGACGCCGCGTTCAAGGACATGGCGCTGCAGGCGGCGTGGAAGCTCGTGTTTGAGAACTCGTCGCTCGAGGCCAGTCAGTTTAAAGAGGCGGACGGCAACTAAAGAACGAAGAAGATGAAATGTACAACGACAAAACAAACAGGAGAGACGGAAAGGAAAAAAACCCCCGAAATGAAGGAATAAAAAAGAGAGGGGGGGAGACAAAGAATAAGGAGAAGAAGCAGAAGTAGAAGAAGGGGAGACTCGTTTTTTTGGAAATTCTTTTGTACAGGGTTTGGAGATAATCTCGTCCTATTTTTGGGGGATAGTAAAAAGGGTCCGTCTCTTGGATACAAAATCTTGTAACATGTACAAAGAGGGAGGGTGATTGGGCATGGCATCAGCGCTTCGATTTTCGATTATATTTTTACTACTTTTTTTCCTACTATTTTCTTGTACATTTACTAAATTTATTCTCGTCATCTGGTCACCTTTTGACTCGGCAAATCCCATGAACGAGATGTGTGTACGCGATGTGTGTACGCGATGTCTGCATGCTTGCAGACCAATACAACCCACGGTCAACAAATCACATGTTCTTCCCTCGCAACTTACATGACGTGACCGGCCCGACATGTCCAGACGTAGCCGCATCGCGAGCAGAAATCTCATGGTACAGGCACATCATCACGACTGCATTCGCCATCAAATAGGATCAAGCGTTTCCATTTCAGTGCAGGCATAACCTGGGTATAACTACTCTCGGAAAACTACCTAAGCAAAGAGAAAGCATCTTTGACTTCCCAAACCAAAAAAAAAGTAAAAAAAAAATAGAGGGTCCTTTTTATATCCCCTTCTCATGTGCCAGCATTTCGCAAAGCATCAAGAGTGCCCTCGCCGAATCGAGGTGCAAATGTTTTTGGAGTCCGTACTCCAACCCAAAAATATCCCAGCTACTTTGTCAAAAAAAGCAGCGTAAAAGCCATTTTCCTCTCATCCCATATATTCGGCTTCTTGAAGCCATCCATCCCCGCCAGATCTATGTAAAAAATATTGTTCCTCCAAGGCAGCTAGATGAAGCCCGCCAGAGGCAGATATTATTATCTTGTATTGTCGTAGAGTGTTGAGACATCTGATGATTCACTGATCAACAGCCAAGCCGAAGCAAGATGCCAAGCCAAGTTCAAGTACCAAGCAGGTATGAACTCCACGAATAAAAAAGTAAGGTGTTGAAGACTGGTTCCAGACGTTGCCAGCAAAAGGGTATGTGCAAGAAGATGAAGAGCAGAAGCAGACGACGAAAAGGTCATTAAAAAGGTATCAGGAGAAACGAAGAGCGACTTAAAAGTCAAAAATGTTCCACCAGACAGGTTGTGTGGTGAGCTTCGCGTGTTGCGGGGTATCTGCCCAAATGCCACCAGTGTCCAGAAACCAGAAAGAATAAAACGCAAAGAGTTGAGAAAAGAGTTGAAAAAGAGCTTGAAAAGCAAATGTTGTGAATCCGTGTCATCGTAAGTGGTCGTGATCTAGACGTTTCGCCGTCAAAATCAGTCGCGTGAGAGACGCATTCCTTTTTGGCCCAGCCAAGTCGGCCGAGTAGTTTGATATTCGGACCCAGTTGCATATAGCGATAAGAAAGAAAATAGAAAGAATAAACCGAACCGGTAAACGCCGCGTATGCATATCGTATTATACAGAACCAAGTCGTAGAAGAGCCTCGACAGCCTCGCGCTCCTGGGCATCAGAGGCACCATGGAGGGGAGACATGAAAAGGCTGTTGGTTTGAGGGGGGTGAGCCATGCCGGACCGGCCGGAGAAAGAACGCATGCCCGTGGCACCGTAGGTGTGCGGGACAGGCATGTTGGGGCCATCAAGAGCGGCAGCCATATTGGGGTATGATTCGGCGCGCAACGCGGCGGCACCCATGGCAGCCCAGTCTTCGTCGTCCGTGACATCCTCGGGGTCGTCATTCATGGTCACATCGTCATCGGGGGCCTCGGAGCACGAAGCAGACTCGTAGCCGTCCATCGACATCTTGTCAGCCTCATCCTCCATCATGGGGATGATGGCCTGGTCGTCGTGGGAGAAGTGAAACGACTCCCCACCTGACCGAAACATGTTTGCCCTAGCCTTCTCCTGGGCTCGTAGGGCATTTCTGGAGATGGGGATTCCGCCGTTGGGCAAGGAGTCGGGCGGGGTGGCCTCGCGGTCACGTCCTGGAAGTCCTCGTCGCTTGGCATTCCACCGTCCCCAACCGACCTTTTCAAAATCCACTTCGTTTTCGCCTTTGGCGCCGTCTCCACGGCCCTCAAGAGCACCCACGACTAGCCTGCGAGCCTTGGTCGGAGGGATGCCAGAGAAGCCGGGAACCGATGTCGTCAGGTAACCGATTATGTGTCGTATCGCGAGAGGACCGTGGTTGAGCAGGATCTCTGGCAGATGATACGTTGCCAGCATACCGCTGGTAATGGTACCGGAAGCATCGTGATGCGGGGAGACGGAGCGCTTGAGGCCATCGGCGTCTTCGTGCAGGTCCAAGTCGGAGTCGACCGGCTCGAGCTTGGCCTTTTGAAGCTGCGCCTTGAGGCCGTGGGCGGCAAGCGCAGGGGAGATGGAGTTGGGAGGTGTCGGAAGATTATGAGATCGTGTCACAGTCGCCGGGTCGCTTCGATCCGCTACAACAGCTAAGTTGTCTCGGTTCAAGAAGGCCTGGGGGATGTCACGAGCAGCAGCTGCCATGGAAGCCATGATGTACCAGATGTATCAGGGATGCTTTAGAACAATCTGGGTGAGGTGTTAGTGGGATTCCAAGGCAGAGCAAATGAATATTGTGAAAGTTGATGAGACTGAATATGGTAATGATCAAAGAGAGTGAGTGGTGGGTAGGTAGCAAGCCGTCAAAGTGTCGTAGCAAACGGCTACTTCTCAGATTGCGATATAGGAGGTGATGATGTAGTATTGTTTGAGTCACTAGGCAAGGGTACGTACTGTGACTGTCCCAAAGCGGAAATTGGCGTTCTGGTATAACTTGAGCAGGAAGATGTGAACAAATTATGCGTATAGGCAGGCTGGCAGAGCTGGCGCGACTCTCTGGACTGTGACAGAAGACTCTCGATGATTATTATAGAGTGGGATGCGTTGTTGTTGTTGCTTTACAGAAGAGAAGAAGGAGGGAGGGTTGGAGGCGCGGCGAGGAGGAAACACGAGTTATGTATACCAGGGCGGCGCTGCAGTGACAGACAATAACTGTTTAGTGGACAGAACGGTGCGCTAGGTGACGATACAGAGCGCGCACGCCGGTAACCATTTGAAAGGGGGGGGGGGGTGTCTTGGCTGGTAACGGAGTACGGAAGTACTGGCAGTCACAGGTTCCCGCAAAAAGTGACAAGCTTGCTTGGATAAGTAGACTTTCCAGAAGCCGAGCCACGCCAGCCGAGCCTGAGAGCCTGAGCCTAACTTGGGGGAATAAAAAGGTACATGACAGCCAAGGTACCTTGTGTTTGGCGAAGACGCAAAGAAGGTAATGGCAGGTGACAAGCACGCCGTCTAGAGTGATAGAGGCACGCCATGAAGGAACCAGTGATCCACTGCAACTCTGGTGGCTTTTGCAAGTACCATTGACGCGAAATCGTGTCGTCAGAGTGGAGGGTGTGTTTCCAAAGCCACGCTATTTTGGTCGATGCAGTGGGCTTTCTCTTCCGAGTTGGTACCTCGGGTGCATGTACCTATTTGATTCCTTTGATCCCAGCAGACGCATTGCAGTGTTCCAGCCAGAGGTACTTGGCTGACACATGAACCATCCCATGACTCCAGCCGCAAGCCAGCCATGCTGTTCCTATTTCGGCAAGCCAGAGATTAGGAAATTCTGCAGCCTGTGGTTCAGTGTAGATAGGATGCATGGAACATTTTGGAAACTGCTGCATTACACACGGGCTAGTATGCCTTGTATTTGTTCCCGGCGAATGAGTGACTACAACAGCCACTGTACGACTTGGATAGCGCAAACGGCGTTTGGGCTTTACTAGTATTACGAGCATGTCTCTACAAATGTGCCAAAAACAGGAATCCAACTTGATAGCCTCTGACCAGTAAGCTGACCTAATTACAGCACACTATACATGGCCAGTGCCTGAATGGCAGCGAATGCGAGAGTGTGTGCTTGCTTGTATGTGTATGTGTGCGTGCTACTCGTACGCGAAAGCTGACGATGGGTTCGTTTGGGTTTGCCCTAATCATTTTCGTGATTTATTAAACTAGTGCGTATCTTTTTTTTCTTCTGGGTTTATTTCTGTGCAATGGGCGTTCATCATCGGAATCGTGTATCGATGTTGTTGCGTTTCCCCACGGCGTGTGATCGGAGCTTCTCGGCCAGCAAAGTGGACAACGTGGGTGTATCAGTTGATAGGCAACGCGGGGGACAAGCAACGAGATGGAAAGCGAGTCGTGCTAGCATGTGTTGACAGTACCGTGTACCAGTACGTGTTTAACGTGTATGGAGACAAAACGGCTGCATTGCGTACAGTAACTAGTGTGCTTTGTTAGCTGTGGCTCTCTACCCGGTGTGCGGGCGGTGATGCCGCAAGTCTGTAACTCAATAAACATGTAGACTCTTTGGATGAACAAAACCCTCTGCCAGTGAATCCGTGCTGCAACAAGGTCGGTCACAATTGGGCCAACTCCAAGTACCTGCAGCACACTCAGCCGTGTCACCCATCCAACCATCCTCAGCGCAATGCTCATTCACTGGAGCCTTCAGCGAGCTCCTCTCCACTGTGTTGAAGCGAGAGACACTTCTCCACCCAGCCCCGAACTCGCCTCGCCCCATTCGCATCCATTTTCATCCATCGCACGCCCGTGCCTCAATTCGCCCGCTTATTATACGTTGAAACAAGCTACAGCGCATTTTCAGCGCCATCGACAAGTCCTTACAGCGGCTCATGTCATGCACATGTTGCTCTCCATTCGTCCACAGCCGACCCGACAGCCAATGACCGACCCGCGTTGCCTTGGATCCCATCTAGACTGAAGTCGCATCATCGTGCCCTGATTTACAATGTAAGAAAAGTCTTGGCGTCATTCATTTAATTTTTGTGCGTTTTTTTTGTGTATTCTTTCGATCCTGTAAATTTCAATTTTGTTGGTGTTTGACCTGGCTTTCTGTTCCGTCTAAGTCAGTGCCAACCTTGCAAAACCCCCCTATCTTCAGATTAACTAATCTCCCTCCCTATCCAGAATCCAATTATTCCCCTATTTCACCCTTACTTTTCTCCGACCCAAAATAAGCAAATAATTGTGTAAAAAATATCAAACCCTTTCTCATCGGTTATTTCGTGCAGGACGGAGTAGATTTAGGGCTTTACCTTGGCACAAAACAATATGCCACTCTCACTCCCGGCCAGACTAAAACTGACGTGCAAATCAACACGAAGAAAGGATCCTCCTGCCCGGTTTAATTAACGCGTGTACTCAAAATAGTGCTCCCCATTTACTTCGGTAGCTTATTCCCCTAAAGTGGTTTCTTCTTTCCATCTCTGACAGGGGGGGAGGGGTGTACGTTTGTGGGCATTGTGGTTCGACTTATTAAGAAAAGACTCGAAAAGGAAACCACAAGCCCAGTGGATATCTCAGCTACCTGGCCCTCTTCCGAAGCCCGTTTCTACTCCCGTACTCGTGGGCTACTTCGATGGCTCATGACGCTGGATCCATTTTGTTGGTGTCCGTTCTATGGGGTTCATATGCATAGCTTGGATCATCGGAGACAATTTCAAAGACATGAATGCGACAGCCTGAATGACTAGACGGGATAGAGACGGAGTGATTGAGGCATTTTCTCTGCATCTATGACATGCCTGGACCTCCCGAAAACATCCATTTCTCTCGCAATTGATAACCGATATGAGTAAAAATTGCTACCGTGGTCTGCAGTGAGAGATAAACACCCGTCATCGCGTCCGAGCCGTGACACACTCGCCAGCCCACTTCCCCGCGCGTTCCGGCTAAGATAACACAATCCAAGCACTTTGTAATTTGCTGTGATTTATTTTATTTATCTATTTTTGTGTGGCAATGTACGAAGCCCTAAACATATGCTCCGTAGATGACGGGATAATTAATTTCGTACCACATTGCATGTTCCTGACTATCAGAAGAGTGCCTGAACCAGTCATTGCGGCTTATCAATCCGTCAACCCCGCCAACCCGCCAATACAGAACCACATTGACACTCAAAGTATCAATTGCGTCACCCATTTCATTAGAGGCGCAAGATCAGAACAATTCCATTCTGGCCTATATCTAATTCCATTCCTTCTGCCTTTATGCCCGTCCGGCTTGTCGGTAGTGACGATCATGGTCTGGGTTTATCAATCAGCCGATCTACGCGTTTAAATCACCTCAAAGCCACCCACTTACCACACTTCTAGCCCATCGTGCCAGCGACGTCTTCTCTATTGGCTGCATGTTGCTATATTAAAACAACGCAATGACAATGCCACCACCAACCCCCTCTTCATCACTGACAATGCATCCTTCCAGCTGTAAATATTTACCCCGCTCTATAATGCCTTGTTGCATTGCATACGAACACAGGATGGAGGGGCTTGTCTTCTTGTTCATGCAGGACTTGCCCCCCCCTTCCTGCCGGCTGCCTGAGTTCGAGACAGCTGGATTATTCCACAGTTCCCTATTGCCAAGCAAAATTTCGTAATAGTTTTCAAAAAGCACGGAGCCAATCGGTATCCGTAAAGAATATTCTAGAGCTTCATCGGTAAAAAGGAAACATGTTAAAACTGTGAATAAATTATGTACTATTTTATGTAGTTTGTACATCTCAGAACTTGTTATACAGGCTGAGCAAACACAAACTCCCGACAAGCCCGCCTCAGTACATTGAGCCTTTCCTGCGATTGCATAAATACATCTCTATACTGCGAGATGCTCTCCCGCAGCATCGCGTCTTTTGTCAGCCGGCCTTCGCAAATGGCCTTCATCTTAAGTTCCATCTCTTTTCGTAAAAATGGCTTCCCCAGACTCGTCTCAAAGTTCATCCTGTCAAAGCCCAGAATGAGAGCCACGCCCAACTGTGTCGGAACAAACACCTTGACAGTTCCTCCTCTGCCTCGCCCTGCCGCTGCTCCGGCGCCACCACGCCCGCCTCTCCCACGACCCCGGCCACGGCCACGACTGCGTGCCCCTCCCCTGCCCGCTGGTTCACCATCGCCGTCGGAAGCGTATTCGTCCTCGTCATTGCCGTTACTACCGGCTGTCCCGGCTCGGTCAGTGACTGCCACATACTCTCTTTGTTGAATTTTCTGAATGTGTTCTGCCATTGTGGCATCTGTGCCGATTCCATTGGCATCCATGAGAGCAATGAGATCTGCTTCCGTAAGATAGGAGGGCGGGCCAGTCTTGCCCTCAGTCATCATGGCCTCCGTAGGCTCAAACTGCTCCCCCACGGTAAACTTTGGCAGCTCGGCCGTATCGTTCCACTTCTCGTATATGTAGACGTCGAGATAGTTTCTCTCCAAGACTATGACACCATGGGCACTGAATAGCTCCTCGCCGTACTGCAAGTCAATCTCCGTCGCAGAACCCTTGGCATCGTCGGAGCAGCAGGCAAGAAATCTGCGTACAACGTACTCGTACAAGCGGCCCTCGTCGTACGTTAGCACGCCGGGCGCCGCGTGAGTAATTGGATGTATCGGTGGATGCGCCTTATCATCATGCCTCCCCTCACGCGGCTGGCGAAACCCGCCACCTACAAGACCATGCGCAAACTGGCCCCAACGCTGGTCAGGCGTCTGCTTCTGCACCAGGCCGCGTAGGTTGATACCTTTGTCGAAGCGGTCCGTCTCCGTGCGTGGGTAGCTGATGAAGCCCCTTGTGTAGAGAGACTCGGCAATAGTCATGGCTTGCTGGCCGCTCATGCGGAGAAGGCGAGTGGCGGCCTTTTGCAGCTCGACAGTTGTAAGCGGCAAGGGTTTGAACTTGCGCGTGGGCTTCTCCTGTACTTTTGTGATTTTGGCGCGCTTGGCAGCGAGGCACCGCTCGTAGAGGATGACAGTCGTCATACGGTCAAAGAGCCGGTGACGCGACCAGCTGAACAAGACTTGCTTGCCCTCTCGCTTGTGTACAACTTTGATGCTCCAGAACGGTTCCGGTACAAAGTTTCTAACGCGAAAGTATCGATCCACAACGAAGCCTAGTGTTGGGAATTGACATGAACCTGGTATAATGATTAGCATAAGTATTGGTACATCTCTCAAGGCTCACCGCACCGTAGCTCAGCGTCAGATTCTCCATGGGTCCACCAAGTGGCCGTAGATTGTTGGTCATGAATCTCGTAAAGGCGTAGCCAATTCGAAGGTCCAGCTCTATGCGTCCCGCGACGGCAGCAACTTGCTTTTCATCGAGATCGATAAGACGTGTAGCTGCGGCTAATACGTGTCTGCAAAAGTAGGCAGAAAAAAGGGTTAGAAAATGGGCCTTGACTTTGAAAAACAAAACTACAAGGAGATGATCGGTCACTTACGCTCTTTCGACGTTGCTAAAACGGGCTCGTTTCACTTGAAGATTGCTATTGCCCTTCTTGGCGGCATCGACAACTTCTTGGCCAATATACTCCCCTTCACGGTCACAATCGGTCCAGATGACGAGCATACGAGCATACCTGGCTTGATCCGCAAGGTTCTTGGCAATGTCTTTCTTGTCCTAGAAAAATAGTTGGCGATTTTGTCCATTTATTCGGCAGACTCATAAAAATTAAACACAAAATCAATCGTACCTCGTAAACATTACTGACCACCGGGGCATTGAATAGTGTTTCTGGAGGCGGATAGCTCCAATTCTTGTATTCGCCAGAAAAGTCGAGATTGGTGAGATGCCCCGACACGCATGTCATTGTAACGGAGCATGGGCCGTACGGTGGTCCAAAATCAAAGTCAAATGAATAGTTTTTGACATATTGGTTCTTTGTATTGTGCTTTGGGATGCAAATTACTTGTATTAGCAAAGTGACACAATTTGGAATCGTCGGATTTCATGGGTCTATGAGAACTCACTGTTTGAAATTGGCCGCCGGAGAGATGGCCGGCAACGGCTTTGGAGATGGCTGGCTTTTCAGCCACGCATAGGACTCTCATTGCGAATGCAGGTGTCTTTTGGCAGATTCATGGAATTTTTTATGATTATATGTGTGTCGATTGTCGTGAAGGCCGATGTATGTCTGTTCAGCTCCAGGCTATAAACGCGTCGCGTGATTCCAATCATGCAGCTGTATTCTCATGCCCCTTGCTGCCCACTTCGACTGCATCGTGGGAACAAATATGTCGTTTGATACAGCTTTAACGCTCCATATTTGTGTTATTTATACGCTTTTCTGGTGCAATTTCGCGTTGCTAGGATATTGTTTGTGAATGTTGGGGCAGTAGGATGAGATTTTGTCGACAGGCAGGTGCCAGCTTTGCTTCGACCCACCCAAGCTCCGGCACGGTTGAAGCTCATGCTTTTACCAGCAAACGCAACAATCATAGGAGTATTACAGGTACGAAGCATATTGGAAATTAAAATTCATTGTCAAATTCGTCTAAGCAAGTATATACGATTGCATATTTCACTGCCATGGCCACACTGGCAACCCCATGCAAGGTTACTTAGCGCCGGATCATGTCCCACCCGGGCTAGAAGCGCTCACCCGCATTCTGTCCCCCTCTATGACGCGCCAAAGGCCCGATCCCCTTTGTCAACATTACGCAAAACTTCGCCCCTCATATTGACACGTTTATCCAAAGGACCGTCTCGGGGCATTTCTGGGGTCTCACTGTCTCCTTTTTGTAGAAGCGTCGACCCAAAAAATCGATATTCGCTTCTCACAGTCACCATGATTCCAGCCCTCTTGTCCCTCGAGGACTGCGCCGACTACACCAAGACGGTGCAGCCCTTCCTCCCCCAGCTCTATGCCTTGCCTCAGGTGCTCATAAACAACGGTGCCAACCTTGCCGGTCTCAAGGGCATCTACATTGAGACGAACCCGCTCGTCACGGGCTTCTCCGTCTCAGTGCTACTTGGCGCCGTCTTCCTCGCCGTGTCTGAGCTCAACAGGAACTACTCCCAGGTTGATCGCCTGTGGAGCATCCTGCCCAATCTCTATGTTATTCATTTCGCCGCTTGGGCTCGCCTTGCGGGCTTTGCTCACCATCGTCTGGACTTGGTCGCTATTGCTACCACTATTTGGAGTGTATGTTACTTTGAAAGCAGTGAGCATTTTTGCTATAATGTACCCCATACTGACAAGGTTTTTTGGCAGGCTCGCCTCACCTTCAACTACTGGCGCAAAGGTGGCTACAGTATTGGCTCAGAGGACTACAGATGGTGCATCATCATGAAGCAGGTCCCTAAGCCTGTCTTCTTCCTCTTCAATGTCACCTTCATCTCCTTTATTCAGAGTGTTCTGCTCTTTGCCTTTTCTGCTGCCCCCGCCTACAACATTCTGCTCGCCAGCCGTTTTGAGCCAGAAATTACCGCTGCCGACTGGATGTACTTTTACATTGAACTCGGTTTGGTTCTAAGTGAATGGATCAGCGATGGCCAGCAATGGGGTAAGCTAACCCCAAACAATATCCTGCTCATACTTCTTCATAACATGTACTAATCCGCTACCCTCCAATCCAGACTACCAAACCGCCAAGCATGAGTACCTCAAGACGGCCAAGGTGCCCAAGGGCTGGTTCCAGGACGAGCTCGACCGCGGCTTCATCACCTCTGGTCTCTGGGCCTACAGCAGACACCCCAACTTCTTCGCCGAGCAGGCTATCTGGTTTGTCCTCTACCAGTGGAGCTGCTTCGCTACCAACTCTCTTTACAGCTGGGCCGGCGCCGGCTCCCTTGCCCTCTTCGCGCTCTTCCAGGGCTCGACCTGGCTCACCGAGCTCATCTCTACCGGCAAGTACCCTGAGTACAAAGACTACCAGAAGCAGGTCGGCATGTTCTTCCCCACATCGATCAAGGGCTACAAGCCTGTTCCAGTCAAGACACCCAAGGTCATTCGAACCAGCGAGCTTGCCAAGCGTCAGGAAGGAAAGGAGCAGCAGAAGAACTAGGGGCATTGACCGACAAGAAAGAAACCACATTCAGCTAATAGATGCCGTGTCTCGATTGAAGCCTCTTTCGGGGGAGAGCTGTCTATAGAACAGAATCTTGTACTTTTTTTCTACTCTTTCTTATTTACATAGCTTTCTTTATTTCTATAATTTTATCTATGTCTCTAAAACTCTATAATTTATCGTCTTCTTTCGAGGTTCACGCCTAGTCTTGCGTCCTTCTTGCGTCCTTCTACCCTTTAAGCGCCCTCGCGCAAGTCACTCAACTTGTCCGCATAAAACGACGGGACCGCCGGCGCATCCTCGGCCTGCCAGTCCGCCTTGGAATTAATACCCGTCAGCACATGCAGCGTGCCACCCAGCCGTCCCTCGACGCCAAACTTGATGTCCGTGTTGAGCCGGTCGCCCACCATGCACGTCCGGGCGCGGTCGAGCTGGAACTTGCCCTCGATGGCGTCCATCATGGCCTGGCTCGGCTTCCCCAGTGCCAGCGGCTCCCTCCCCACGGCGCGCTCCAGCGCCGCCACGCAGGAGCCCGCGCCCAGGAAGACGCCGTGGTCGCGCGGCACCGTCGAGTCCACGTTGGTCGCGAGGAACAGGGCGCCCCGGCGCACGTACTGCAGGCCGTGCGCGAGCTTGAGGTAGTTGATGTGAAAGTCCAGGCCGCACAGCACGACGCCCACCTCGGGGTCGAGCAGGCTGCCGTCGGCGAGGCCGGCAAAGTCGGCGGGCGCCATGTCGCGGTGGAAGCGGGCGTCGGTGCCGCCGAGGAACGGAATGTTCTCGGCGGCGAGCTCCTTTTCGATGCCCGCCTCGCCGAGGACGAACACCTTGTTCTTGCCGGCGGGAAGCTTGAGGATGCGCGCAATGTAGACCGCGGCTGAGTAGGAGGAGCCAAAGACGTCGTCGTCGCTGGCGGCGATGCCCATGGTCTCGAGCTTCTTGACGTAGTCTTGGCGGGACTTTGTGGAGTTGTTGGTGACGAAGACGATTCTCTTGCCTGTTGATTTTTGGTTTTTGTCGTTGTGTTGGTAAACTATATTCTACTGGTTTCAAGTTTTTTTATGGGAGTTGTTACCTTTTGAACGCAGCATCAGGAGAGTTTCTGGAACTCCTTCATAGACATGATCACCATTCCACAAAACACCTATATTCAAAGCAATCAGTCAACGCTTCTTGTCCGTCGGGTTGGAGTAGGCGTGGCAAACATACCGTCACAATCAAATAGAAATGTCTATTTTTATCGCCATCACATTGCCCAATTAGCAATTTGCGAATTCGTGAGCCTGTTTAGTCAAAATGACTCACATCAAACTTGTCGAGAAACTCCTTGATGCCAGCACCATCACCGGTGAGATATTTCGGTACCGTAGCCATGATTGTTGGTTTATTTGCTGCAGAGTCTGGAGAGACAGTAACAAGCAGTCTGGTTTTTGTTTTCAAGGGCAATAAATAGAGTGCTGCTGTAAGATGCCGTCGGTTAAATCGGTTAGAGCGGAAAGTGGTGAGACTGACTCTGTGTGAATATGATTAGTCATGTACCACGAAGTCCGACTCAGTGTTGGTTGGAGGTTCACCAAATACTACCCACGCGGTAAGAACATGGGCTATATTTTTGTGTGGATATATGTCATTTATCATTTCCCCAAAGAAATCGCCTAAAAAATTGAGGATATATGGTGGAACGTACTCGCTTTGCGGCCTCAGTATTATTGGTTTGGTGTAGGGTAACAACGTCTGCTGTTGTGATACATGAGATTGCCACTGACACCATGCACCAAAGATTCAGGCGTGCTGCATTTCAGAGCATGTAATTTTTTCGTACTGTTTATAGGTAGATTGTCGTTCATGTGCTGTATGCTAAATGCTATGTGCTAATTAAATCAGAATGGAAATCGTGACACATCAACTACAAAGCTTGAAGTCTTGCCATCTTCCTCCGTCCACGGATCAAAGTCTGCCTGGCAAACTGTCTCCCGAGACGGCACCTTGCCAGTATCCATGTATTCGCGCGCGATCCCCGTCGTACAATCGCTCTTGGCCGTGCCCAGCGCGCAATGACCCATGGACTCCTGCACCACCACGACGGCACCGGGGTGGCCCGCAGCCATCCTGCGCGCCGACGCCAGGGGCGTCACAGGGTCGAGGCGACTGGAGAGGAACAGCAGCGGTGCCGCGGGCTTCCCCTTCACAGGCTCCCCGTTGGGGGTTCTCTCAAAGTGCGGGGTCGTAAACGGCCCTTGGAAGGACCAGTTTCTGGGAAATGTAAACCCGGCGCAGGGCAGGCGAATCTTGGACCAGAAGCTGCCAAACGTCCTGGACGTCTCGGCCTGTCCGGCGATAAAGTCGCGCCACCACGACACACTCCGGCCCGACACATCCTCGCCGTCACTACAGCGCGTTGCAATGCTCGCCTCATTGACCGTGAGCTGCATGACCGGTACTGTGAGGCTGTCCTTGGTGCCGCACGCATCACGGAGGTGAGGGAACGCGCCGAGCTTGTCGAGAAGTGTCACAAACGTCGTCGAGTTGCCGGCCAGAAGATCAGCCAGCGCCGCCGCTAGTGGTTTGAACGAGGAGCGCGGACTGTAGTTTGTGATGGCAGCCGCGATTCGTACATCGGCGAGAGAGAGAGCCGTGAAGCCGCCGCCGGGCGTCATGACAGGGATGGGTGCGTCTGCGAGGGCTGAGATGAAGTCTTCTACCCGAGCGAGAATGTCAGCACCGGACTTGTCACCGGCCTGCGCGAGGCGGCAGTTGGATGGGCCGGCGGCGTGGCAGCCAGAGTAAAAGTGAGAGGTAATATTGTCAGCATCGACTGTGCTTGATACCCAGCCCTGCGATGCGATAAGAGTTGCGATTAGTATATGATTATCAAAGAAGCAAAGAACCAGGTAAAGAAAGCAATGGCTTACAGGCCCAGATGAATAGTCCTTGGCATCAACCACACCGTCAAGGATCAGTCGACCAACACGCTCAGGAAACAGCGAAGCAAAGTAGTTTCCCAGGATGGTACCATACGAGTAGCCAACGTACTGGAGGCGCGGCACATCGTCCGTAGATGCTCGCTTCTTAAGCTCCAGACGACGAGCGTCATCGTTCTGATCCTGTTTCTCAGAATCTCCAATCGTCTCCGACTTGAGGTGCTCGTCAATCTTGTCGATAATCTGAACCATGTCCCTCGCAACACTGGGTGTGCTCATAAAGCCCATAATCTCGGCCCCGGGAGTACCTGCCGCATCTTCTGCCCGGCACTTTTGCAGGAAGCTCCTGTACATGCCCAAGATCCGCGGCACGGCCGCCGGGTCCGACCCATCCAGGATACCGATGCCACGCTCCTCGTACGCAAAGGCGTCGCGGGCCAGGTCGTTGTTCGGCAGGCAGTTGGCGCGGGGCCAGCTGTTCCCCACGCCGCGCGGGTCAAACGACATGATCTCGTAGTGCTTCTTGCCGGGCTTGTCGAGGGTGTCCCGGAGCTTGCGTCCACCGCCACGGAGCTGGTCGACGCCGGAACCTCCTGGCCCGCCCGGGTTGGTGAGCACCGAGCCGCCAAAGCTCGGGTCGGAGGCAGGCACAACGGCGGGCAGGCGGATGACGGCGAGGACGGCGATGCGCGGGTCCGTCTTGTTTTGCCAGTCCATGGGCACAACCAAGCGCGCGCACTCGAAGCCGTCGTAGCATGCTCGGTAGGAGAGCGCAGTAGACGCCGGCAGCGAGTCCCAGTCAAAGCTTTCACTTGCACCAACATTGGCTGGCTGTTGACCCTCCGCCAGGGCGGAAAGGCTACCAAGCACCACGGCAGCAGAATTGATCGACCAATACATGTTGCGTCAGCGGTATGGCATAAGATGTCGATTGGTGAAGTGAATATTGCCGAGGGAACTATTTGTGAGACGCAATTTGTATTATCAGGCTGCGAAGGCGTTGATGGTGGCGTGGGGGTAGCATTGCCCTTGTCCGGCTGTAGCACCCGGCACTAACAAATTTGCAGACCATTTGGTTTCATCTTGTTATAGTCGGGCATTGCCAAATGTGGTAGTAGAAAAGGACGATTAGATTCGATATAGCATCCATTCTTTGAATGCCACTCAGTGAGTGTAGATGCATGAAGAAGACTGCTTGTCTCAGATGGCGTACAAGGTAAGATGGTGGCGGAGATGGTGCTGATGGTTAAGTTCATACGGGTCTTACTAGCGCTGTACTTAACAAGACCAATGCACCATTAACTGGGTAACAACTTATAAGCCTGTAAAATTCTTGATGTAGATTTTGTAATTTTGGATTTGCTATCGAGTAAAGCAGCTTTATCTACTACAAGTTACTACAGCCCTCAAGTGATTTCTTAAACCATTTTTGTCTTTGTAGGTCTCTGCTGAGATCTGGAATCATTGCAGATGGGAAATTATCCAAGTAAAGCAGCAGTGATAGTGAGAGAGTAGCCCAAAGGATGAAACGCACATATCAGAGCAAGGCAAGTATCTGCTCGGGCTTTTGCCTGTCTTTTCGTCTCGGCTCCGTCTGGCACGGCCAGTATCCCCGGTGCCTCCCTGCTTTTAGTGGCGCCCAGGCCAGCTCCCACAGCCCATTCCCAAGATTGAGTTCAACCAGCAACTCCGCCACTTCTCCTCGCGCTGTGGGCGGGAGCGTATTCGTATGCCGTGGAATCCCAGCATGCCCCACCAATCTTAGCGTGTCGTACTCGCATTCAATGACATGCAAACACTTTTTATTTTAGTTGCCAACCATGAATAAGATCACTGTAGAGGAAAAGGACAAAATCAAAATATGTACTATTAATTCTGCATTGAATAAACTTGCAGCTTGTTTTGCCAAACTTTTGAAACTGTCAATCATTCTCTCCATGCATTTTTGCGCTGAAAGGAGATACCCGAGCCCAGGCCTTGTTCGTATATCCTGGGCGGATTCTGCGCCCTGTCATGGCGGGGTTCCAAAAATAGGGGCGCTTGTAGTTGAAGGTCCTAGACCCTGCTAGGAGGAAACCAGAGCAAAAAAAAAAAAAAAAAGACAGCGCTGTCCTTCGGCCTTGTCTAATTAAAATAAAATATGACACCCATCAATACCCATCAATGTTGAACCAAAAAAAACACAATGCTCGTAAAATCAAGTGATAATGCTCCCGGATGACGTATGCTTTTGCAGTTAATCGGACTTGTTCTTCTGGGGAATCGGGTTGCCCTTTTCGTCAATGAGACCCTTCTCACGCATCACCTTTAGTGCGTCATGGATAGGGTCAAGGTCCGGTCGAGGTTCGCGGTGCGAGTCAAAGTAGTTGTCGGCCCAGGTGAAGTACTGGCCGTAGTTGCAGGTAAAGTACATGTGGTGCAAGGTGTGGTGAGCCGGGCTGTTGATGAACTTTTCAGACCAGGTGCCGCTAATCATGTCACCGTCGTGGATGAAGATGGTCCAGAGCTGCACGAGAATGAAGAGCACGGCGTAGAGGTACTTTTGCATCGGGCAGATGAAGACAAAGATGTGATATGGTGTGGATTGCAAGAATCCATCCAGAGGGTGGAAAGCAATAGCAGCCCAAGGTGTAGGAACAATCCACTTGTGATGAGGCTTGTGGACATATTTGTAAATACTAGGGTGATGCTCCAGTCTGTGAATCCAGTAGATGAAGAAGTCGTTGAAGACCATGTAGAGCAGAGTCGAGATGAAGATCCAAGACCAGCCGTACTCTTCGACATGTGTATATAGCTTGCTGTGACCGCGAACCTCGGCGAGGAAAAAGGGCAGACTGAAGAGATCGATAAAGGGAATGGCCCAGAGTGAGCAGAGGATCTCTTGACGAATCTGGTTCTTGAGGAATCGCGGATGATACTCCAGTCGACGATCAAACACCAAGTAGTATGAAAAGGCGGCAAAGATGAAGTAAATGGCCGCGGCGCCAAAGCCCGCGACAAACAGAATCGAGGCGCATTGGCGTCGGATATCGTCGCGTGGTAGAGAAGAGACGACGCATGAGCTGAGGGCGGCCGAGGCGTCCTTTGCGGTGGCGTTGTGAGCAGCAGCCGCGCTCAGCAACCCAGAGGTCGTCCAGGAGGCGCTAGAGACGGCGTCGCACGCAACAGTTGGGCCTGGGAAGAAATAGGCGTACGCCTTGTCGAACAGGAGAGGATTGAGGATTTCGAGGGCGGTATCCATCTTTGCGCGACTGTGGGTGCGTTGAGCACGGCAAGGGACAGGCTACCAAAAGACAACAGTTTCGTTATGAAATGATTGACAAGACGGGTATGAAGGAGGAGAATGAAAATGTCTGGCGTCCTTTGGTTTGATAAGATGCAACTCATTTCCTTTTTGACTAAGCCGGTGGACGGTCCACCTGCCCTACTTGAGAACACCGACCCGCCCGCCTGTTAGTCCACGGCTCTGGCGAATGCCGACTTGGGTCAAGTCATGCCACTTTGGCCTGCCGATGTGCCCTTCCGTAGCCCCCGGTAACCACAGTGCGCGATCTTTTGGGTTGGCACTATGCAATGTGGCGTGTGTTGTGCCTGGATAGTGGAAAAGACCGACCCATTCTCGGTCGGCCGATACGCGTGTTATTTACCGGTACAGATATGACTGCAATCTCGCACAGCCGCTTTTTGGATGTTTCTACAAGAGTCCGTTGTATTATACATTGCAGCATGCATTTATTTTTTGGCCAATAATCATTGAACCATGATCAGCAAAGCGTGACTAGGCGGCCTATTGGTGCGGCTCTACTACCGCCCTTACACTAACACCACTTTGGTCATCGCGAACCACCAATTCGAAAACGAAAACAAAAAAAAAAAAGTACGTACAGCACCCGGTGTTCGCTGGTCGTCACCGACCCAACTACTAATCTGGCGCTCAAGTGGTTATCGCTCGGAGATCGGACGGGATCCAGATTGGTCACTCGGCTATGGCCGTACATGCTGATAGAGGGTACAAAAGTGGTTTATAGATGCTACGAAACCGAATCAGGGCCTTCGTCGTTGAGGTGATCTAATCTGAGCCAACACAATGGCCCGTAATCACCTGCCAAGAATTCTAATGTAAACCAGTGTTTCGGAATCTCAATGTCAAAAGTAATAACTGTATACTTTTCCCAAGATTTCACGGCCAACAGCTCTTGCACAAGCCGAATGGGATTCAAATCAACACACACCGCCCACTACTGCCGGACTCCCGATTATTTCACACTATTCAGAAATTTCGTGCTCACTTCTGCAGCATGCTCGGCCGTACTAAGCTTCCATCCCACGTGTTGGACAGCTAACCTCACTCTTGACAATGCTTCGCTTGCCTATTCAGATTCATGGCCCTACCGGAAGCATGGAGCTTGCTTCCTATTGAATGAAACGCCAAACGTGCTCACACTGGTCATGCGGGCGCTATCAACTCAGATTTAATGTGCTCAGCAGTTCACTTCTCATTCAGAATACAAACGAGACGGCTATATAAAGTGATCTTCAAGCAGTTATCCAACCGTCCTCTCCCAAACCATCACAAGGCATCACAAGGCATCGCCTACATAAATAGCCTCCATCTACGCTTCAACGAGCTCTTCCAACTCTCAGACTGTCTTGAAACCTGATACCGACATCGACTCAACAAGTATGTACTTCTCAACCAAGGTCGTCTATGGTTGTGGTTGTGAGGTCTTCGACGGCGAATCCTCCCCACCCTTCCGCCTTGTCGACGATACCGGAGTTTCCTTACTCTGTGGCCCTTTCAATCTCCCCCTCTTAGAGGTTAGGAGAGGGGACCCATGCTACCGGCTCGGGTGCCCGCAGCAGGAACCCTTTGAACCCTGGGTGTGCTGCAACTGCGAGCATGGCCCCAACATCGAGAGCTTCCAGTGCATGTTCAAGATCTGGAAGGAGCCAGTGACTACCCCGGAGCCTGACTTCTTCAGCCCTTGCTGCCACCTCAGGTGTGACAAGTGCGTCTCGCTTGCGTAAGTTACCCAATCTCTTAACATGGTCTTGTCAAGAGTACGAGGAAAGACTAACAACCAACGTGCCCGATGTATAGCGAGCTCGAGGCCGCCATCGAAGAGAGAGCACAGGCACGAAAGAAGGAACAGGAAGCTGCAAGCAAGGCCAAGGGCAAGGCTAAGGCAGTGCCCAAGGTGGCTCCCAAGGCAGCTCCCAAGAAGAAGGTTACCAGAAAGTGAGCTGCATCATTTTGAATCTCTCACTGCAAAACTTGGTTGGAAGGCTATTAGGCTGTCATTATCGACTGGAGGGCATCGTTGGGCATTGAACATTAGGTGAATTCGAAGATGTGTAGTTTCTTTCTGCTCCGGCAGATTCAAGCTCATTAGGAAGTGAAAGTATTGGCCCTTGACTCTCAACGTCCAAATCATAAACGTAGCATTCAACTATAACGTGAGAAAGATACGAATAAACAAGCCCACAAAGTGATTTGTCTACTACTCGCTTCGTGTGTCAAGTCACCGAGTCGCAGAACAGGAAAACAGGAAAACAGGAAAACCGCTCGCTCTTTCGTCAATACTTGCTGCGGAATTATCTGGTCACATATGATAAACAGTTCCATCTCATCTTCATACCTCGATGGGCGGAAGAAGCACACATTCTCTATTAGCTGACTGCAGCCGAGACCTGTTTCTGAAGCCGTCGAAAGAGGAATGCAGAAAATCTAGACTTGACTCTGATAATAACTGTTGCCAGAAACAGTGATACTGCTACAAAGTGTCCGAGAACCGAGCGGAGTACGTCTTATCCTCCACTTGTTTCGCTTTGTTACTTTCTTTGTGGCTAGTTGGAGAACGGCCCGACTGCAGCTAAATATTCGCGGGCAGTGGCATTTCTCAGAGATGTTGTTACTGAGACTGCACCATCCCGAAGAAGGCGCCAAGTCATCTTAACTATTTTAATATTGGACTAATCTCGCTGAAAGCAGATCCATATTCCAACTATTAATAACTATATGAGGATAAAGGATGGTATGAGAGGTTAATAGATTAATGTATTTAACAACTGTGTAGCTAATATCTTACCCCTTATTCTTAAGCAATCCGAAAACTTATATAAAGAGAGAAGTATCCAATTAGAGCCTAGAATTGTCTATTCCTTTTAGCAGGGAATGTCGATGCGCAGGTGGCTTTGCTGCCCAATGCTCCCACTGTTGCACAAACCTATAGTGGATGTAGCACTATAAACATCATGGCATTTGCATCTCCATGCAGTAACTTCAGCCTTCCACAACTACGACTCTGCGCTGAAAAGTCTTCACTCTCATCGTGCATCCTGTATCTACCTAAGTAGTTACATGGACCTCAAATCACAATCTTACGCCTTTAATATCCAGCGCCGTCTCACCCTGTTATGGCGACGACGCCACCGCCCTTCACAGAAGTTGTGGATGATGTCTTCTACCTAATCCTGGAACATCTGACTACTGAAGATATTCTAGCCCTCTCTAGCAGCTGCAAAAGGTTAAACTTTAGGCTAGACCCGTATCTATTTCGAGATGCGTACAACTGTGACAGGGCTCTGCGGTGGGCATGTTGCAAAGACTTGCCGAATCTGGTCCGCAAAGCGGTGGCCTGCGGTGCAAACGTCTCCGCGCCAGCTCGCAAAGTAAAAAGGTACTCTTGGGACACGATGGTGTATCGGACACTGTCCCTGCGAATTGCTGCCAAATACAGGAGCCTAGATGCATTCGATACGCTGCTCGAACTAGGCGCCATCGTCAATGTGCAGCTTCCCCGATCAGCAAAAGATAACCTGTACGAGTATCTACATCTCGCTGATGAAGTCGAGTCGCTTGCCAGAGTCCTGACAAAGAAAAAGCATGCTCCGCTTCTCCAAGCGTTTCTCAAGTCTGAAGCCGCGAGAGACGTGCCAGCAATCGGCGGGGTTGCTTTTCTGGATCAATGTCTTTTGAACGCGCTTCGATCAGGCCAACCGTCCGAGGCGATAGAAAGCTTGCTTCTTCACGGTGCAAGCGCGGAAAGACTACAGGGCTACCGGGGGAACAACCCATGCCCGCTGGCGCTGGCTCTAATCTGGAATCAGCCCACCATGGATTTGCTATGCCAATTTGGCGCCACACTGGAGGGAAAGACGATATCAAGAAATCTGGGCCAGAAATGGTTTCACATCCCCATCTTTGCGGCTGCACGCCAAATGCACGAGCATGGTGTCAGTGTGGTGCAGAAGCTCCTCGACTCCGGCATCAAGGTCAATCTTTGCGCCGACGTCTCGGTGCGTGGCGGCAGACGTAAGCCCCTCTCGCTGGACGATGAACGCCAGATGCAAGAATCAGACAAGCAGACCAACATGTATAGCAGCAGCGCTCCGATGCCAGTGTACATTTATCTGGATTCCATCACATCCTGGGAGGCCAACCAGCCGCTCTCGCCGACCGAAGGCCTCAAGTTTTGGCTGCGAAACGGCCTCGTGATAAGATCTGGGCTGCCAGAGCACCAATATGGGCCCCAATGCCGTTGCGTGAAGCAAAAGTCTGCACAGTTGGATGCCTTCCTTACGGCGAAATGGAGCGTGGATACATATAAGCATGACGAATACTTTCACATTTTTGATATGCTCACGGAACCACTTCTGAACAAAGATACGATTCCAGAGACTGGAACGAGAAAATGCATCAACGGAGATCCTATTCCAGCTTCAGCCGCCAAGCGACATAGCTTCATCTGTAACAAGCAGATGCAAAGGCTGATTGAGGCGGAAGCCACTTGAATAGGTGACACTTGATAGAGTTATTGTGATTAGGGTTTGGGTTATGAACACTGCCTCTAAGAGAGGATATTGTGGTAAATCTCAAGCCCTCTGGGAAAGTCGGGCAAGGCGATCAGAATGATGATTAATGAAGCGAAAATTTGAAATTTAAAATCTTGCTCATACAGTTGGCTTATGTTGATGATACAAGGACGGCTGGCTACAAGGCGAATAGCACTGCACTTTGAGGCTGCTGCTGAAAGTATGTTCTAGAATATGTAAAGTTCCATTTTAATATTTTCATTGTTCTCAAGTTTTTTTGCAGCCCAGTTTTGATGTGGAAACACCCTCCCACCTTTAGAAGAGACATGAGTCGCGATCCCGCGCGGCGCCACAGCCTGCTAGCCAGGGCGAGAAAACCTTTTTTCTACCATGTATCGGGCGGTAAGTGCCAGCAAGCCACAGATTCATAAGACAAACCTTTTATGCCTCCAAAACTTTTCTTCCCAGCACATTTCAAATTTACATTTTTTGTTTCCAAAGTTTAAATATCTAGCTTCTCCGGAATACTTTACTTTTGGTTATATAAGGAGCAGAACTTCCTCTCTCATTCATCTGAACAACTCAACTCATTACATCAACTCTCAAGCTACAACCTCGTTATCAAACTCGTTATCAAACTCGTTATCAACGACAAAAAAGCCTTGTACCACCACACAGGAAAAAAACAGACAAACATCACAAAATTACCACACTACGACTAAATCTCTCTTTCGCTATAATGTCTTCCAACCAGGACTTCAACACACCCAGCACCGGCACTGAGGAGAGCCGCCGCTCGTCTGCCTCGTCAGCCAGCCCTTCAACCTCGCCAACTGCATCTCCTAATGTCGAGCATGCCAGCAAACCTGAGATGGAACCTACCGCATTTGTCTCCCAGGCACCCGTCCACCCACTTCCGGCATATGCTCGGGATCACCCCAAGCCCGCCGATGACTTTGACATTGACGAGGCCCTCAGCCGTCCTCCTGGTCGCTGGACATTCCGCGGGTCCTTGCAGGCCAACCTAAAGAAGCAAACTCGCCCTGCTCCTGCTTCCAAGGAGCCCTAGGCCGCACACTTTGGAAATTAATTATCATATCCACGTGGACTGTGGAGTCAAAACAGGGAGTGAAGGCCGAGGTGCCTTGAGTCTGCGCCACTGAGCGTGAGATGCGCCATATCCGAAACAGGAGGGAAAAGTTTAATGATACCCCATTTGTATAGTGAGAGGAGTTACATGGAAGGGAGATGGATTTTATATTTAGTATGGGATGGTGGCTCAGGAATACAGGACCTTTCTCAATGTAATAGTTAATACTTCAGATGCAATTTTTTTTGCTTCAAAATTTCAACAAAAACCCAATTACAAGCGTGCACTGAGTGTGAAGCCGTATGTGACGGAGCTAATAATTGCAGCGAGGTTAAGGAGGGATGAGATGCCATGCAGCATACCGAATCGCTTGCTGAGAGCGCGCATCTCATCTGAGTGCGGGCCTTCCTCGTGCCACTGCTTGCCATCTCGCTTGGCTATGGCATGATTAGCAAAAAATGGGCTCGTGTTGGTGAATTCAAGGCCATTTGGCAGAGTACAAACCTTGACCTTGGCGTTTCTTCATGACCTCCCTTGATGCTGGCATCAGCACCAACAGATTCAACGCACCGGACACAAACATGGTGGCAATGGGGACCAACGACCCCCAGCGGTTAGACTCATGGAGAAGAGTGGAAATGCCGTTGCCTGTGGCGAGAGCGGCGCTTCCGGGGAACGTAAGTGCCATAATGGTGGGGAGGATGGTTTGCAGGCCAAAGTACACGGGAAAGGCTTTGGCTTGGACGGCGGAGAAGACGGGTCTCTCAACAGTCTTGAAAAGAATCGGACTGTTCACGAATGTCTATTTCATTAAAGAGAGAATGAGCGACAAATTAATGATTTCAGGCACTTGGGGAATCAATTACGTGAAAAAAGGATGTTCCAACCAGCGTGGCATATCTAATGAAAGTGTTAGCTGTCAATATGAAAGCAATGGGGAGGCATTATAGTACGCAATGATGTGGTACGGCGCCGGGGACGCAATAAGTGAACCAGCCATTTTGAAAAGATGAAATCAAAAACTGTGAGACTTTAACCGATGAAATTTTCGCAATGAGTATATGCGATGCAATGAAAGCGTTTCGGACAATGATGCAACGCAGATGCCGAGAACTGGATCACGTGCAGCCGCGACAGCTGCGCGTGTGTGCCAGGGCATCCAATCTAGCGCTGTGCCTGCCTGAGCGCGGCCCCTGGCGGCCCCACACCTTCTGCCTAAAGCCCAGCAGGACTACGCTATTCATAGTCAACACTATAAAAAGCCAGGGCCGTATGTCACTTCAATCTGAAGCATCCATCTTTTAATTTGGCATCCCATCAAGTTGCTGTATGTAGGGGTTCAACCTATAATTTCATCTCTTGGTCTCGCAAATCAACAACAATGGCGGAAAAGGAGGCAACCGTCTTCATCGTCGACCTCGGCGCGTCCATGGGAAAGGTCAATGGCGAGAGTGGCCGCAGCGAGTCTGACCTGGACTGGAGCCTGCGTTATGTCTGGGACAAGATTAGCGATATTGTCTCCGCAAACCGCAAGACGCTGTGTGTTGGTGTGGTTGGCCTAAGGACCGATGAGACTCAAAACCAACTTTCAGAGAGCGATGGCTACGATAACATCTCGGTGCTTCAAGAACTCGGGCCATTGACCATGGCATCGTTCGCAGGGCTGAAAACTAGCATCAAGTTGAGTAACACGCTGGACGGTGATGCTATTTCTGCCATTGTCGTGGCCGTCGACATGATGGATACGTTTACAAAGAAGCTCAAGTGGAACCGCAAGATTGTCATGATTACAGATGCGCAAAGCGGGATTGATCCCGATGACATTGACGACATTGCGAATAAAATTAATGATTCAAATATTCAGTTGACAATTCTGTAAGCGTATTCACTGACAAATACATCCACTGTGGTGCACAGGCTAATCGAGTAGGGGCGTTGACTTTGATGATCCCGAGTACGGTTTCAAGGAGGAGGACAAGTCTCCAACCAAGGTCAGAGGAATAATCCGAATTTGGTGACCAGGACTAACTGGGAGTTATAGGCAGAGAATGAGCAAACTTTGAAGCAGCTGGCCGAGAAGTGCAAAGACGGCGTCTGTGCATCCATTGTCGAGGCCATTGACCAGATTGAGATACCTCGTGTAAAGCAAGTGAAGCCATATAAAACCTATGATGGACCTCTAGTTCTCGGTGATCCAGAGAAGTTTCCCTCTGCAATGACTATCAATGTCGAACGCTACTTCAAGACACATCTCGCAAAACCGATCGCTGCAAGCACTGTTGTTCTAAAATCAGAGCAGGGCACACAGTCTACACATACCCTCGAGGATGAGCCTATGGATGGTGTAGGATTCTCTGCTGTTAAGCAAGCACGCTCATACAAGGTCAATGCGCCCGATGCGCCTGGAGGTAAAAAAGACGTCGAGTTTGAATCTCTGGCCAAAGGGTTCGAATACGGCAGAACCGCAGTTCACATTAGTGAATCTGAACACAATATTACCAAGCTCGAGACGCAAAAGAGCTTCTCTATAGTCGGTTTCATACCTTGGAACAAGTATGAGCCCTTCTTGAGCATGGGCGAGGTGTGTGTTACACACGCAAGGAAGTTTGACGAGAAATCCGAACTGGCCATGTCGTCACTTATTTGGGGCCTCTTCGAGCTCGATTCATATGCTGTGGCACGTCTCGTAACCAAGGAGGGCAAGGATCCGACCTTGGTTCTCCTTGCGCCCCATGTTGAGCCAGACTTCGAGTGTCTGTTCGATGTCCCTCTCCCATTTGCTGAAGATGTCAGAACCTACAAGTTTCCTCCGCTTGACAAGGTCGTTACGGTCACAGGACAAACACTGACAACGCACCGGCTGCTACCGAACGATGAACTGAATGAGGCCATGGGAGACTATGTTGATGCAATGGATCTTGACTTGTATGGAATGGATGCGGAACAGTGAGCAGCGCTCTTCGTGACGACGGAAGAACGGAGCTAACATGTCTAGGAAACCGGCTGAATATGCACCGATTGATGATACATTTAACCCCATCATTCACCGAATCAACGGCGCCGTAAAGCAGCGTGCAGTTTACCCTGATAAACCCATAGAGGATATCCCATCGGTGTTGTTGCGCTTTGCCCAACCACCACAAGACCTGATTGAACGGGTACAAGACCGCATAGAAGATCTCATCAAGGCAGCAGATGTGAAGAAAGGTGTGTAACATTGAACAACGGAAGTTGTACGTCGCTGACAAGCTACTAGTACCACCAAAGGCAAAGGGAAGGCGCAACAGAGAGACCATTAAACCTATTTCTGGTCTGGATGTAGATGCTCTGCTCGGAGAACTTGGCGAAGATACCAAGGGTCAAGTTTCAGCTGAAAATGCCGTGCCCGACTTCAAGCGTGCCATGGCAACCGCAGACGAAATTCCAGACATTCAGGCTGCTGCTAAGCAAATGGGCGAAATAGTTCAATCTTTCGTGACGGACAGCTTCGGCGACAGCAAATACGCCCAAGCTGTGGAATGCATTGGTGTCATGCGCGAAGAGCTGATCAACATGGAGGAGCCTGAAATGTATAATAACTTTGTACGGGAGCTAAAGAAGGGGTTACTATCTGGTGCCCTGGGTGGCGACAGGCGCGACTTTTGGTTCAAAGTACGATGGTCACGGCTGGGCTTGATTGAACAGAGCCAGTCGGACGTGTCTGAAGTCACTGCAGATGAGGCAGACGAGGTAAGCAGCCGCGAATATGCACTATTTTTGGAAACAAACACTAACATCAACCTCAGTTTTACAAATCTCGATAGTAAATGTAAATTACCATGTAACATATATTACGGATGCGCAAGCAAAATGGTTGCCTAAACGTGTCTGTGTGTTTGTGATTCAGTGCCGGTTGCCGGTGCAGCTGGCGCTTGCCACTGGTTGACGGGTGCCATAAATATCACAGTTCTCATAATCCACCCCATACAACACACACAAAATAGAACAAACCACTCAACACGAATGTGGTGCCAGAAAAATGTCGTCGGTACTGCCAGAAATTGATGCGGCTCTAAAAAGTCTCGAATCCATAATTGGACAGACTGTGTTTCTAGCTGAGCGCCCTGTTGAAGAACATGCAGAGGAGGCCACCAGAGTTACACACAGCGATGATGAGAAGACAACCATGTCGACAGAGCCTGCGGGTGAGAGTGTGACTTCTCCTCACCCGGATTCTTCAAAAGATGTCCTGAAGCCACTCGACGAGACGGCCATCATCCGGGATACTCTGCCATACGAAAAACTCAAGGCGCAGGACCTGAGCGATGATGGGCTAGTGTTTTGCCCGTGGAAGCTGGTCTTGGCGTATCCAGACAACTTCATTGGAAAGGCGAATCGACCAAGGGTAATTAGCACACTTTTTTCTGGTGATGAAGCTTCTCCCCGCCGTGAGCTCTAACTAAGGATATAGGCGCGGATCTTCTTTGACGACGTTTTGAGCTACCGAGACTGGAATTTGTAAGTGGGACATTTGTTATCATCTTACCGTGAAATGTCCCTGCTAAATCGTTTTTTTTCTTAGCTTCTATGTCCGTAATGTACATGACCCCACGAAGGTGCATCTACTGGTTCCAACAAAGCAGGTTCATCATTTTCTTGAACTCATCAACGGTCGCCTCCGCATCGAACTTACTATCCCAAGAGCGCCGGCAGGTCACAGTTTCTGTATCAACTTTTCTGGCTGTGGGCCGTTGCGTCCCCGATATCTGCTGAAGCATAAGCACACCTCGGAACAGTCAGTATCCACCGGTGTGTCTGCTGCAGATGATGATGGTACCAGCTTCGACATTGAGGATGAGGGCACTTGGCCAAGAGATGAAGATGTCGTGACGAAGGATGCGTGGGCTGCGCTGGCTACGGAAGCTGAGACACTATACAAGTCAAACATGGCACAGCTGGAAAGGGGAGCTTATGGAAGAAACAAAAAGACGGCGGAACAACGCTTAAAAGAGAGGCAAGAGCGCCGACAGAAGCAGATACGGGCCATGTTTGACTATCTTGGTTTGGAAAACGGCGGTGCTGTGGCCAGCAACTCGGACGTGGTGTTCTTCTGTGTCGACGTGGAAGCGATCGAGGTGTATCCAAACCACATATCCGAGATTGGCATTGCCTTGCTCGATATGCAGCAAGTACAAGGCATTGAACCCGGACGACGAGGTGACGCCTGGTGGCCAATGATCAAGGCTCACCATCTGCGCATTAATGAGTATGCTGGCTTAACCAACTACCGCTACGTCCAAGGATGCCCCGAGTACTTTCAATTTGGGTAAGTTTAGAATATCCTCTTTCAGCATCCGATCTATGTTGTACTAAACTCTGCTCGTTCTAGTGAAAGCTCGTTCACCCCCAAAGGGGAGGCATGCGAGGCAGTGAGGGCTATTTTGCTGCCGTACGCGAGTGAAAACCGGCGTTTTGTCCTTGTTGGCCACGACGTCGAACAGGACATCAACTACTTGTGCAAGATAGACTTTGACGTCAAGCATGAAATGGACCGCGTTGGCACAGTGGACTCACAGGTGCTACATCAAGCATTGTCTGGATCAGACGCCGGGCGGTCGCTTTCTACTGTGCTCGACGATCTGCAGTTTGAGCACAGTTACCTGCACAACGCTGGCAATGATGCCGTGCACACGCTGCGCGCGGCTATTGGAGTTGCGTTTGCGGTGACGGAGCCAAGGGAGGAAGAGGTTGCTGAGGACAGTGTGAAGCAAGAATTGGACAATGGAAAAGGCATTTGAGGAGAGAAGTTCCTGGCATGTTGCGGCACAGGGTTTTGCTTTTATTTTAGTTTGTAGCTTGTAGTTTGATACATGTTTTTATACATTATTATTTGGCAATTGCTTGAATCGACTTTCCATCTCTTGGAAAGACTTCAGTTCGCCTCCGCCAACCCAGCTTCTTTCTGTGTTGAGCTGTACAATTTTTTCGTTCCAATTTTTAAATCCAGTTCCAAAGAGGGCGCCATCGCTATGAAGGGAGATATAATACAAAGGGGGTTGGTTGGGCTGCGTCTGAGATGCTCTTGCTTTCCTTGCTTTCGCGAAGCAAACTGGAAATGGATGCCGTTTTTTTGGCGAGCGTCGCGACATGGTGACAACAAACTGTTCAGGCTTCTGGCCATCGTACACACGGAGTCATGCGTTATACCTGCTTATCGAGCAGTTCTTTCGCCTCGTTGACCTTGGTGGCCAGGTAGGGACTGCCGCCTCGATCGGGATGGTTGAGCAGCATCATGGTTCGGTGAGCCTTGCGGACCTTGTCCTTGGAGAGCGAACGTTCACTGAGGGAGCATTGTTAAATGGCGCCATTCGTTTTCCCTAAATTTTTGGTGCGCAAATACATACTTGAGAGACAGGACGAGAGTCGCCTCCTTCTTGGTCATCTTGGCCTCGAAGCCACCCTTGTAAAAGGCCTTGCCCATGGCTCCCACGCCACCGCGAGAGCGGCGCCAAGCGACAAGACCAGCGCGGCCCTAGAAGTTGAAAAGATCATGTTAGTCGACATGCTATCCCGCGAATGCTTGTCGCAAAACGTCGGCGTTTCCGGAAGCGTGGCCGAGGCGAACCGTTGAGAGAAGCGGGAGGGAGAAAAGACGTACGAGGAAAGCGGCGACGGCGGCGCCGGCTCCGATGGCGAAAACAGATGCCATGGTTTCGAATTCGGGTATCGATGATGTTTTGTTGTGGAAATGAGTTGAGCTCGTGAGATTGATATGGCTGTCGCGGCGCAAAGAACTGGAGTCGTTCTTTTTTTTCGACCTTTGTCTTCTCCTAGGTCGGGGGATGTCGGCGGCGCCGGCGCTCCGGATAAACTACGTCCGACAGAAGGACGACCCAAGGTCAACATTGGACACGAAAACCAAGCAAGAAGAAGGGCCATGAGATAATTAAATAATAGATAATTGTCTTTTATTTTGAAATGCACTGCAGTTATTCTATAAGGGGGTATTTTTTCGGTGTAAAAAGATAAAAAAGTGTTGTTGGTCAGTGAATTCATTTCCCTGGCGTGTATCCCCATGCGCGACTTCATAGGCATGAGAGTTATTAACGACGCTCGGAATGGCGTACTCTGTAATGTGTCGGCGCTGGCATGGGAAGTTCCATATCGACGGCTTCTTGCGCCTTTGACTCGGCGATTTTGCCCCGTTCGGCTTCCTCTGCGGCTTTTTCCCTTGCCTCTTCGGCAGCGACGTCTCGCCAGTTACCCGCACCTCCACGACCGCCTAGTCGTACAGGCTGCTGCTTCTGCTGCTGCTGTTGACGATGAGCTACCTCAACGGCAGCTGTGGGATTGATTTGTCTGCCGCCAGATTCGAGATCCTGCATGTGTCCCTGGGTATGGGCGTTGGCATGGAGCTCCGAGACGACATTGCCTGCACCCCCACGACCAGAGAAGGCCGGCGCGGAAGGTGGTTGCGCAGCGCCGGCAGCTTGAGGTGCTGAATCCTTCTGTATAGGCTCAGGTTAGCATATTACGTTGCATCTTAACGTGTTAATCATCGAGCAACTCGTGTTTCATCGACATGCTCGCGTGCAGCCCTGCATGCCAAGGCGGGGGGAGAATTGAACCGACATACATTGACAGGGGCAGAGTGGTAGTTGCCGGCCCCGCCACGGCCTACTTTGAACATTGTATCCGAGGCCATTTTGCTTTCGCTGCTGAAATGTATTTGCAGTCAAGTTTCGTGTAATTGTGCAAGAGAAAACCTGACTTCTTTTTTTCGTTTCGTTGACGTCAGTGCGAAACTGCGGCTGTTTGATCAGCAGCCCGCCTATACAAGACAAAGCGGGTAATAAGAGGTCTTGAATGCTTTAGAAAGACAAAGAGTTGTTGACATTTCTGTTCGCTTCGCAGCACATTTAAAAAGGTTAAAACAAACTTAATTTCATTCACGTCACGCATCTTAAACTAAATAAGTAAACGGCATTTCCCCACTACCAAGATTGGGGCAGCAACAAGGAGCGGGTTGTAGGAGAGTTTAATATTGATATGTTTTGTGTCGTTGGTGGTGCTTGTCCATACCCATAGGAACTCGAGCAATTGCAGCTCGCACACCCTTGTACTGCTTTGAGACAAACGCGGCTGATTGAAAGGTTTTATTTTGAAGCCATCTTGAAGAGGAGTTTATTAATATGTATGTCATGACATAATGGTGCTGTAGTCCTGGGTTACGTGAGTTGGCGGTTGCGAGAGAATGGCAAAACTGAACCTTGCAATGGCAACTGGACAGATGGCTCAACTCCTAGCACCGCATTGAATGCAGAGCAGCCGCGTGGATGGCAGCTTGGCAGATAGATACTGGGGTACGGAGTACACTCTCGCCAGATTTAGACAGGATCGGCTGCCAAGACGCGGGAAGCCCCGGAAATCCTTTATTCCAACGGCATGACAGTCTTGGAGTCTTGGAGCACCAACCTTTTTGCACGGGCACACACGAACGGGTTAAGAATCAACAATACACCGACTGGTATCATGAAGAATGAAACATTACACATTACTATTCCAGGGAGGCTATTCCACTCGTACGTTCAAGGAACTTTGTCAAGCGCCAACGTGGAAAGGGAACCGGGTTGGCACGGACGCTATTATAGAGTCGCTATCCATTAGTTATCATCAGGCGGGCTATTCGGCAAATGTTCATGGCTTCAAGAGGAAATTAAAAAAAAAAAAAAATCTTTCCGAATTACGAAAACAATTTCCACCAAAAGCAACTTCCGGTAACGGCTTTGTAAAGTGTTGGCATCCGCATCCACAAAAAGAACGCTTATACTGCTCCACGGCCTGTGCGTGCGACAATGAAACGGGCAAGAGAATTTCTGGTTCATTCTTCTTATGCATCGGATTGACGGAATCGCCAAAACAAGGTAATAGTCGGAATTCTATTAACTGTGCAGATTACACCTACCTGTCAGACGAAAGCCGCCGAGGGGGGTGGTGTGCTGCGAAGGGGAAACAGATCCATCAGCACGCCCTTCTTGTGCAATGCAGGCACCGAGAAAAAAAAAAGTGCAGCGGCACTCGCACAAGTTTTTTCTCGTCTAGAGAAAAGCAAGAGCTTTGTTCATGGGAACGAGTTTGGCTGCAGAGAAATTTGACACTCGTAAGCCAAAGGTGGGCTTGCTGCACGACACACGACGTACGTACATGATCGAGCCTGATGGAACGGTGATACGACGTTCATGTATTCGTGCATTTCCTCGGCGTGATTTTTTTTGTTTCGTTTTTCGCAACGTTGAATGCTACTGCTACCTTGGTAATTTCCACTGTGGACGACAACTTCCTGTGTTACAGCGGATCACGGGGGCAAAAAAAAAAAAAGGTTTTATATTACAACACCTCTCTAGGGTGAAGGTGTTCAACGAGTGGCGAAACTCGTCCCGAGTAGTGTGGCGCCAGGGAAGAGGGTTGCGGGTATTATATAATGAAAAAGGGTACTGGTATAATACCCCCTTTGAGGGGAGTTTTGAGTGTGTGTCGTGCGAGTCGATTCCATTGGTCAATTCAACTACATTGGGAGCTGGATGTCCTTGCTTTGTGTTTTTCTGCTGGGCAATGGCGGTTACAAGTTCGTGTTTTGCCAAGGAAGAAAACTTTTGTCCGACTCTTGAGGTTTCTTGCCCTACCGCCTTGAAGGCTTAAAAGAAAGGATACAATGAATCCACATTTCAAAAAATACATAATTTATAATTAATTGAATTTTAATGAATTTTTTTCTTGTTCGTGTAATCGTATTTTTGTGTGAAGGAATGGCATGTAGTCAGGGCTCGGTCAAATTACTGTGTTGGGCTGGACTGGCATGTTTTACTGATTTTGGATGAAAAAAAAAAATTGTTTAGGTTTTCTGCCCCAGCGATCGTCAAAATGTCATCGAGATTCTTAACCTTGCCCATCAGAAACATTGCGGGAACCATCGGCGGATACAACAAAAAAAACAGGACACAATTCGCAAGGTTGGGCAGAGACAGAAATAAAATCACATCTCCACAGCGTACCACATACATAGTGGGCAGATAAAGGCCCTCTTTTTGGTCAGTGCCTTTTTTTTTTGGTGTTGGCGGCTGCCCCGGTTAATTACTACTTGTACGCCATGTAACTGAACAAAAATAATTGGGCATCTTTTTTATTTACTCCATAGTTACTTGGAATCTCGTCGGATCGGAAGATGATCAGTACATCAAATAGACTCTCGACCAATGGACAAAAAGGGAGCACAGTCCGAATGGTAATACTGTCGCAGTACTAAATTAAATTTCCCTAACTGATCAACGAAGCACGCAGGGTGTTTTTTAAATGTACTAATAAATCGCTGTTGATCAACCATGTACGGCCCAAAGACAGCAAGGCTTCGGCGGATGTGTAGCCAGCATATCAAACGCCAAAATTGGTTGACAACACGGCAACATTCATGCAGGCGGATGAAAGTGGCCGTGATTGGCAGTCAACCTCCCGACTTGGCCAAAACACGCCCCCTTGCCTTTGCTCAGTATTGCCCAGGGATCTCTAGGTTCTAGACTGGATCGACATGGCTGCCATTGAATCTTTGTGACATTTTGGCACGTCTTACAGCAAAAACGGTCAACGATGGCAGAAACTTAGGGTCATGTTTTGTTTGGCAGACAAATTGTTGATCGTTTGACTACCCTTTTTTCAAAAGTCGCTTATATCGCTTATTGCCCGGAACTCCAGTGTGCAATGATCGAAATGGTACACTTAAGCCGACTGTTTGCATGTTTCACTGGGGTATAAGGCGAGATGATATGTCGCCTCTTTTACAAAGCAAGCTCGCCAGCTCAGCCCTAATTTTTCAACTTTTGCTCTTATTAACAAAAGTCATGTGGCAGCCGAGGCAAGATAAAAAAAACCCAGCAACAAGAAGGTGTTAGCTAACTGCCCTCGTGGCTTGAACTGGACGATATACTGGGTAGCACTGGGCCATGTAGCTACTGGTACAGGGCACAGCACAGCTGCTGGCACGCGTCGGACCAATCTACATACAGGGGAGGGGCGTGTGTATGAGGTGAGTTTGGACATGGACGAGGATATACCCAGCTCCGTAAATCCACCATCAAAACCGCGGCTTTCAATAGCTTCTCCGCGCTACGTCCATATTTTCTCCACGGGGTACATCTTTATTATTATTATTTCCTTCCTGGACTCCTTATCTAATTTTTTTTGTGCCCACGCTTGCATTCTGAAATCTCCTCAATTCACTAGTTGGTTGGGCCTCCTCCCACGGGATAGCGCAGCGCGTGGGCTGGATAGGAGAGGAGTCTGGCTGCTGCTAGCGGGGAGGCAATGAGAAGAAGACCCAGAGCCCCGCGCAATACGGCCGAGAGGAGTTACGAAATCGGGGGAAAAAAAGGATCGAGCAAAAGTGTACTGCGCGGCTAGGGCAGAATGGGAAGGTGAATTTGTGTGTTTCTATAAATTAAGTATATATTTACCCCGGATATTGTGTGCATTCAATCTTGGGTAAGGGTGTGGTGCAAGGGGTCAGCGGATTGGCTTGGTTTAAATTTTGCCTGGACAGAGAAAAATAGGCGCCAAAGCTTACTTGATCAATTTTAAGCAGCTAGAAAGAAAAGGGAAGAGGCTGAAGTAGAAGGATGGAAGGCTACCAGTAGATGGGGTGGACGACGGTGATGACCGTGCACCATGGGTTCGTTGTGGCTTGGCCTGATAATGCAGTGCCAAACCCATCCTGTAGCTAGCTGATAACTAACTAGTCCAGCTACTCCGTACAATGGAAAGGGGGAGCTATCCAGGGTTTTTGATGGCTGTCAGTTCAATTCTACCTAGTAGCCGCATGCATGGCCCGACGGCACACACAGCCCATCAAGCCAAGACGATAGTGCAAGTGCAAGGGCAAGGTTTTGGGAAGCGGTTGTGGCCGGCCGTAGCCGTCCCTCCATGATCAATTGAGTGTGTCTACCCGTCAAATACGGCAAGAATTTTCCTGGGCTGAAAAAAAAAAATCATTGAAGCTTGATTGCATACACTCCTCCGCACCTGATCCTCGATTTACTTTTTTTTTTTGGTAGTCTGCGTGGCAGCCGCAGGTAAGCATCGTCCACTCGGAGTCTTCGGAGGATACTGGCTGCGGATGGGGTAACCGGGTATTGCTTCCACAACCAAAAACTCCCCTCTTTATCCTCTTTGAACATTAGCATCTTCCCCGCCTTGACCGCAAGATAAAGCAGAGATTCAAAGCTGAATTTGAACCAGAAATTTCTCCAATTTTCCGGGTCTGGGGGTGTAAAGGAATTGTGGTTTTGATACGGAGAAATGGAGTGTCACTCAACTTCTAGGCTGTACCCCTCTCTTGTACACTGGGTACCCCCTGCTGGAAAGCCAAGCCTTGCCGGGTAACCCCTCATTATCTAATTTGGACGACGACTCGTGCAACTTTGGGAGGACGACTGATGATTTCGAGGGCATTGATAAAGGTGTGATCTATGAGTACTTGGATGCAATTGATTCAACTACCCAACAACTATTTTATATGAACTTTTTTTTGCTCCTCTGCTCCTACAAGGAAAAGAAATTTGTACTTGGCTGATTGTCACGGGTGGGCTGAATAAGCCCCAATAGTCTGCATCGACACAGTCGTGCGGGGGCGGGGACTTTTTTGCCGAGTGTTAATAATGTATGTAGATTTTGATCAGGTGAATCAGACCCTCGTGCATGCTATGCATGGTTAATGAAATAAATTATGAAAGAAAGAAATATGCAAGTCGTGGTTGTAAAACATGGCCATGTCTTATTGAACAAAACATGTCTTGCTATGCAATACAACAGCATTTTCAATAAGTTTTTCCACAACCTTTTTTCTTTTCTTTTCCGTCTCGTCTATTCCGTTATCGGCCATTCCTTCTTGTTCGTCCCCAACCCAACTTACTGAAGCCATGGTGAGGCCGGATTTTGCTGATTAGGGTTTGGGGCTAGCATGTTTACAAGCCCTTATCCGGTGACAAACAATCGCCAGTCCCAATGACAGCAGCAATCAGACAGCGGGCTAATATAAAATAAAAATAGCCACCCCAATGTACAAGTTAGGAAAGTAGTAGTAAATGGAAAAGATCTATTCCAGGGGAAGAAAGTTGAGGCAAGTCTGGAGATCAATGACGCAAGGCCAATGAAATCATCCACTACGAGTCTACAACCATCGAGCCCGTCATTATCCCTGATTCCATGACTCTCATCACCTTTGCAGAAAAAAGGCGGCTTGTTCGGATTTCAAAATTCTTCCATGTTTTTTCTCCTCGACAATTTGAAATCAGCATGGACATGATTTGCAAGCCAGATCCAATGTTTGCCGGAGCAATCTTTGCCAGAAAAAGAAAGATGGACATGACAAAAATGTACGCATCACTGTGGAAGGCTATAGCGGGGGCAACGCTGTAAATTTAGGCGCTTGTTGCTCACCCCTGCAAAGAGCATGGGGCATGGGGAGTCTTGATGGATTTTGATTGCCAATGCTGGATTGCAAGTAAATGCCATTGCCAGGCACTAATCAACGAATTGCGGCCCAGGGCAAACAAGAAGAAGAAACAAGCAGCAAAAAAGGACAATGATGAAGAATTTTCACCTTGGGTCTGAGAAGACATCCTTGTCGGCTTGTTTCTTTCCTTTTGGAGATTCCATCTGGACACCCCTCCCTGGTTCCCTGGTCTAATAACCAAATAAAAAGTCCATCCCTTGAACTGGGTATTTCTCATAATTGCAATGAAAGAGCCTCGTATTTTCCTTTCCTTTTGTTTCAATGGAATTTCAGTCTTGAACCCCTGTTCACTATAAGAAATCTTTTTCAGGGCCAATGCAATCTCAATTGGCTCAGCACGAGGGTTTCTTCTTTTCCTGGTTGGGCACGAGGGGAGCACACCATCTTTTACATGATCTAGGTTGACTCTTGTGTGGTAGCCCACGCGACGTCTACGGTTCCGAGACAACTATGGTAACTTTTTTTGGCCCTTTTCTACATCTTTGCTAATAAGGGAAATAGAAAAGGACAGCTAGGCAAGAAAACCCAAAGCAGACAACTTCCCCAATGCATTGATGACATCTGCTCACCTGCCTTGATGACACGACCCCTTCCTCGTAAAGTGTACATATGCGCAGTAAATACTGCGCGCCGCGTTAGTTGGCGTACATGATTAAATAAACCCCCTCCTCTTCTTCCAATTCTTTTTCAGGCACAAGACTGGTGCCTTGCGCTAAGAATGCCTGCTCACTCAAATAAACCCCCGTAAGCCTGCAGGGCATGGCACACACACACAGAGCAAGAGAGATGTGCGGTGCGCCGGTGCCTGGGTACATAGTAGTAGCCGGCGTGTAGTGGCCAAAAAACACACCACATGGCGACGCCGGGACGGGGACAGGCCGACGCAGACCAGACAGGTACATATACATACAAACAACAACATGGCAGATGCCGCCCAAAACAAAGAACCCAAGTACACATCCATTTCGTTCACAAATACAATCAGTACTAGACAGAAACTGCCACTTAATACACTACAAGTAGCAGAAGTCGCAAAAAGTAACCCACACCTCCTGTCCAGAAAAGCCCTTTTTTCCTTTTTCATCTTCGTCTTGTTCGGTGCCGATGTGAGTTCTTGACCTGGTGATCAAAAAAGTCGTGGAAAGCCAGCCACTGGACGACCCAATCACATGCCTTGTTCTCGGCTCCACCGGAAGACCGTTCGCTCCGCCGGTTTTCTTAATGGGGGGCGTGGCATGAGAGTGACAGTGAGTGAGGAAGGCAGCGCACCACAAGGCAGTGAAGCCTGGAATGGGATGGAAGGAGGAGGGGCGTGTAATTCTCAGTCTGTCTGCCAGTCTGTCTGCCAGTCAGGCAGTAGTGATCCGTCTTCAGTGGTCCCTTTTCAGCCTGCCAAGTTTAAGTAGTACCTTTTAGGGGGGGCCTGCGGGCTCCAGTGGGCATGAGCCTTTAAAGGCAGGGCGCCTCTTTCGCTGGAAACTGCTGGAAACATTGTAAGGGTACAAAATGGAACTAAAGTAGTTACATGGCTCGTACACGCTGCAGCTCAGCCAGTAGAGGTACCACGCTTGCCCTTGCGCCTGGGGGACCCGCCCCAAATAACATCAGTGACCTTTTTCCATGACAAAGGTCCCCCTCTGGGCCAGGTGGCCCTCCGCTGTCGCCACTGCATTCAGTCATTCAGTCATTCATCAGTTTGTTGCCCTGCTTCCTTGACATTGAAGATGAGCGCTGCTGTTACCAATGTAAACTGTGATGCAATTGTTGAGTGTGCGTGAGTAAGTAGCCATGAGTGACTGTGCCCATTGTAAACCTCTCCAGGCTCTTGTTCATCGTCTGCAAAAGATTGTTATGCATCTTCATCGGGCTGCTCGACAGCTCCTCCTCCTCAATCAATCTCTCCAAGCTTCCATTGATACGTTCGCACCCCTCCCCCAGCCTGGCCTCAGCTGGCGTCCACACGGGCAGTGCCACACGCCATGCGCTATACCACTTTACACCCTTTGTCTTTCGCGACGCACCATGGCTATGGAGTGACCAGGCAGAGATGGACCTCTCTCTACTGTGTACAGTACTCCCTCTCGTCGGTCGCCGTGTGTCGCTCGTCGCCCGCCCACACACACTCTCACGCACACACACGCCCCTCCTCCTGCCGCATTGCTCCTCCCAAAATATTATTTCTCGTCTCAGCCTACCTCTTCTCACGAAACAATACACACTAATTTTTTTTCTTCCCAAACTTTTTTTTTTCTCTCCTCGTGCCTTGCTTCGACGTGCTCCTTTTTGCCTCAACCTCTCCTCCAACTACAAAGCCATCCTTTGCTCAACTGTCTGCAATCAACTTGAATCGCTCTCAACGCTCACTAGCGTAATCGAACTGTCGACCTCTCTCTCTTTACCCCAGACGCCGTCTCCCCTCGCCAACCAATTTCGGTTGCAACTCCGTTCCAGGCCTCCTGCGACTCGATTTCGGTGTACTTCGTCTCGCGCCACACAAGCAATCCAAAAGTTCGTGGGCAATGGCCTCCTCCAAAGTATGAATGGCCATCCTTCCCACCAACCCACCACTGCTCAAACTGGATTGTTTATGCCGCTGAGAAAAAGTTGAACCCTTCTTTGCTGACTTGGATTCCCTCAACTCAAAGGAGATGCAGCACCCGTCAAGACCGTTGACGCAGCAGCGTCCCTCGCTCTCGGCCGCCTCCTCGTCATTGCCTGCTCGCCAGTCCCACGCCCGAAACTCCTCCCACTCCCTCCTCACCGGAGCCCTGAACCCGAACCATCGCGTTACTCGACGCAAGTCTGTCACGAACCAAACGGCCAATGTTGCCGCTATAACCGCCGCCATTGCCGAGGGCGACCCTGCCACTGCAATTCCCATTGCCATCGCCTCCGGTCGTCGAAATACCATGTCCAAGGCTGCCGCCGCGGCAAAGCTGTCGATGGCCGCCAGTCTCCCCTCTCCACCCGCCAGCCTGCCGTTGCAGCGCTCCCTCGCCGACTCCAAGTTGCACCAAGAAAGTGCCATTGACGACTCGAATGATATGTCAGGCGATGACGCTGACGACTCCATTGACGGCAATCGTCAGCGTCGTGCAAGTGATGGCCAGCCTTTGACAAAGGACGGCAAGAAGAGTAACCGCGTCGAAGTCCGTTGCGAAACCTGCGGCAAGGGCTACAAGCATAGCAGTTGCTTGACTAAGCACTTGTTAGTATTCCCGTATAATGCAATGCGTGTGCCGGCTTTACCGCGTATCCGCCCATACCCCCAAACCCTGGCCGCTAACAGCTGAGTGTAGGTGGGAACACACTCCCGAATGGTCTCTGACCTCCAAGTTGCTCATCTCCAAGCACCAGCAAGTCCAGCTCCTCGAAGCTGCGTCTGTCCTGGTTGCCATGAATGGCCCAACTGCGGACGATGAAGTCGTCACGCCACCTGACTCTGCCAGGGACTTTGCGAGCGAACCGGAATCGGCATCTCCGGCAGCCTCTGGATACTCGGACCAACAAGACCGACAGAGCTCTGTTGATACGACCCCACCTCCATTTGGTGAACCCCTTGGCTTCAATAGTCTGGCCTATCGTGACAAGCGCCTCAGTGGTGGTAGCGGCTTTGCCCGTAGTTTCCAGTCCCCACCGCTAAAGCCTGAGCAGCTTTCCAGCAGCATCCCACACGCGCAGTGGAATAATGTTCGCCGCCCCTCATTGGGTCCTGCTGGCACTGGCAAGGAAGACCGTGACTTGGCTGCTGCTGTCGAGCTTCTCAGCTGCAGCTTCGGAAGCAGCACGGGACGCGATCTTGTTGGCATCCCGGCTGATGCGCCTCCTGTACCACCTGTTCCCGAACAGTACCGTGACCAGGCCAGATCCTTCACCGCGACCGGATTTCTCAACAGCTTCCCCAGCCGTCAGCCCGAAAGTTTTACTCGAGGCGAATTCCGACGCGGCAGCCAGGATGTCAAGATGGAGGACAGCGGCGAGTCTGCTGCCGACGAAGACGATCTCGATGCTCGCTCTCGCGCCCGAAGCGACGAGGATGACGATTTTGTGTTTGGCCGAATGGAGGAATAAGATGCGGTGCAAGTAGCATCGATCTTTTTTATCCTTGTTTTTTATTGGTTTGGAAATGCATGGAGCATGATAGGAGTCGGGAACTTGGGCTCTGGAATTGGATTATAATCATTGGGAGGAACGGCGCGATGTCTCTTTTGTATAATGATACACACAACCTGTATGAGGTGGTTCAGCTCCGCCCTGATGCTCAGCACCGAAGAGTGGAGAGCCCGTTCAAAGCAGTCATTTTGGGCTGGGACGCGATTGCTTCTCCACGAGGTTAAAGTGAGGATCCGGAGGCGTCGAGCGGACACCCGAATAAATACCAAATGAAGCGAACATATTGATTTTGAAACCTGGGATGCCTATGTGCGATGTGATGGTGGAAGAGTGTAAAAGTGTTGGGTTGACGATGGTCTGGTGCCTTTATTTGGTACTGGCTGTGCGAACGGGTGCTCGTTTTGTGAGTTGATTAATCACTGTGGTGAAATTTTGGGTGTCGAGAGGAGAACCGAGAAAACATCAAACTTAAACGTCGAGACAGAGGTTCGCCACCCGTTCAACCCCTCAACGGATGTCTACCCAGAAATGGAAAGTGTTCAAGGATCATCAACTGGATAGTGTCGGTGTTGTGTAACAATGCGGGGATTTGGGGGACTTTTGTCATATTTGGTCTGTAGATCGCCAAAGGCCAAGGTCCAAAGAAATCTTGGTGGTGCGGCTCTTCTGATGGCAGAGAAGGCTGGCAACTGGCTAGTGAGATGTGTGGGACCCCCGCCTGTGGCAGCTCCCGCACCAGCCACAGCAGAGGCTCAAAATCTGAGGGCAAGGCTGCACGAGACAATCGCCGTTGGCTGAAGTACCTGTCGCGTCGTGAAAACAGAAAATAACGATTTCCAACGCACAATCTCTTGAATCACGCCATTTATGCAAATTCTCCCGTCAAAAGACGATTTTATCCATCATCCTCAAAGCTGTCTACGTATAAAAACGCGATAAACCGACCAGTTTCCAGCGATCGAGACGCGCCACTACGCTAATATCATCGACAACAATAGAAAAAAATAACTTGGAGTGTCAAAACGCGACGGCGTACAAAAGCATCGAACCGTCTTATACACGGCGCCCGAAGAAAAACAAAATTCTCCTCTTCGCAGCAGAGCGCAATTGAATTTGATCAAAATGCCGAGAAAATCTGTCAAAAGTGAAAACAGCACCGCGTCGCCGGACCCGGCTGCCATCCCGCCAGCAGCAAAGTCCACGCCTGCAAAGGCAGCTGCAGCCTCTGCAAAGAGCACACCGGCCAAGAAGACGGCATCCAGGAAGAGTACTCCCGCCAAGGGCACCACCAACGGCACGTCGGCCAGGAGCACGCCCAAGAGCACGCCCAAGAGCACGCCCATGAGCAAGGGCGCCGCCGCGACGCCCGCGTCCGCCGGAGCCAAGCAGCGCCGTCAGAGCAGGCCCCGCGCCTCGTCCTCGGCCGCCGACAAGCAGCTGCAGCAGCGCCGCCCGCGCAAGGCCCTGCTCGCGGACCTCCCCTCCCCGGCCAAGTTTGCTGCCGTCGAGGTGCTGACGCTTGTGCTCCTCGCTGCCGGCCACGCCGCCGTGGCGCGGGTGAGCAGCAACGAGATGGGCGGCCTGCGCACGCAGCCCGAGAGCGCGTCCGAGCTGGCGCTCCTGGCCGGCTGGCGCGCCGCCGAGGCGGCCATTGCGTGGCTGGCCAACCTGGACTTTATCGACGTCGGCCTCATCTCCTTTGTCGCGCACGCGCCGTCATGCTGGCTCCTGGCCATGTTCTACGGCATCCGCCCGTCCACCGCCGTCCTCGCCGGCCTCGTGGACATTGCGGCGCCGGCGCTGGCTTTTTACCTCACGCGGCCCTTGGGGAGCCTCCGCTTCGCCGGCCCCAAGCTGTACAACAAGGACCTCGTCTCGCTGCCCTTTCAGCTGCTCATCGGCCTCTTGTCCACGAGCGTCTACGCGTCGGTGGTCTCGCTCGCTCTCCGCTTCGTCCTGCCGCGGGTCTTTGTCCTGTACTTTGCGGGCATCCCGACCGTGGAGCCGGCGTACGCGGCGTCCTTTGTGGCCCTGCTGCCGACGGCCGCCTTCTTCGGGTTCGCGGCGAGCAAGTTCATCTTTGCGCCGTACGTGACCACGGGCAAGAGCAAGGAGGACGACAAGATCCGCCAGTTTGATCCCGTCCAGGCGAGCCTGCGCGAGACGGTCTGGTGGAACTTTTGGGGCTACACGCTCCGCAGCCGCATCATCATTACGCGCACGGCCGTCGTGACGGTCATGACGGCCGTGAGCACCTACCTCGCCTGCACCATCCTCATTGATGGCGTTGCCGGCCTTGGCGCGGCCGTCTATGCGTTTGTATGGGCACTTGCTACGAGTGGTACTGGTCTCGCTCTGGGTTTGGTTGGCCAGGAGTAGAATGAAAAACCCAGGTTTCCACGTGGAAGAAGGCGGTGATGAGTCTGGGGAAAAGCAAACTACAAGGGGGAAAGTAGCCCTCAGTCTTCTACATTGTGATGGAAGCTGGAAAGCGATTTGAAGAAACGCTTGTTGGACATTTTCCACTAAATGACTGACTGATTGAGTTAACCACGGCGCAGAGAGTTATTGTTCATCTTGGATAGTCGAGGTTCTGTAACTTTTCAAGTTTCAGATGATTTTTATGGCGCAAAACGTCCGATTGGCTGATTTTATGGATGATTGGGGGAGATTTTATACCCAGACGTATTCTTTATATTCTTTAACTCTGGTGGAGTTGGGATTTCGAAATGGGCTGCTTGCCTCCTTGCTTCATACGTCAAGTGTATATTTTTCTGTTTTTTTTTCCCCTTTGATCTTTTTTCTCCTCGAGTAATAATTACTTGATTGATTTGTTTTATGTTGATTGTCCTTTACGGTTAGGGGATTCGCGGGAAGTGGGAGGTAGCTTTTTCTTCAATTACTTCCGGCACTTTATGATATTCTCCCGGGTTCTAAAAAAAGAATTTATGCCTGCCGCCTCATTTTCTTTAATTTCTTCAGTTCTCGCGTGCCATTGAGTGCCTCCCCCGCCCCCCCTGCGCCATATTATCCACGATGGTACCCGGTCCTGATCCAGGCACCAGAGCGAGAGCCATGGACAGTCTAGCTCGAGCAGCGTATCAGCGAATCAGCACTTCAACTCCCAGCAGCTGAGAAGAAATCTAAGAGGAAAGCGGAAAGGCTGTGTTTTTGTAGGTGTGTGTGTGGTGCTGCGCCCGCCTGTCAAAAAAGAGGGCTGAAGTGAGAAAGCTTGGTTTGACCACTTTGTCGTCTACCCACCAATATGTGTCAGCGAAACGATCAGCCTCGTGCTAAAACAGCGGAGCGGACCTCAACAGTACATGTGACTGTGGAGGGGAAGGGGACTCGTGGGGAAAAAATAAAAGAAAAGAAAAAAAATTGTTAACAAAATGCAACATTCCAGGTGATTTCCCATGAAGGCGAGGCTGAAACGCCTCGGCCGATGGCCGATGGCCAAAGACAAGAGAGTTGAAAATAGAAACATGGAAGAGGCGCGGAGTAGCGGCCCAATGAATGATCACAACGCTAAATCTTTAACCCTTTTGTGTCTTGTTAGTGGCCCAATGCTTAATTGCTCTTAACGTAGGCCACCCACCTGAGAGCCACCCCACTTGGGAGCCACCCTAACGCGTCGCGTACCTCTCCCAAACCACCTCACAGAAACCACGATAACTTACGCAATTTTTATTCTTTTAAAGTCAATTTTCTTCTATTAGCATTATGGAGGCTCAATACACCGAACAAGACTTTCAAAACGCGATTCAGGACGTTCTTGGTGGCAGAAGCCAGCGCGAGGCGGCGAAACGCTGGGGAATTCCTCGTCAGACCCTCGGTGGCCGGTTGAGAGGAAAATTACCAAAAAAGGAGGCTTTTGAGCAGTTGCAACGCCTTTCGAGTACTCAAGAGAGGCATCTCTGTGGCTGGATTCTAGTTCAAGATGCCGCTGGCAACGCTCCAACACATAGCCAGGTCCGAGAGATGGCCGCGAAGGTAGCCGGACTCAACGGTGACTTTGAGCCGATTGGAAAGAACTGGCTTGAAGGCTTCCTCCAGCGAAATCCCGAGGTTAAGACCTTAAAAGGCAAGAGAATTGACCTGAAGAGAGTAAATGGCGCCTCGACTGACGCTATTCAGGAATTCTTCCGTCTTCTTGCTATTCCGGCACTACGAGAGATCCCTCCCGAAAACAGATACAATATGGACGAAACAGGGATAGCAATAGGGCAGCGAGAGAACGGCCTAGTACTAGGGTCATCGAAGAAAAAGGTAGCCCTAAAGAAGCAGTCTGGGCTGCGGTATTGGACTACAATTATCGAATGTATCTCGGCCACCGGGGCGAAGCTTAACCCACTGGTTATCTTCCAAGGCGATACTGTTCAACATCAGAATTTTCCTATGATATTAGACCCTTATATCCACTGGTTCTTTGAGGCCACTAAAAAAGGCTGGACAAATGACGATATCGCTCTTTACTGGCTTAAAAAGGTATTTATACCAGAAACGAAGCCCCAAAAGCCCGGCCGCCGGTTATTAGTTGTTGATGGCCACGGCAGTCATTGTACAACTCAATTTCTATGGGAATGTTATTGGAATGACATTTTTGTGCTATTCCTGCCAGCACATAGCAGTCACGTTCTTCAACCCCTTGATGTGGCTGTTTTTGGCCCTGTAAAGCGATATTACACCTCACATCTCGGTAGGCACCCTACCATCACAGATTCGTCGCCTATTGGAAAGAGCATATTCCTACAGTGTTATATAAAGGCCCGGGAGCTCGGGATCACTCAAAAAAACATTCTGGCTGGCTGGAAGGCTACAGGGCTTTGGCCAATTAATCGGGCAAAGCCATTACTAAGTCCTTATGTTGTGATAGAGCCACCAAAGGCAGTAGTCACTCCAGAGAAGCCTCAAACGCCTCAACAGAATCTACATACCGATATTCATACCCCTTCTAATAGCCTAGGCGTCAAAAGGCTATTTTCAAGGCGTAATTCAACCAGAAAGACATCGCCTACTAGCCGCCTTATCGTACGGAAGATACAGAAGGGAATTGACGAGAAAAACAGCCAAATTATCGCCGCCCAGACACAAATAAACGTTCTTACACAACAGGTTACTGATTTACGAGAGAAAAAACGTGCAAAAGTTGTACCTAATCCTAATCAGAAGTTTGTTACAGTCCTTGAGGTCGCAAAGACACGTCGCCAGCTTGACCAGCAATTACTTGGGATTGAAGAGGCTGGGATAATTGATTTTTCGGATGCTGATATCTCTGATAGTGAGGCTATTAGAGCACAATTATTTGATAATTAAT